>OZ035840.1:16057806-16392605 GCA_964034765.1 Knipowitschia caucasica
GTATATGATGATTTGCTAGAGCAGGGGTCTCTAACCTGTTGCTCGCCACCCCCTTCCAGGTAGCTCGCCAAAGGATTTAGAAACGAACAAATTAAATAATACACAGGATATTTCAAATTGTATCATTCATTACCATTATTTATTATTGTTAAAGCACTTAGTTTGTGCACTAGTAAAAAATATGCGATGATAAATACTGACTGCACCCAATATCAGGCTTGTTCACATCAATATATCAAAAAACAAATTTCCAGGGTCGCTTAAAAGAGTAGCTCTCTGCCTTTATCGTCCCGGGAAAGTAGCTCTCTGGGTGAAAAAGGTTGGAGACACCTGTGCTAGAGAATTTGATGTAGTGACATTTGACAATTAATATTTAATGTACACTGAACTCGAAATAAATAAACACTCACTCACTGAATACATACAATTCACGTATCTTTAGAAATGTCATATTTTTCAGAAAGAAAAGTGAAAAAAACCTCAAAGCTTCAAGTGACTCATAGAGCTCTTTCTTGCAAGTTTGCCAAAGATAACATGATTTCTAATGCAACGAAATGCATGTCGTGATCTGATTCATTCACAACATTTGACTTTGGCAAAACTCTACATTATGATGACGTTAAGATTCAGATAAGAAACCCTTAAAATATGATTATGTGCCAATTCTTATGCAAAGAAAATCACCCAACAAGGACCATGGGGAATACAAACATTCTTCCTGGAAATCCCCTGCATTCATAAACAGTATTTTCATCCATGGATTGCTTTGACGAGAAAACAAGGGGAACAGTTTGTGGTTCCAAGTGTTTTCCATGAGCATGCATCTTTGCCTCCACAATCACGTGCTGGGTATCCTTGCTGTGCATTAGTTATTAAATCCTGACAGTTGGTTTGGCAAAGAGTGAAGTTTAAACAAGCTGAGGCTGAACTGGTGGCCCACTGAAATCATGGGTCAAGTAATTGTTTTGAAAGAAGTTTATAATGGGAAAAATATATAAAAAAAACTGGCTCTGTTTTTAATTAGGCTTTACCCTCCCCCACCAGCGCTCTGCTGAGGGACTGTTGGGTACACACAGCTATGCTATATTTTCTTCTTCCATGAACTACTCGCCATATGCTTAGATGTATAGAACTTATATATATATAAGTGTATACGTCTGTTCTCTTCTTCATGTTGAACAATAAAATAGGCTAACTCTTTTTAAACCATTGCTTGTTGTTCTTGACCACACCCGGCTTCTTCGTTGTCTTAAAAAAAAAAAAAGTTGAAATTCATCACACGAAGGAACGCAGAGGAACACATGTTTGGAGACATGGGTGGAGGAGGAACAGCGCAGGCGAAGGTCTCATCTGGAATGCATAAAGCATAACAATACATCCCAACTTCTCTCATTGCTGTGGATCAAGAGCAAAAGGGCCGGGTTGGGTTGGGATGGGAGTGGGCGGGTTCGGCAGGCCTATAAAATCCTACAGGACTATAAACCAAACGCTGTGGCCTGCAAACATCCAGCTGTTTGTCCTGAATCTTACCACGTACACAAAAGCCGTCTCCTGTCCTCCACCACTAAATGGTCAACCACATGCAGGGACAAACTTGTTCACTCAATCGCACTATATAGATTAACCTCGCGGGCTAATTGACTCGTGGTAATTATCACGTCGCACATTTTAATTAAAACCTGCTCTGCTTCATGTGCATTAAAGCAATTATTAGAGTTCTGTCACACGAATGAGTCTGCCTTTAATAACCAAGTTGCTCCCTGCATATTAGAACACTGATTATTTCCTTGTATAAATGTACAGTTAATGAATTATCAGACACAGGGAATGTGACAGGGAAATGTTCTCGTTGAACTCGGTGTTGAATATTCGTGGCATGTGAGATTAGAATTTATATATATGCCCGAAATGCAAAACAGTGTGTTATGAATATAGATCAAGCGTAGTCACTTTAGCACCAAGGTCAAAACAAAGCAACTGGGTTTAGCCAAATCGAGTTAACCTTTAATCTCCGTGCCACTTTGCCTTATTAGAGGAAATCATTTAGTGCGGGGGATTCATTTGTGGTATTTCCATAATGTTGTAAAAAAAAAAAAAAAAAACGTGAAGAATTCTCTAGAAATATTACTCTTTGGCTAATACTGGCCAGCAGCTACATCATAGGTCTTGTAGATTCAGTTTAGCTTTCATCATCTTACATCATGCTAAAGCTAGAGTACAAAGTATTTTATTTCATACATGCTGTTTGTTCCAAAAGAAAGAATCTTGTCACATTGTAACATTTTTTTTATTTTTTTTTACAAATTATAGACCACAAAATGCTGAATTTATCTTATTGGAAAACAGGATGACTGAGTGCAGGTCGGTACTCAAATACTGGTATTTCATCACTGTGGTTTCAAAGTTATGTATCCCAGCTTTAATTGAGATCTATTGCTCATTAAACAAAGGCAAAATCTCTACACAACAATCGCATATGTGCCGTAACACTAACCCGAGTGTCGTACCACTCCTCTGTCTATAAAGAATAATCTATTGTTGATTCTATTTTGGCATTTCTGGATGGATGGATTGCACGCTTCTTATGCGCTCATAAAGTTACAGACCACAGAGATGTGTCACAAAATTGATGACTCCATCCTCACCTTGTCTGCATGTGGCTGCTGAGGGGAACTGTCATGGACCTAATCCTAAACCCAGCCGTGGTTTCTCTGGGCTGGCGTCCAGGCCGTCCCATCAGAGCTCACACATCACAGACAAGCGCTGCCTCTTGGTTTGGCCACAGCTTCCTCTGGCCAGGCCACTATTCAGCCACTAGCGCAGCAATTGCATGTATATCAAACGTTACATTTGGCCAAACAGTGAATGATAGGGCAGTAATTATGACGGGAATAATCCAAGCACGGTGGGGTCTTACTATATAGGCTACTAATTGTGCTAGCCCCAAGCCAGTGAATGCATAGACAGATATGCACTAGTCTCAGCATTTGGCACGGATGACATTAATGATATTTTACTAGAAATTATTTTAATATTGTAAATCTGTCATTGCTTGTTTTGTTTTCTTGTGTATCTTTGGTTTTTGTGTGTGTATTATGTCATGCTGCTTTGACAACAACATGCCTCATATACTGTTTTCAAACTGCTCCTGCATAGAAAAAAAAAAGTTGAAACATGATTTTTCAGTTGCTGTTGTGTCCTTGGGCAAGACACTGTACTCAATTTTCTCATAACTAATGGTGATGGACATGTGTCTATGCATATATGTGTTTGATAGTCCAAAAAGTTCAATTTTAATATATCATATTTTTAATGGACTAACTTTACATGCTTCTGCAAATCACCCGAATCTGTGCCAGTTTTTTTCTGGGTACATACAGTAATAGTCAAAATAACATCAAGAAATGCACAACCTTATAAACTGCACACTGTGAGTCCTCTGGGAGGCTCCATGAGTTCTGAGATTTCTCTGGCATCCCAGGACTGGTGGCCCTAAATAAAACAAGATACAAAAAAACAAATGAAATCCATGCTTGAGGGAACAGAATCAAGTGGCCTCTTTGTATCTGTACCAAGTTTACATGGATTATAAATGCGTTTAAAGCCAAAAGTCTGGATCAACATTTGAAAAAACTCAGCTACAAGGAATTTGGTTTGATTTCAGATGCTAACTTGCAGAGACCTGGACGTGACTTACCTTTCATAATCTAAAACGATGTGTATATTGTTTATAAAAGTTCAGGTTACTTTATGCCAACCGCAAACATTTGGGCAGATAGGAAAACTGCTTACACACCTCATCGCAGCATTCCCAAGTGCAGTGCAAACATGTGTAAAGCCTCCTGATGACCTTTACACACCAGCCTTGCTATTTTTATCATTAACCACGTCAACACATGTAAAAGTGTTTATGCCAGCCTTCAGATAACAAATCCAAAACAGACACAGTGGTTAAGGACAATAATAGTGCCGTAATAGTCGGTTAGTACGCTTCTGCCTCTCCAGGTGATCCCAGGCTGTAAAACTTGAAAGCGTTGGCACTACTTGAGGAATGAAAATATTTGCTGGCACATACCCGGAGCTCTCATAGCGGAGAAATTGGCAACGTTTTGAGGAAGTGCAGTCAAAGAAGCACAGTTTCTCTCACAGAAGATACCGACGCCTTAGGAATGAGACAGGCGCTGATAACGGGTCTAAAAAGCACAAATTGTATGTGTGGAGATGTAGGGGATTTCTCTGCATGTGTTAAAAAGAAATAAATCATGTCTTTTAGCAGAAAATTAATTGGAATCATCTGTGGAAGCAAGATTTTTTTTCAGTAATAGATTGGAAACATCTGACAAACTTTGGGAGGGAATTTTTTTTCTTGTGCTGTGCCTGGATGTGTTTAATATTCTAATAATGTTAAAGAGTGTAGTTATTTTATACGGATTGTAAAGCCATTAAATCTACAAGTTATACATGAATTCATTGAGTTAACCTTCACCACCTTAAATCTGGCCTTCCTCACTTTTTTCTTCATAAATATTACTTTCTGTTTGTCCCAACAGAAAGTGGGACAAACTTGACACTACTTCACGCTTTGACACAATCCAAAAATCCATGTGAAAACTAATGATAGAACCTGTCAAGTTTTTAACTCTTTTTGACACTTAATTATTCAAAGTTGGTTTCTCCAGTTCATTTTTTCCACCTCAAATTGCTTTCATATCAAAGTCCTGGGGCTAATATCAGTGTGATTTGAAGAAACGGTTCGTGTGAGGGAGAATGTGTGCACTGATGACATCTCCTCCGACAGGAAGGCAAGGCCGTAATGATTAGCACATGTTTAGCATCAGCAGGGTGCCAGATCTGGAGTTCGTCAGGCCGTGTGTCTCTGATTTATTTGCTTGTTGTTGCCCTGAGGTGGGGGCACTTTGGGCATAAAGGACAGACCAGTGGACATCTGCAACTCAGTCATGTTTGGAATGTTTACGGATTACAGTTGTACGACTATGATTTAGTGTTAAGGTTTCATATCCAGTTCCTATTGTTTTGAATTTGTCATTACTGAACAATTATTCTCTATGTCTACGTCTCAGAAGCTGACGGCTATTGTGATTCAAGGCTTATCAAAATGATTTAGTTTGAATACTACAGTATGTCAAATAGCTGAACATTGTGTTGCTATGAGTTAGGAATGTTGGCAAAGGTTATGGTCAGGGTTGTGTGGAAATGTGGGTTATGTGATAGGCCATTTCAAGTGGTATCACTCAACAATGAAAGTAACACTGGAAATGTACAATTTATCAAAAGGAAAGTTTTCATTCTATATAATATAACACATATACTTTTGGGAGAGTTGCTTCAATATGTTGGCAGCTTTAAAATCCTGTGGATGCAAAAATATCCACAAGAGAGGAGCAGCAGCGAGGCGTTGTCAGCTCTTGACATTGGATCAGTTGACTTCAGAGCCAAAGCGTTTCCTCTTGTTTTGGCATGATCTCTATAGGATGGATACTCTGAAGGGTGTTCCACCATTGCTTAATATTCCCAAAGGAGAAATATCCGTCCAGCTGTTCCAATGTAAACTAACCAAACCTATGGAGACACACTCAGGAACCTACTCCCTGATTGTCTCATCCAGTCGCAGAGTGAGTGAGGGATTTTGGCCACTCCTGCAGGTGGAGCTCTGGACTCCTGACACGGGTACACATCGAGCTGACTCATTCAACAGCAGTGGCCTAATTCTATAACATCTCAATCTTGTTGATGCTTGTCTCATTGTGGGTTGTTTCTGGATTACGCAATAGGATTTGTAAAAAGAAAGTGAACGTTTCGCCGAAATAGGATGGCGTTGGTATCACATGCCACATCACAGTATAGTAGTGTAGTGTTGTTTTTGGTAGTGGCTTCAGTATAGGGCTGTAGTGATTTATGAATGACTCTCAACTGATCAAGTGCATGTATTGGCTAACAGAGGAAAGTTTATTCATATACAACAGATCCTTCACAAGGCAACAAAAGTGCTTAACATAACAACAAAACAAATATTTCAGTTGTATTCACAGCTAAACAGTACATGCAAACTATGTGCTTATAGACATACTTGTACGAATCAGAAAAGCAATTACATCATATGCTAAAGTACTCAAGAAATGTCTAAATGTCATTGTGTGTATGGAAATATGATGAACACGTTTCTATTTCTGGGTTACTTCTGCTTTTTCTGGGGGAAATGTAATCTCATATTAACATTAAAAGCAACTAATGGATTAACTGAAATAATAATCACGAGATTCATTGATTATCAAGATTATTTGTCACAGCCCTAGTTCAGTATTGTAATTATTATATTTCTGACTGTGGCGTTCGCCTCGTAGTTCAAAGGAGAAACAGATGCATCAATAACAGATGTCAGGACCTAGCTTCACGTTTAAAACTTCCAATCAACTCAATGCGTTGTATAGTCAGACACAAGTATTTATTTTAACACTTGAATTTTACAGGCATTTTACACCTTGCCTAGGGACTACAGTTGGAAACTAGCTGTTAGCTAATACTGACACATTTACAGCAATGTTGATTAATGTGTATCGTCCCTATTCAAATAAACTATTAAATGAAAATGAAAAAAAAATGAAAGTTGACAAGTACATACTAGTGTTGTGCCCATGGGCGCGACACCCTCCTGAATCTGCATTGTAATCAGTAGCGTTCTAATTGGATTATATTTGTAGCTACAGAAGCATGTATCACCTCTATGGGGAATGATTGACGCGCAGTTTAATGCCTTTAGTATCTTCCGAGATTCTGCTCAACACAAAATCAACGTTAACCTTTATCTCGCAATGATAAGTAAATTGATAAAAACATATAATGATTTCTTTTTACGAGGAAAAACAATTCAGCCACACCTGTGTTCCAGCGAATCCCCTGGTGAAATGTGGCGTGTCACTTATAGTCTAAAGTTTCAACTTGAGCTCCTCCACAATGGCCCTGACTATAGTTACCAGCGTGAGCCTGTCCTGCCTTGTTTGTTATGTGATCTGTCAGCTCCAAAAGAGGACAGACAGTGTGTGTTTAGGTTAACTGTGTTGTGTGAGGATTGTGCTTTTTGGACGGCCTCCAAAGTCACACCAGCCAAGAGAGTGCCCAGAGTGCCAAGACCTGTAAACCCTTGCTACTTTTCTACTTTTCATCATACATAACCTTATAAATAGCCAAACAACTATAAGCTAATTGTTATAAGGGGTAAGCTGCAGTCATATACACACACAGTTATTAACATTATGGTGGTAAATATCATCAACAACAACTTTTTATTTGCTTAATTAGGATGTTTTGTAACGAGAGTATAAGAAATTTGGTGGAGACGGAGAAGGGTGCGGTATGCATTATGTCACTGGGACTTCATCTGCCAAGGAATGTGTCACAGATGGTGTAATCTGAGACAGCACTACAGACTAACAAGGGAATCTTAACTTTTAAACATTTTTATTACATTTTCGTGAGGAATGCAAGCTCATCAGGTCGAGAAAACATTTCTTGAAATTCTTGATAGCGATAGAAATATGCACCCAAGAAATTAAGCATTTGCCTTCTACGTTTTTTTGATTTTTTTGATTCTTGGAGCACATTCAGTCTATTTACCTTCTGTTATTTTATCATTTGAAGTGGTGTATGTTTGTGCAAGTGTGAAAGCAGCTTTAAAAGACCAAGGATGGGTAAGTGGTAAGCGCCCGTTTCTCAGCAAAGAATCGAATCTCGATCGGAACAGGGCCTTTCTGAGTTTGCATGTTCTCCCCACTACAAACATGTAAAATAGGTAAGTTCCTCCAGCTCTGATAGTCCTGTTCACCCGAGCGTCAACATCTGGAGTCGGTTCCCCAGGCGCTGTACCAGTGCCCTAGGTCAAATGCAATAAAGTATACCTTAACAAGTTTAGTTTACAAGAATAGATATTTGAGTGTTTAATTCTACTTGGCTGCTATCTATGTCCAGCAGTGTGTGTGGTAACTATGAAGAGAATTCATGTTTTTTTTGTTTGTGCACACCTGCTATTGCTTGGCATCTAAAATTCCAACTCCCTCCCTCCTCCTCTGGCTGCAACTGGCACAGCCTTGCCCTTGACCACTGGAGTGCTTACATATTCATAAACACAGCACATAGGGATCTGAAAGCTGGACTGATGGTCAAAGACTATCTCCCTCTCTCTGCCCCGATCAGCTCTGCCAAACTCTGGATGTCTGCAGCAGCGGCTTCACCCTACCTTCTCCTCATGGATGTTTACAAACACAAACCACAGGAATCCAGATGATGAGCCAAAACCAGCGAGGATAGAAAGCAAGAGGGAGCCCATACAAAAGCAGCTGATCGGTATCATGATTGCTCCATGTTTCTAAGCGTTTCTTTGTCGTTCCTCACATCTGCTCTCTGAAGTTGGGGTTTTACAACTTTGTCGCTTGTCAGGAAATTCCTCAAAAACCACAATGCAATCTCTTGTCTCTCATCCTTGACTTGAACGTGTGGGGAGATCCGAGCGGTTCCATCAATTTAGCATGAACACAACATTACACCGTGGTATACAGAGGCCGCTGGTACCAGACAAGCCGGCCGTTCTCTCTCCATACTGTCTCGCAGGCATTCGTGACAGCTGCTTCTCACAGACACACACAGAAAAGGGATGGACGGAGACATATGGCGCAACTCAAAGTGGACGATTGAGTGGAAGGAATGGGATGGGAACAAACCATTAAACAGTGTGTCACAAGAATAGAATATCTACCCCATCAATTCTAATAATAAATGCATTTTCTCATGGTCGTCATCTTTCCAATTCATTTAAAACGCAGGGGGGAGTTATTTTGAAGAAAATGGGTCAAATTGTTTGCAATTTTGTGGGAGCTGAGACCGCTTGCGTCTTCTTCAGAACATGCCGCCACCGAAAGTCTCATTAAATGTGTTATAATTGAGTCATTTTTCTCCACTTTCAAACGCCTTGTTTGTGACTAGTTCCTGGCACTAGAACAAATTGGTTTTTATCACAAGTCACATGCTATTTTTTTGGCCTCTGTCACATCTTTAAATATGCTTTTTCATACAGAAAAGTGAAAAAGAGTGGACCACCCTCACTCAGCCAATCAGCTCTTAGCCCAAAGCATCAACTCACAGGGCTTTCCCTACAAGTACGCAAAAGATAACATGTTTTCTTATGAGAAAAAGGCGACTTGATGTGGTCTGAATTGTTCACAGAATTGTTTTTTACAAGACTCTTCTGATGGAACCAAATTCGTGTATAATCTATGAAACATTTGCTCATCTTGTGCACACTGGGGACTTTTTGCAAATCTATTCCAACGTGGTTTTATTGCAAATTACAAATAAACTGAATCTGAATCTGAAACAAAAAAGTAGATATAGTCCAGTTTTAAAGTGTGAGATTAGGATTATAATTGTGCTGCATAGGTCTATCACACATGTGTATCTGTTTTGAGAGATATGCAGTTGAAACAGGCCTTTTTTTATCTGAAATCTTCACACAATCCTACGCCGTTTAGCTCAATCCAGATGATGAATGCCACGGAAAGGCAAAAAAAAAAAGTTTTGGAGCGGGCTTTGGTGACGTGCAGCTCTGCAGGGCGGTGTTTGCGGGCGGAGACTGTAGACTGGGGTGTGTGAGCCACATCTGGAATAGTAGCGCAGAGAAACAGTCCAGTGGAGCACAACTTTCTTCTGAGACTTTCTGCAACTCCTCACTGCAACACTTCTTTTTCCTCGGATCCTGCTTTTTGTCCCATTCGTAAGTCGGATTACTACTTTGGAACTTCTCGTAGCCTCATATGGTCTGTTGGTGTTTCCAAAAGACGCTCGTGAACAGGACGTACTTTCTGGACCTAAAATGTAGTTTGGATTGACTTTGGGCGTAGAAAAGGCGGTGCTGTGGTAGTTGTCGCCGGTTTCGATCGTAAAGCGTTGCTCAAAATGCACTTCTGCTTCACTTTTCATTTGAGATCTGCTTGTGGCGCACGCATGGCGCCACTACGCTGGGATGCTTTTTTTATTACGCAAAAGATGAAGTTTGTTTTTCCAGCAGCATGTCCAGATCTCACACCAAACTGCAATGATTCCTTCCACTTTTACAGTTCCTCCCAAAATCTCTTCGCGATAGGGAAACTGAGATTGAGGATTTTTTGTTTTTTTTTTTGCCTTTTTGAAATCAGGTTAAACTGTATATAGTATATTTATGTTTTTCAGAATGACAAAAGTGATGGGGTCCTATAGCATTATTTCCAACCCGCCATTGTTAACTTACCTCTGAGAACTTCAAGCTTTACCTCCTTTTGCTTCCATTTGAATTTGTAGGACGTAAGACGATACTTTCACATTCAAGTAAACATTGCGGTCCCTCATTGAGCGGTTGAGTGGCGCCATCTGCCGTTCAGACCATGCACTGCAACGGCACCCCTTTGAATCATGGATGTATTAAAGTGAACTGAAATTTAGCTTTTCTTTTTCCTCCTTTTATATAGATCTGCTTCAAAATGATGCTCATTCTGCTCGGCGTGCTTATCCTGCACCTCATCATCCTTATCCTCCTCATAGTCTCCACCGCAGCCAGCGTAAGTATCCCTTTAACTCACATGTTGCGTTCCACAAGAGCTGAAAGAGAAGAAAATAACTTGTTTTGTGATCTCAGGCATGGAAGGTCGGGGGTGACGCCAGCACAGATCTGTGGCACAACTGCATGGCAAGCAATGGAGGGGTCCACTGCAAATCGGCCAGCAACGAAGGTGTGTACCCCACTCTCTATCGCCTGCTCTGACACTTACAAATGTGTGTTTAGACCAACGCTATGCTCTTGACCTGTAGATTGGATCCAGGCGGTGCAGGCTCTCATGATCCTGGCTGTCCTCTTCTGCTTGTTTTCTCTCATCGCCTTCCTCTATCAGCTCTTCAAAATGGTCAAGGGTGGACGCTTCTACTTCACCGCCATTTTCCAGATATTGAGCAGTGAGTAACTTGGAGGTTCACACCCTTAGCTGTAGTAGGGGGTGGGGTCACACAATACTCACTTTGACTTTTTTTCTCCCTAGGCCTTTTTGTGATGTGTGCGGCCATAATCTACACGGTTATGAGTCCAGATGATGCCATGGCCTATGGGTACGCTTACGTCCTGGCCTGGGTCTCGTTCCCCCTGTGTCTGATCAGTGGGCTCATTTATATTGTCCTGAGGAAGAAAGAATGAGAGGCGCAGCAGCAGAGAGGAGGAGGAGGAGGAGGAGGGAGCTTGGGACCTCTTCAGCAGAACATCGCACTGTGCCTACTGCCCACAGACCCTAGACTTACAGACATCCTCAAAATTAAAGTGGATAAGTCACTAACAATTGTACATAAGTGGAAGACATTCGTTAGCGTCATCTTGAGCTTACCATCAAGTGCCTTATATTTCACATTTCAATTGTTGCTGAAGTATCGACCGTGTTGCATGCTAATAAATGTTACAATTGGAGATACAGCAGTACAGAGATGTACATAGTGTCTGTGGTTTTTAGACATATTTATAACATTGTTGCGTTACAATTTTTTTGTACATAGTCTTGTCATGTTAACATTTGTCTAATTTGCTTTTGTATGTGATAGAGTTTGTCTCTCACAGATCATGCAGCTGTGCCAAAGAAATGATAATGCTTCCATTCGCCAGATTATCAAGCTTCTTATAAGCGTCTTACTTTGTGTTTTTGTGTTTTACTTAGTTAGATTTTTTTATTGAAGGAATAAAGGAAGGATCAATGTGTTAATACACTCATGAAGTTTTTCTTATGTTTTTACAGTACTTGATATGTCTTTTTTTATTTTATTTTTTTGCATTTCCTACTCATTTTTTTTGAAAATGGTGCTTTAATCTACATTTATTGAAATGTATAGCTTTGTGTTTTGTTGCGTGTCATGCGTTGTGATTAATTTGCTTTGTACAAACCCAAGTTTGCATTTTTGTCAATATTCTTCTAAATAAACATTTAAAAAACATGTATTTCAAGTTTATGGACACTTCTTCATTACCAGTGTTGAGAGTAACTAGGCCAGGAAAGCCTTGGAAATCTTGGAATATGGAATTTTTCCGGTTAAAATAATGTTTAATAAGAATACATTGATTAAATAGTTTGAATTTAATATTTAAGTAACTTATAATTAAAAGCAAGAAACAAAAGTCTGACATTGTGGCAGTGTTAGTGTTGTAGAGTAACTCAGTAACCCAAAGTATAGTGTAACTCAGGGGTCACCAACGCGGTGCCCGCGGGCACCAGGTCGCCCGCAAGGACCAGATGAGTCGCCCGCTGGCCTGTTCTAAAAATAGCTCAAATGGCAGCACTTACCAGTGCTATTCTTGTTTAAATCATACTTACATGCAACTTACAAATGGCATATAAACTAGAGCTGGGACTTTAACAAGTTAATAAAGATTAATTAATTACACACAAAAAAGCGCGTTAAAAAAATTAGTTTCAGACGGACCAATTGAAGTGACGCACCAACCGGAGCTCCGTGACTTTTCTTGTTCAAAAGTACATTATTACAAGCAGAGACCAACTTTAAATTCGAGTAAATTAGACGGGAATGAGCGCTGTGTATGGAGCGATGGACTCTGTGTGTGAGGAGGAGGAGCAGTGACTCCTGTGTGCGCGGAGGAGGAGGAGGAGGAGGAGGAGGAGGAGGAGCGAGACACAGGTGTGTGAGCTGCTAATGCTGATGTTTACTCCGAATGCACACATCAAAAACGTATTATAAAAGCTTTATCAAACAGCGCATGCCCAGCTTTAGTGCTCACAGCGTGTGCAGTGGATTTTGGGCTTAAAAAGAGTATGTTGTCGTCAGAGTGTGGAGGCAATGACAGAAACGTTATTTGATGTTTAGAAGTTATCCCTTAAACTCCATATTATCATGTATTCAGTCATTATTCAATGGTAAACTAAAAATCCATGTGAAAAAAATTACTTCTCACTGTTCTCAGGTCAAATATTTATATGCGATTAAAATGTGATTAATTGCGATTAAATGGGACTGTCTTAGAAGTGATCATTTGTTAAATTTGAAAAATGTGCACTTAGAGAAAATATAAAAGTTTTTCCACAAAATAAATATCATTAATTATTAGTAAAAACATAGAATTAAAGGTAAATTGAGCAAATTGGCCATATCTGGCAATTTATTTAAGTGTGTAACAAACTGGTAGCCCTTCGCATTAATCAGTACCCAAGAAGTAGCTCTTGGTTTCAAAAAGGTTGGTGACCCCTGGTGTAACTCATACATTTTATTACATTGCAATTTCATTCCAGTTTCTTGCAATACATTTGATATTGATATTTTTAACTTGACACTAATTAGTATTATTCATATTCATATGTATATAAAAGGTATGTTGTGAATAGTTTGCAACAGCTGTTTAGCCTGTAATGAAATGCAGGTGCATTTGGAATGATTCTCACCACTAAACTTGTTTCAGTCTACTTTTTTTTACTCTCTCTGCCAATTCTATTTAATCCACATACGTAAATAATTGTTTTTGAGGTTATCGCTCAAATAAAGTTTGAATTAAAGATCCTCCCAAAGAAAGCACCGCTCATGTAGTAACAAGTCTCTCCACACGGGGTCGCACGATCCAAAGGGAGAAAATAATTTACAGCTGACTGCTGTGTATACAGGGTATAGACGTCTTACCATAATCTATGCAATAACAATATTGAAATCCGCACAAAAATCCATGTATACACATTCATATGTATTTTACATGTATGTTGCGGGGATAATTTAAATATATTTGATTGCAAAAATATTTCAATGACCACTTTTATTCTTTATTTCAGACTCATTCACCCCAATCTTAAAAGAATAGGAACAGAAAGAGGAGAACATTCAAACCATTATATACAGACTATGGGACCTTTTCGTTGATTGCAGAGTGCGGCCACAAGGTGGAGACACTAACTCATACTAACTTTCTGTGGATCCCTCCAATGTTGACAGTTGCTGCAAAGATTTGTACCATTTGTACTATGGTGTGGACATTTCCTGTTGTCCCTTGCTATCTCTGGAAAATACTTATTTAGAATACTTAAGAATGAGTCATGAGAGTCGTCTGCTAAATGTGTAATGTGTAAAAAGACCATTTTCAGGTTAATTTTTCAGTTACTTGCATATATCCAAGGACATATAAAGTTAAACCAACATTCTAAACATTATCTGCTTCATTAAATGTCATACTGTTGAAGAATACAGGAAACTACCCTCCACTTGAATTCTCAGATTTGATGCATTGTAAATGGTAATCACATGAAGCTACATTTAAACCTCTGTGTAAGTGGAGAGTAGGTTTATTGAAGTGTCTTGCCCAAGGACACAGGAGCAGTTACCAACCTTTTGAGTGAATACTAAGTTTCCTAAATGTTGTTTCAGAATCATTGTGAGTGTGGACCAGTCAGAACAAGGACAACCAAGCCCACAGTACAGTGACACATTTGATCGCTATAATATCCCACAAGGTATAATTAAACGTGTTCTCCAATCAGCTGTACAACCATAAAGAAGTTGCGAGTTAAAGCCTGTTATTGTGTTATTCATTCATTCGTCACCGGTGGTACCTGCTGCGTCCTGTGGTCAGTGTCAGAATGCTGCAGCCAGGTCTCTTCACACTTCCCAACTTAAAGGAGCTGAATAGTTAAGTGACATATGCATTGGTTTTATAAAATGAATGGCCTCTTCAGACAGACATGGAGAAATACTCGGAGAGCTGGAGGTTGGGAATGTGCAGTGAGGCAGTGGTTGTGAAGCAGCGTGGACAATGGCCTGGAGCCAGCTGATAGACTTCTGAAGGGACTCTTTTCACTCTTCAGATTTGTTGCCGTTTTATTTGCTGTGTCTGTCTCCCAGAACAAACCGGAGCAACTTCAGATCCCAGTAAATGATATAGAAAACTTCCCTGCCCACTTTATTCAAGACACATTTCATCACGCCCATAAATCTAGCAGAAATCAAAGACGTCGCCATAGTTGGGTCTCTCTGCGCTCTTTGTCTTGGTAATTCGCATTAGACTGTGGCTGGCTGCCTTCTTTGACAGCAGCGGGACAGGAGCTGGGTGAAGTTGCAGATGTGAAAAACCTGGAGTCACCTCTGACCCGTGATCCCTGCTGTTAAATCTGTGCATCCGCCTCAGAACGTGCAAAGGAATCCCCAACTGGGCTTTCAGCACTTGCATAAAATCAGGGAGAAAAAAAACATTTATTATTTGTTTTCTCAGTAGAAAATGAAAACAAAACATGCATAAATAATTAAACTTATATTGAAAGATTTAGAAGGACAAACACAAGTCTGAAAACGGCGGAAGATTCTTGTTAAAGTTGTGCAAATAAGAACAACAGGGCCATTTGATTTTGATTTAGTATCCACCATAAACAGAACACTCTCCCACATAACATTCAAGCTGAACCAACAATTTTACAATAGAAAATACATTTTGTTTTGTTCCAACAGAAAGCCTTTCAAAAGAAAACATGCCATCAGAATCAGATTTGTTTAATTTTTTTATTCGCTGCCAAGTTACAGGAACTCACAAACTAAGAATTTGCTGTGGCATATGGTGCAAACAAGTAACAATTAGGGTAAAACTTTAGATTAGCCCTCATTAATTAACAGATCCTTCATGAAGTGCTAATTAGTGTACCCTATAACCCTAACCTGAACCCCAACTCTAACCTTAACCCACATGGGAAAGAGTCAGTGAGTAGTTAGTTACTGTAGATGTTGAACTAGGCCATGTAGAATAAGGACTAATACGTGCTTAATAAATACTGATATAGAGCTAATTAACCATAAATGTTACCCAAATTAGACCTTAATTAGCTGTTAATTAATGAAGGCTAATCTAAAATGTAACCAAATAAGGATATAAAGGCATGCATTATAAAACATCTTGATTAAATGTAGTTATCAAGTGTTCAAATACACACAATAGACATTTAACATTGCAGATTATCAATAAGTAACTAAAAGTATCTTGAAAGAGCTGATCTAAAAACGTGATAGAAACCAAAAACTTGTGATTACTAGCTAATAGAACCAAGCAGTTTAAGAAGCAGGAAATATATTATGTATTCACTAATTATATATGTATTTATTGCAACATCATTGAATATTGTATGAATTCATTTAAAGCAATAAATGTTTCCAAATCCTCTCAAACGCACCTGTGATTATTTTCAAACTGAGGTGGCTATGGTGCACCGTATAGACCTTCTAATCCAGTCCTCGCGGCTAACAAGTGGCTGTGTACTGAACATTTCTCCTTTAATTATACAACAAGCATGTCACTGGTGTTTTGAGCTCCGGCAGCAAATGAGAGAGCAGAGTGACAGCGCAAAACACATCATTTTGCGTGGTTACATGCCGGCTTACACATGCATATAAATGTCCCGATCAGAGTCAGAGGGCAGAAAAATGCAGATAATTTAAGAGAAGAGACCATTGACACAGGCAGGCACA
Source organism: Knipowitschia caucasica (assembly GCA_964034765.1). Lineage (NCBI taxonomy): Eukaryota > Metazoa > Chordata > Actinopteri > Gobiiformes > Gobiidae > Knipowitschia > Knipowitschia caucasica. The sequence continues at coordinate 16,074,322 of OZ035840.1, forward strand.
TGTGCGTGATTACTGAGGGATCCAGAGCTGATAAGACACATGGAAATGAAATGATGGCTGCAGGGAAATAAGAGGTGCCGGGAAAGTGATTAAAACATAGTGTGGATAGCTGCAGGTGTGTGTGTGACCATATGCAGTGGCTTTCAAAAGTACGAATATAACTTTAGCACTGTCATTTTACAACCACATACATTAAGATTTAATTATTGTTTATCGATCTTTCTAATCTAAATGTCTGTGTCTGCCAATGTGGGGATGACTGGACAGAAATAGCAAAATAGCATTTAATGGTTCATTCCATGGGTTAATATGTCTTACAATTGCGAAACCAAAAATGAATGAATTTCAATTTCAAATAAGCAATATACGTATGTTTTACCCTTGGATTGGTGAGGGATATGGGTTGGATAAATTTCTCTTTTGTAGAACTGGTCAAGCTTATTCTTAGCTGGCCTGGTAACATGAAAAACACTTAGTGTATTTTATTGTTCAGCTTCTGTGGTTTTAAATGTTCAAATGTATAAAATTAAGTACCGTAATTTCCGAACTATAAGCCGCTGCATTTTCTCTGCATTTTGAAGGGTGCGGCTTACGGTCAGGTGCGACTTAATTTAATAAAAAAAATGTTTGTGGCGCCATAAACATTTTGCTCAACAGAATTGATGAGTAGTCCACAGAGGTCCACTTAAATTGTACAATACGTCAATCAAGCAGAATAAAAAAAGTTTAAAAGTTCTGACTTATAATATCTTTATGTAAATATCTCATATAATAAATAGTTTTGTGGTTCTCTGTGTCGACATGAAAGTGAAAAGAGACCAGTAGATGTTGCTCCTTATTTTTCTGCTTCACACTGGAAGATCAACAACAGTCAGTTACTCACTTCTTTCTTTTATTACTCAAGACATGATGAAAGTTTTTGAGCCATATATATATTTTTCAATATTACAAAGTGGGATAGGTGTGGCTTAGCCTGGTCGCACCACACCATAGTACAAACTACATTTCGTACTAAGGTCTGGATTTGCTCCATTGAGCTCCGTTTACAGGTGGGAGGGGTTACCTCCTTTTGCAGATTGAAACGATTGGATCTGAATTTACCGTGACGTATGTAGTGCGCCCGAGTCTGTCGTTAGCATTTAGCATTTAGCCTAGCCATCTCCTTTGCCGCAAACAGAGCCCGTGAGGAGTAGCGCCACAATTTATTCTAGCGATTACATTTGCTAAAAATTACTCTTGCTTCGGCTTCAATTTCTTGATAGAACCAGACCGGATTACTTTACTAACGCATTTTTTGCCATTGCCAAACTACGACCTTCCCGTTCAACGCAAACTCTTGACGTCACCCACAACTAACTACAACACCTGCCTCCCGCGCTCGCTGGTAGGTCGGTTGAAATTCATCTGATTGTAATCGCTAACCCAGGGACCAGACCCAGACGTTACATGCAGTGAAATGATGATTGAGCGGAGTGTACGGATTGCTAAGGCCAGACTAGGTGTGGCTTATAGTCCAGAAAATACGGTATATGATTAAGTAGATTTATGATTTATGCTTTATCTAGTTTTTTCCCAAACAAACAGATGTATTCTGTGACGCACACAGTACAGGCATCAGAACACTATTTTATCTGTGTGTATTTCTGCTGAGCGTACATTCCCACTGCACAGACTGAATGTTCTTATGAGCTGTAGTCCTGAATGCTGTGTAATGTGTGTTGTCTGAGCGACTGAAGATGAAGGCGGTTCCCGATTAAGGGTCAACTGATGTCTGTGTTTTTACAACCTCGCTGACCCTGAGCTCTGGGGTCCACATCCACCGGACTGAACCAGGCCCATGGGGGACAGGGCGGGAGAGGGGGGAGAGACGTGCCTTTGTTGTCTTTGTTTGTCTTCATCTTGGGCACCCTTCTCCAGTGACTGATGAGTCCTGGTCGTCACCATTAGAAAACAATTCCACAAAGGTGCCAGTGAACGGGAACTGGGAGAGAAGGGAGATGGATTTGTCTGCGATCGTGATAAAAATCTGAGCTCACAGGAAATATGAACTTATCCCAACTTATTTGATCGTAAATACTGCTATATTTCCACAGTGGCCAATAATGTGAAAGCGAGTGAGTACTTGGAGGTCAGGTCACACTGAGGGAAACGTGTAGGAAAGCTGTGTCCATACAGTAGGAACATATGAGGCAGAAAAGTCCCAGGTGAGCTGAGGCTGTAGAGCAGGAGCATTTTGTTCAGGACCTGAATCAAAAACTAGGAACTGGTCGGTGGCCAAAAGAATAGAAGGGATCTCCTTTTTCTTTTTAAAATTATGAAGGGATTTTGACCAGATTTTTATGTGACATGATTCTCACTATTATTTTGTGGTTGATTTTTCAGAAAACCCAATGTGTTTATTGTTTTAATTAGACCAAAACTAGACCAAATATAAAGTTGAATACATTGTTTTATATTTAACTATATCACTTATAATAGTTTGTTGGGTTCAAATTCTAGAATATATTAAATGTGATTTTTTTCTTGAGAAAATAGATTAGTTATAACATGCCTTGGTCGCCCATAACCATCAATGCTGAAAGTGAATAATAATAATTGAGTGTCATTTTAGGGAAAGCCTGGTTTTGACATGCCTGCTGTGGAGCGTAAAATGGTGTTCATCCAGATTTCATGTGTGAACGATTGGTGCAAACTGACACCTCTGTGTATGAAGACAACTTAACATAACATTTAAAATAATTATGATAAAAATAAATCTGTTTGGGGGAAAGCATCTGCAATAAATTTAAACAGATAAAGTCTTCTTCTCACCCTTATGAGTGCTCGGTCTCATTCCGTCTGTTTTAATTATCATTACACAACTATTGCTATACTAACAAGCTCCAAACTAAGTATTTGTACGTGTGAAAGAATGACTTCATCTTTACACGCTGTAATAAGCCGCGCCAACTTGAACGCAGCCAGACAATTGTTACTTTACTCTTGGTCTGTTTATCCTGGGCAAAGGGCAATGTTATGACCAGCCCCAAAAAGCCTTTTAAAATCTCCAAACTCGTAAAGACAGAGGGGCTCCAGGCTGAAGGCTCACACTTGATCGTTAACCCCGTCGGAGGGGACAACGGTGAGACGGGGGTGAACACGTTCCTCGATCGGCTAGTCCAAATATTGACAATACTTTGTTTGCGGAAGCCAAGATGAAGAAACCAAAAAGTATTAAAGCACTATCATTTCAATCATTAGTCACTTAGAAAGCAGGGATGAAGAAATATTAATCAAATAGCATCTTAATCACAACAACATCTCCTTTTGTATCTTGTTATTTCATACGCAAGAGGATTTTAATCAGATGAGCCCTGTCCCGACTTTAAATCAGATGTCATGGTAATTGTAGATTATTTTTACTAATGGAATGTGGTCCCAGTACAATCACTGCATTATTGACTTTGTAATCAATGTATAATATCAAACGTATAATTGAGAAATCACATGTCATAATTAACCGCTCTCGTAAAACAATCTTCCCTGATTGCTGTAAACTATTGCTGGCCCTGAAGATGTGTCTCTCTTCTCTGACAGTAACAGCAATAACAGTTGGCAACAGCAGGCAAGTTCTTTCAAATGTAAGTTTTCGTTTTGTTTTTAAATTTGATTCAGTGAAGATGTTACGCAGAGAAAGCGCCTCGGGACTGAACGCGCCGGCGATGCTCGTAAAGTTGTGTTTTGGAAAAGTAGAGAGTGAATTGTGGTTTAGGAAGAAAGCAATTAAATTTGTCAGTTCTGCAGGTTAGACACGCAGACTCCCATAAACCCAGGCCCTGCACGGAGCTATGGTTCAATATGTACAAGGCTTTGACTGGAACATTTTACTATTAGCTTTCCATCTCACCTTCTATTGACACCAGGAAGAGCATGCTGGTATCAAATATTGGTGCAAATCCTGGAACATGTGTTGTTTAAGCCAATATCAAAGAACGGATTGGGCTTTGCAATGATTAAATAAGGCAATTTGGTGACTTGAAGGATAGATGACAGATGTATACTTTTAGACACGTTTTATAATAAGTTAGCTGTGATTTCAGTGAAAAAATAGCTGTTTTCAGTCCTTTCATGGGTTCTTATACTGGGTCTCAGCAGATATTGAAAACCAAGTATCACTGTATCGTTTATACATGCAATATACAGTGTACATTAACTTTCTAGCGTTATCTTTTGGCACTATATGACATAAATATATACCTTGTACTTATCTTGTCAATTGCCTGAGAGAAATGAATAAATGAAAAAAAGTATTGAATATGAAAAAGGCGAATCCACACATCTCCAGTCCGTGAACTCTGTTTGGAAATCACAATACAATAAATGGGTGAAGTAAAATTACAAAATACATTCATTTAGGCACAACATGGATTTAAGCAGTTGCATATATTCATAAAAACAGACACAATCTGGACATAACAAGGACACTGCAGCATCTGACACAATTTTTTTTTTAAAGTTTGGTAACACTGGTGGTTTATTCTCAACTTAAAGTGTAATAAAGTCAAACTTCAACTGAAACAATTCCTCTTTAGCGAAATACTTTGGATCCTTATCTGTTCTTACACAATGTTTTGCATGATGTTTCAAAAGATAATCCTTACCAGTGTCATTTGTGGATATGTTGTTTCTTAGATCTGGTCTGTTGCATTAAGTTTTAGGTTAAAGCCCCCAAAAAGTGACTGTGGCAAGATTTTACCCACCCTTGCAATGCCTCAGCAGAAATATCTTATTTGAAAGCCCTGCTCTGTCTAACCTGCACATCACACGCCGAAACATGCCAGGTAATTAAGCAGCACGGGCTTTCTTAACTTTTTTTTTTGTCTCATTAAAAGAACCTTCTAAGCCTCGCACATCAAATATTTTCACATTAATCAATATAACAGACGATTAACAAGTACATGTAACGTGAGACCGATATTGAGCCGTATTCTTATAATTATTTGCTGAACAAGATGAGAGGTGCATCGGAGCGCAGAGAAACGTCTGAAAGAAGCTTAACCGGAAATAATCTCAGTAAAGCTTGAATAGAGCAAAGTTATTTAACTTTGAGCCGGACGTGGAGTAAAAGATGGTGGACCGTTCAGCATTATGTTTTTATCCGTTGCTTTAAAAGTGTGTGTGGTTACTTTTTAGCCGCAGTGTTGCTCCACATGGCATTAAATACTGTATAACAACCAATGGACGTAACCTGTAAATTGGTCGAGGGCCTTCACCGACCCATAGATGGAACACGACCAATCCAAAATATCGGATCATGGATGAAATGACTCCTCAATATTCTTCCAGTAAGCCCTGACAATGATTGTTGAGCTAATACTGCATCTCTTCTCACTTCTTTTGTTAGATCTTTTTTCTAACACCTTTGGGAGAAAAAAGCTTATGTGTTCAAACGGTGCCATCTGGCTTAGCTCAGGCTGTTGAAGGGGTTTTAGGATCAGCATTTCTTCCCCTGAAACTATACCTTCTGTGCACTTTTCTGACATACAGTATCTTTGGGGACTCAGGTGCGCGTGTGTGTGGATACCTTTGTCACAGTCGCTGATTAAGATTTGCACCATCCAAATAACAACATCGCAGCAGCCCCTCGACGCCTCTGATATTAGTGACTGCATAAATAATTGAATTAGCCGGCCTGTCTCTCCTCATATCGAGCAAAGCCAAGCCCAGAGTTATGGGTCAGAGCTGGTGGATACGACTGAGGCAAAGACAAAGAAGCACTAATGCAAATGTGGGATGACACTCAGTAGACTTGTACTTTGTTTTTGACCAGTGCAGTCGTGGCAAGTACGGAGAGCGCTAGTGATCGATAGGATATGGCAGCCAGGCAAAAATAATACTAATACATTTTTATATGTATTTTTAGGTAACCCGTGACTTGGCATAAATACAATATCATGTTTGTAAAGCACATTTAAAACAGCCTAGGCTTACCAAAGTGTTGTACAGACAAGAAAAACACATTAAAATACCGAAATATATATACAGTACACAAAAAAACTAAAATCCTTTGTCTTTTTCTACCTGATTTTAAAAGCCAAAGAGAAAAAGTATGTCTTAAGCAAGGATTTAAAGTGCTCGAGTGATTGTGCAGTTCTGATGTGCAAAGGTAAGTTCCACATACAAATATATAAAACATACAGTAGCTATTCTTCCTGGGGCCTATGTGTGTGTACTGTGTGTGTGTGTGTGTGTGTGTGTGCGTGTAGTAAATGCGATGATTGGAAAGGCCCATGGCAAAGATTAATAGACATGTTTGGGTCGGCCCCAGAGAAGGGCAGCTGTGTATGAAGTGAATAAATAATGCCATGAAGCATCTTTGGGAGTCACTATAGATGCACTTTATCGATGCTGGCTTTATGAACAGCGGGCGGAGGTTACTGTTGAGGCCCAGTATAAGAAAGGAGCTCATATATCGTGAGTTTTGTGAATTGTAAAGGATTGCCATTTGATTCACTCAAGCTCTTAAACTAGCAGCCGGCAACAGTTGACCAAAGGTATATCTTGATCGCACTTGCCTGATTCCATGGCAACGAGAGGAATTTGTCTGAATAGAACCGTAACAAATCAGGACCTTGATTTTCACTATGGTGGTTGAGCAGAGCGGGGGCAAGGACACAGAAGCGCTGCTATATGAAGCTATATGAGATCCACAATAGGAAACAAACTAAATGGAACGCGAGATCCATTGGGAATTATTATTATGTTTTCTTATGTCTGATGGGCAAATACTGATGAGAAGACTTTCGTGGCTTTAAGGTGAAGGTTACTTTATTGTGCTGGTAATGACTTATTGTCCAGTTTGTCTTTTACATGTGACTGCATTGCTATTCACCCATTGTCCCTCGGTCTGGTTCATGGACGTAATGATGGGACCCGAAACATTGGACTCCCCGCCCTGGACCTGTGTCCCCAGTCTGCCCTTGAGCAGTTTATGGTTCTGTTTTTGGCTTTTGAGACAACTGGGATTTTGGCCAGGGCAAATATTAGTTGATCTTTTCTGACAAGTAAACTTTTAGAGCCACTGGTCGTTGCAGAAGAACTAACATGTTTGAATCTATACTTTTCCATAAATATTTATGTCCCTCTTTGCATACACATATTAGGAAAGAAATGCTGTACAAAATAGACAACAATACTAAATGGTTGCTATACTAAAAAACATAAAGTTGGGATTTGTTTTTGTTTATACTGCAATTTGAAATCTGCCACACAGTTATTTCATTAAAATTTAAGTCTTCTCGTGCAGGATATTGACCCCCAATGTTTGACAGATTAGCCATATTTAAAGGGCAGACAGACGACAGACCCCGCAGCAGACAGCTCTGTGTGTAATCCCACTGAGGGCATCTCATACCCCCTTCTTTAAGTTCAAATGGTGGATTATGAAGGTAACCCGGGTCCATGGAGAGTCCCCCACACCTCATTATAGAGAAAGCAGGATCAGAGCATATGAAGGTATGTCTGAGCTGCGTGGGCTACATATGTCCCAGTCTGCAAAACTATAGGAAGCACAAAGGTCAAGTTCCAAATGTAGATTTATTGTAAATTATGGGATGAGTGACTGTTTAATTCCTATAAGGGCATGTCCAGAGTTTTTGGAGAAGTTTTTGTTTTAGAATTTTAATATATGCACTGTTTATCCTTTCTTATTTTGAAATGATAAACTATTTGTATAGACTATTTTTTTCATAAAATGTCACACTGTATTGAAATTGAGGGCTCCAAAATAAACATATTGAACCATTAAAAGGCGAATATGTAATTTTGAAATTGTTATCACATTGAAATTTGTGCACTGAATTTTACAGTGACTGAAATTCAAATCCAAAATTTTTCAAATTTTGATTAATTTTGATATTTCTTTTCGTGTTAAAAAATGTATGTGGTAAAATTCAAGCCAATTTAAAATTCAAAGTCTGACACACAATTTTAAAGTTCTAATCACCTCATTAGTGGTTAACTAACTTTGCAGACTATCAGTAATATTACAGACTACTTTTTTATTAACATCTCTCTACACAGATAAACATATAGGTTATCAAGAAGATGCAGATATCATGCTGCAGATGAGAAGGCTTTTCCCAGTCCTCGCGGCCTCTTGAGGCTGTCTGTCATTACAAGATGTTGAATCAACCAGGGCCTGATGCAACCGCTCCACAGTGTGCAGCAGGAATCAAAACCATGTTCGTCGATCCGACCTTCTAAAGCTCTTCAAAGTAACGGCATGATGCTTCTAAATCTGTCTCTGTGCAACGAGAACACACTGATGACATATGACAAATGTGTAAATATAAAGCATACAGTATATTATAGATCGTATATAATCAATTTGTCATTAATTAAGCGTTCAACAGGTACATCTCACTGCTCAAACACTGGATTAGATGTGGGATAGCAGAGTCAGCATGAAGGCCATCGTTGAGATTAAAGGCAGCCTGTACAATGGGATTAGGATTAGGGACATTGCACGAGTGATGACTTGGACCAAGGAGATGGCATTGTTCTAGTGACCTGGAGAACACTCAAAACTTATGATCTTTTGTCTGGAGTCTGGACTATTGCACTCAACTGAAAAAATACTATTGTCCTAATGCAGACTCGTCATTTCTGTCAATCTTTTAAATTCTAAATATGATTTGATAATGCTCTGATTCTAGGATGATTTATTTTATGATATTATTTTGTTATATCAAATTTAAATTAACAAATTGATAGTACTTTTTATGGTAATGTAAAAGCTGGTAAAGAAGGAGACAAAGATTCAGCATAGTCTGTCTATTCTTCCAGATTCAGATTCAGATTCAGATTCATTTATTTGCCATTTGCAGTAAAACCACATTGGAAAAACTGTGCAAGACTACCCCAGTGTGCACCAGACGACACACACCAGAGCTCTTGCCACGGCGCCATCTTTACGGCGCCATAAATTCAATAGACTGAACCAGGTGAATAATTAAATCACTCAACTTTTGGATGTCATCTCTTCAAACTAAAAAGACATTTTGTGAGTGAGAAATAATAATGACGTTTGAGTTGCCACAGAGTCACGAGAGTCCTTGTTCTACAGCCTGAGTCCTGGATCTAAAGCCTGTCCGTCGGTAGGAGCGGATCCCTCCCTCAATGTGGGCCTCCCCAAAGTTTCTTCCTTATTTTCCCACTTGGTTTTTGAGTCGTTCCTTGCTGAAGCAGAAGGGTCAAAGGACAGTTATGATCCAGGACATACATTCATGGACATTAATAGACATTGCTCATCCCGCTCCCTATGGTTCCTATGTGTTTGTTATTATCTCATTTCCTGTGTTTGTGCTGATCCCTTGAGACGACTGCTGTTGTGATTTAGGGCTATTCAAAAAGATTTACATGTAATGGAGTTAAGTGTATACCAATTCTTCTGCTGTACATTAAAATCCTTCTAAAACTGCTCAATAAATTCCAAATGCTCTAATGACTTGATTCTATAGTTATGTTATCGCTTGTTGGGGCTACTTTTGACAAGTCTGTAGCAGTCTTTTACTAATCTTAAAACAACATATCTGACCTTGTCGCACCATGTATTTCAGAGCATTTAAACAAAAAATCCCTCCCTCTGAAAAACACCTGCAGGCCTGTGTGTAAAAACAATGATTCAACAGTTAAGTACAACCCAGCAATTACCTCTCTCTTGGTGATTGCATGAGATCCGCAGCTTCCCCATCTGAGCACGCCATCAGCCAGAACCTTGCTTCATTTTACACCAGCCCCAGGTAACCGTGTTAAATAAAGCGTTGTTGTCGAAAGGGGGAACAGATTTATGTGTTATTTGCACCATAACCTTTGCAGTAGGTGATGGAACAAGTGCTGGCTTGACATTCTTAAAGAAGGAACAAATTATGTAGTGTAAAGTCTGACAACTGTTTTCAGGAAGGCATTGATATAAAACACAAACATCTTAATGATACAGTACATTATGGGTCAAAGGAAAGCCGTCATTTTTGCTTTGAATAGAATGTCATCTAAAGTTCAGGCTTCAGTTGTGTTTCAATGGAGCGATATATTAGTTATCGCAAGTTAAAGGAGAGTGGCACTTTGGTCACTTTTTCACATGTAAAGGGCTCGATAGACCGATGCCACACTTGTTATGCAGATTTATGCAGCAAATATTGAGAACAGTCTTCCTCAAAGACAGAGAGACTTCAGCCCTGACAATGTTTAAATCCAGGTAGAAAACTGTTCTGCTCAGCTGTGCAAACAACCGAAAGATTGTACCTTCACTCTTTTTGAAGGCTTTGATCAACTTGCCTCATCATGGGTGGCAAAAAGTCCCAATTTTTCCTTCATTCCAACTGAGAATTTGCTTTAACAGATCATGGACAGGGCTTTTTGCCACCTATAACAAAACTGTGAGAAATCAATCCATACATTGAGATTCATAGATTTTATTTAAAATGTTTTGCTACAGTTTGGAGAATATTTCTCCGGCTTTATAAATGTGTCATTCTTCAATTTGACTTCTTGACTGTTTAGAATGACAATATACACTGGGGAATATGTTTTGATGAAACATACTATTTTAGTCTAACTAGTGAGAAAAACTAGGGACAATTAGTATTGCTATTTGTATTATGTAATTTATGCCCAAAATGTAGTTGAATTTCATCATAGAACTTTTCACTGTTTAAACTATTTCCTAAAGGTGTTACCCCACTAAATAGAGTAAAAAAATAAAATAAACTTGAACTTGAAAAAAAATTCAGTTATAGAAATATTCTCTATTTTAATTATACCTTCGTTAATTCTTAAATTACTCAACAACTTAGTAGTCCAGATGAGTTAAACAAATAGCATTAGGGTTATCACATCTTCTAATTCTCTTTTTTCATTATGTCCTCGTTGCTGTGGCTGAAACCAGATATGTTGTTGTTGTTGTTTGTGTGGGGGTCATGGCAACAGAATCTGCAGTGTGATCCCCTAACGACTAACGGTGCTAATTAACCTGTTTTCTAAATGATGTAACCGCACACGGGCTGTAAAAAGAGCTCCACCCTCACTCCGGGCATCGCAGAGGTGGAAGTGATGCTGCGTGAGAAAGGCACAGACACTTTGAAAGCATTGGTCATGTTTATTGTATAAAACTGTCAGTCACCTGCTTTTGGGTTGTGGAGGCAGTAGATAAAAATAGATGCTTTAGAATGTAAATATGTAATTCCGTTTTCTCAGTAACCAGAGTTGTCAAATGCATACAGTAGTAGAATAACTTAAAGTGCATAGACAGGTTTGGAATATAGGCAGCAGACGTTTTCCCAAAATTAAGAGAAATATAATTATCATTGAATTGTGTATTCATTATTTCCCTTCTCCAATCAAGCCACCGCTTGACAATCCTCACATGATCGGTGATCGGGAGAATTAGCCCATTTCGGATTTGAACTTAATTAGAAGGAACATTTTAACAATAGTTGAAAAGATGCTAAATAAAAAATACAAATAAAACGTTTTGGTTTTTGCTACACAACCAAATTACTAAAACTATAATGAATAATAAAACCCTTTGTTCACATTCACATGATCAGTATCATCCAAAACTAAGAAAGTCGGTGTCGTGATTAGCCTCAAAAATCCAAATTGAAACACCAATAATTATTGCATTCAATTAATCATGTAATGTGATGTTTTATTATCAAATGTTAAATAGAAAAAAAATAAGTTTTGATCATGATTTTTAACAATGACCTCACCAACCTGCTTTTTTGACTGATGTAAGCTATAATAAAAATACTATATCATAATTGAATACAGACCATCAGCCATGTTCCACAAAATACAGCAGCAATCAACATGAAAACTTCTCGTATGCACTTTAAGTTAAACTTGCGCCATAGCAACAAGGAAGCTCTATTATATTGACGATGACTCACGTTCTCTGGCTGAATAAAACTCAACCACTGATGTCAATTCCTTTCATGGCCAACCACTTGAATAAAAAAAACAACATCTGAATAAAAAATAAGAATGTTTTGTCAAGTACTTGGAAGAGCATTTCATCTTTCCAATATTGATTCATAAGCCTTAATGGTCGTGCACCTTGTATAAACAGCGGTTAAGCCAAAATAAAGCTTTGGAAACAAATGTTATTGTATTATGCAGAAGTTGCCTCCGGGGTCGACCATAAACTTGCGAGCAATAATAAAAGGCTTGGTGTTTTATTGCGGTGTTCTGGAGATGGAAGCGGTGCCATCACTCAGCTCTAATTGACATGATGAGGAGCTATTACTGTATTGATTCACCTGCGGAGGCACTGGATCAGCTGGGACCTGTATTGACCTGCCTAAGTGCTTACACAGGCCTCCGAGGGTCACACTCATGTTAAGGGGAAATTACCAACTGTTTGCCTTCTAAGGTCTCATTCACTTCCAACAGGACACAAAAGAAAAGGGAAATGGGAGGAGTTGAATAAAGTAGTGTATGTTATTTAGGAATGTTAGCAAATAAATTATAATAATATTTTTTTAATGTAAAAGTTTCAACCAAAATAATAAACAAAACGTGTAAGAGGGGTCGTTGGGCCTTGATGTGACACTTCTCACTTTTCTCATGTCAGATTGGTCACAGCAGTCGTTCTCAACGGGGTCTGGGTCGCCCCAAGAAATTCTAAAATGTGTACGATTAATTAAAAATACTAGTCATTCTTATGATATATCCTGAAGCTTGTGAGGAGAAAACTCCTACATCTATGAAATAAACCTTATTTTACTTTAATTTAGGCATTTAATTGTAATGCAATAGTGGAAGACATCATATAGAAGGAAGCCCAACAGATCTAGACTTATAATTGCTGAATATTTCGAACTGATTATCTCATCTTTTTTCTTTTCATCTTCATCAAAGGGTTGGCTGACTTACTGATTAAATGATGGGAAGTTTACTTCTTTATTCAGAATAACTCTTGTTGTCAAAATGGGCTGTAGAAGTGCATAGTATACTGCCTATGGTGTAGTAAAAACAATGCATGGATTGAAATGAACAAGAATGCATTTTTCAAATGAAATATTTATTTTTCTAAGAAATATCAGCTAAGATCAGAGAGCCATATGCAGCCATCAAAGGATCCATCCGGCTCTAGAGCCATAGGTTCTCTATCCCTGTGTTATAGGTTCCTTGGGATATTACCAGAGAAAAGAGGGGTCCCTGATGTCAAAATGTTTGAGTTGAGTTCCTGGTTACATATTAGGAGTATGTTAATAAAAAAATTAACATACTGAGCTGATTCTGAAACAAAAACACATGTTTTTGGATGTCAACACCAAGATAAATCATGACCCGTATTTGAATATGATAAACTTTTTGTGTGTGGACACAAAAATGCAGAGTGACTTGACAATAAATTATCATAAAATAGATTTCTCAATTTTTTACATATTTCCCCAATACTGTACATGATAGAACATCTGAATTATTAAAATATAAATGTCTGTAATTGTAATTTCATTAGTCCCAGCCAAAATGGTGGCCGGTCATCTCATAAAACTTCATATTGAACGGTTTGTAAAAGTCCCGTAGCTTTTGCACCACTTCTGGGTGGATGTTGGGATGCGTCCTGCCTTTAGTTTTTCCCAGACAGTGTGGTTTGTTGGTGCTCTCTGGCCTCTTCAGGCACGGAAAGCCCTTTGCTGGATTGAAATGGAAGTACTTCTCATCCACAACTCTCTTCAGCTGGAGGAAGTCCTGCACTCGCACCATTTCACCAGAGGGGTCAGTGATGAGTCGCTCTCCACTCACAAACAACAACTGCTCCAGAGGGAAGTACTTGAGCCAGCGTTCCAGGTGCTTTGCGTACATCCCGATCTGCACGGCGCTCCACGAGGCGTCGATCAGACCTGCGGACATGTTTTTAAAAGTGAGGCTCTCGAAAGACGGGATGTCCGGTTTCTTAGAGCGTGTCTGAGTGTAATCGGAGATGGCCCGTGTCACAGGGTCCCGGACCACCACGATAAGTTTGGTGTCTTTGGACATGTTGTAGATCCGAGAGGGGATGTCCTTGGTCACATAGTAGCTGGGGGTCTTCTCCATAGTGAGCTGGCCATCCAAAGACTTTGGCATCAAGTCCCTGAAGAAAGAAAGATAAGGTTGTGATTGAGTGTCGTGACCATAACAAAACTGTTCTGTATCAGTATTATTAGAAAAATCATCAGTATTCTGAGAGAAATGTTCTACTTCATATCAAAGCCCCTATACATTCTATTTACCTGTACATGGAAAGAGGAAAGTGACCTATGACCTCTAGAAAGTTTCACAAGGCTGGGTGTAGAAAGAAACTCAGATACATTTATGAACATGATACAATATGTACATTCTGTTAGTTGTGTGCATTTCAAAAACCCAATGGAAAGATAATCTTGAAAGAACTCATATGTTTTCATTGCAATAAATGAATGCAGCAAAACTGTGTATAAACGTAACGTGTCCATGTCCTTGCAATGGCAGATTATATGAATACACAGCTCACATTCAACCACCACGTTATATTTTCTCTTTGTCTAAACTTAGACTTATTTTATAAACAGTATTTATATGTACGTATTTCTGAAGAAGGTCCTCTCAATTTTGCACCATTAAGGATGGAGTCAGTGATTTTTTTCCAGATGCAATTTTTTCAAATATTGTGGGAAAACGTCTCTAAACCCTAAAAGTAGTCAAGTTATCATGTGTTTTCAAAAAGTAATGGAATTGACCAGATGCCTATAGTCTACAAAATTAATAAAACATATTTTGGAGCGGACCGATAAAAATAAACCAATGGGATACGTTCATCCCCAACGAACCAATGGGATGCGTTTACCCCCTTCACCCTCTTCCTGTTTCTGGCGAGTGTGCGCATCTGAGTTATCGGATATATTAGAACCTAAAATGGCTGAACAAAAAATGCCATTTCACGTTTGCCACCCACTCTCCCTGTTGTGACAAAGAAAAGAAAATGCTGGATGTTTGGTTTGGTGGAGAGGCGAGGGGAGGGGGGAGTGGTTTTGAGTTGGTGCTACGGCTAAGCTAACAAAATCGCTAACTGCACCTTTAAGAAAAAAAAATGGGCCTGACACAAAATTAGTTGAACTTGAGATTGAGTAAGTATTCAAGAAAGTGATTAATGATGTCGAAGACGATGCAGCATTTTTCCTCCTCATGAAGCACTTTATCCCTCATTCTTCAACAACAACAAACTAAAATACATGCTCTTGAGAAGCCAACCGTGAGAATAAAATAAACAAACAACACAAAGCACCATGTATGACTCCTCTGAAAGAAGCATCATCATTAGCACCTAATTCAGCACCTTCCAAACTTCTCAATGCTACATGACATTTGACAGTGTTCACCGCCACCTGAAGTGACAGCGGCTGCAGACCGGAGCAGGAGTCCCATCCATCACCTGCCCTCACGTGTGAATACTAATCTCCATTCCTCCAAATTCAAACCCGGGAGCAACACATTTATCTCGCACCGAAAATCCACTCACAGTCATGACATTCGCACGCCTTTGTTACCCGCTACAAAACACGGGTTAACACTTGAAAAGACGCCGTATTGCATTCAAACCTGCTGCCAAAACCAACACCATTCTGCTGTCAGTCACGATCTTAATATTTGGAGAACAAACCTAATAGAAAAGACTCAGAATCCTGTCTTTTTCTATAAGTGCTTATTCTTTGTGACCCAGGGTGGTTGTGGTTGATCATTATAACTGCAGCACTGACTGGATAATGGCTATAGTAAGTCAAGGGGGATTAGGAGTAAGCTGTGGGAGTATTATAGGGGTTGCTAGCATGCTCTGATGGGGACTGAGCGTCTCTGGAGACAAGAGAAACGAGCTGAAGAGTCGACGCAGTGACAAGGAGAGTCAATGTTAATGTAGGATGTATAGAAGATGTATAGCCGTGTCAATTATCTACTGGCTTAATATAATCCAAATACATGCAAGGAAAGTTTCTGCAGCAGTTCATAGGCTCAGATGTAGAGGGGCAGACCTCAATTAGTGGACATCCGGGAAAAACGCTTTTAGAATAATGATTGAATGAGCTGTTCCCTTTATAACGGCAAGGAGAGGCAAGTTAATTTGTATGGCACAGTTCATACACATCAAAGTGCTTAACAAAACATGAAAAGACAGATATAAATCACAATAAGGCTTTTAAATAATTAATCATCTCAGTACAATCCTTCAGTTGTACGTGCAATTTTGAACATTGTCAAAGTAAAAGCCTGTCTCATATTTTCAGGAAGACTGTTTCAGATTGTAGCTGCATGAATCTGAAACGCAGGAGGCCATTAGACCTCAAAATGCATCAAGTCCTCATCAACTTCACCAACTTTTGCGTAACAGAAAGATCCCTGTGAGTCCCTATTTGAATATTTGGAATGAGAGATGATTGGCTAAATGAGGGTGGTCCGCTTTGTTTCACTTTTCTGTCTGAAAAAGCTGTTAGAAAGACGTGACAGAAAAACTGCTTTGAGAGTGAGGAACAAGTTACAAAGATTGTATTTGGCGTAAAATGTAGCTACCCCAGCTTTAAGAGGTATTTTAAAGATTAGTTTTGTGTTGATGGGGGGAGAGCAGACTTCTTCTGTAAAACTTATCTAGACATACAACTACTACTCCATAAAAAATATTAGCCAAAAAACATTATAAATGACTTGTTTTTGTGTCTGAATTTCATGTGTGGGTCCGTGCACTTGGAGCTTCTTAATACTGCTGTTGATGGATGAACTGTAAGCATATGACATCACTTTCTTTGCTTCCAGATTCAACCTTCAACATGTGGAATTGACTTATTGCATGTTATGACAAAGTGTTTAGTATTGACATAGATCTAAACTCAACGAAAGCCAGTTTAATCTACTGTATTGTACTGAGCCATCTGTTAGTACATGCACAAGGAGCTACTCGTTTTTGTCAAGTGCAAGAGCTTTCATCTTAAATAACAGCTGCACAAGGCTTGAATTATTGGTTAAAAAAAAAAAAAGGAGGGAGGGGGAAATATGCATCATCTGTCCTCATTATGGTCGTGGTGTGGGATTCGTTATTACTGCGTTTCATCACTTGCTTTCACCTGCTCTTATGAGACCCTTAGGATTTCCACAGGTTTTTTTTTCCCCATCCCAAAGAGACCGAATACGTGGTGGGGGGGAAAAAAAACACAGCCACCACCATCAAGCTGCACAAGACACAACTCTATCAAAAGCATCACCAATTATCTCCACTATCTCACACACGCCGAGCACTGGAAGGGTTTCGCTGGGCCACAGGGACACCACACAAGAAATAGGAACCAATCAAACTTCGAACTTGTTCCCAAAGCAAAATAATCTCGGTTTGAGAAGCAGATGCATTATTCATCTGAGCGGGAGACACAGAACAGAATATTGAACGTGTGCGACAGAATGAGCTGGGAGAGCCATGCCTGGGGGGGAAGCACATGTAACAAGATTTCCAAATTTGTCCCGCTTAATGCTCAAAATGTCGCCTGGAAACAGTATGCTTTGTGGAAACTGAATTAATCGATACACAAATTGTTAGTAAACAACCAGATTGAAATGTGAAATTGTGTATTCTTGTCATAAATAATGCTTTGGTTCGTAATAATTAAAAGATTAAAGGTTGAGCTGTCGGCAATTTGAGAGATAGAGCCGTTCTCTCTTTGGCTCGCTCATTTGTTTGTGCAGATGCTCCTCGGCTGAAAGAACAGAAATTCTTCAGCAGTAAAGCATGGTCCCTATAGCTCATAAATGTTTATACTATTCATATTTTTTAAGTAATGCACCGATTCAGCTGACACTGACCTCAATACTTTAGCTTGTAGTTTTAGCTTATCTCCCAGTACCTGATATTACCACAAGAGAAAATCTATCTCTCAATAATAACAGAAAATGTATTACAAAATGGGTCCAATTGTATTTTTGGAGTGTTTTTTTACCCTGCAAGTTACTGTAGAACAACTCTCTGTGAGTTCTGGGCCTATTAAACTTATTACATCTAATTAAAGTTCCAAACAGGTGTTCGGCTTAACAATATTATAGATCCGATACCCAAAATCCGATCCAAAAAACGTTCCGGTATTGATGCACTATTTTTTTGTATCTTATTGTTGCTTATATAACAATAACAATGTTTTGCAAAAGTCTCATAATTCTGTACTGTGTATTAAACATGACTAGGGCAGTAGTCGACCAAAGAATTTCTCATTTTTTGATTGTTCGAATAAAAAGGGGGTGTGGCTAATGTCCTAAGTATGAATTAAAGTATCCAAACTGTATTTAGACGGGGAAAAAAACTGAAATAAAAATGAATGAAATATTTTGCAATGAATACAAAAAGGATTGAATGGAGAACCTTGACTGGCTCAAATATCAAATTACACACCAACACCTTCAGCTGTTTTTCTGCTGCCTGCAAACTATACTTTACTAACGCTTTAAAGCAAACAACATGAAAAGACCCCAGCTCCTTTAATCTAGCGGCGTGTTGTGCAATTGTTTTGTCTGTGCGGCCGTCAAGGTGTGTCCATTAGGTTGACTGCTGTGTTTACATTTGTTGCTATCAGGGAGTCGGGCTCAAAGGCAGGAATTTTCGGGATTAAAGATAAAATGGGGAGATTTTCTTGTGTGTTTTTCTCTCTGTGCGTTCATTGTGCTTGACAGTCTCTAATTGGCGTTTATCTTTTTTTGCAGCAGGAGCCTTCTCCCTAAAAAGCAGCGTTATCTCGTGTCATGATGACTTATAATCTTGGTGCGGTCAACAGCAGATAGTGCAGCGTTGGAATCCGGGATGAGAGGTGATGGTATGCAGCCACTTGGACTAATCAATCTATAGACAAAATACGTCAAAGCTCTTTACAAATGTGTCCCATCGGTTAACAGCTCATCCTCCGCTGTTCAGACGCCATTCCTTTCTTCTTTCGTGCGATATAGCAATGATAGAACATTTGGCCAGATTGGCTATAATAAGAGAGAGTGTGCTGAGTCCAAGGCCACCTGGCTGCCGGATGCGGAGTCCAATTTAAAGATGGTGGAGGGGGATGAGCTCGGCATAACTTCCTTCAAACAACTGCCAGTCTTAAATTAACACATGACAGGCTGTGACAACTGTGACAGGCTGTTTATCGAGCCAGGGAAATGTTTTTATCACCATCATCAAGTGAGAAAAATGCTCCAGTTCTAAATATGTGCAGGAGAATGTCCAACAAATCTTATAGTTTTTGGTCGGATTAAATCAGAAAACATGATAGATTAGATAGAGGCAAAAACTTCAAGGGGGTTACAACATTGAAGACAACGCAAAAAGCATTTTCAAACAGACAAGCATAGGCCTATATGGGTGGTGGCGCAGTGGTTAGCAGCAAGAGAGACCTGAGTTCGATTCCCAGGTCTGCGTAGGTTTCCTCCAGGTGCACCAGTTTCCCCTACCACTATATGTACAATCTGGCATGCGCCTCCTGGTATGGCGACCCTGCTCCCATCTCTGTGTGAAGACAACATTTAAAATAAAAACAATTGTAAAGTGCTTTGTGACTCTGGTCTGTATGAATAAAGATTACTTACTATATACACACAACCTCTCTATCAGAAGTATGTAGTATGTAGTATTTTAAGGTAGTAATTATGTATTTAAAACTTTTAATTGCACCAAAACAAAACAATAACGATACAAAATAAACAGAGATTTGGACAAAGCAACCCCTGTCACTCATACAACACAAAACCAAACACACATAGACACACATATACACACACACCCACACACTCACACAGACAAGACACAACCCCAAACACGGTGACAACTTTGGCGAGACTTTTCAATCCCAATCCACCAATGGCGCAACACCTTTCCGGGTCTGAAAATGGCTTCCCGTGGTGTGTGTGAGTGTTTAATGTGTGTGTGTGTGTGTGTGTCTGTGTAAGTGTGTGTGTGTGCGCGCCGCTGCTGTTGCTTTAGTATCAGGTGAATTCCAAAAAAAAGAGGTCACGAGTTTGCAGTCAATATATCATGACGTTAGGTGTCAGATGGATGCTGGTCTTGGGGCATCAGCGACTTCAAAGACGTCAAAACAAAGATGGCGGCGGCAGATAGAAGGTGAGCTCTGTGGGCGCTTTGACTGCAGCGGGAGAGAGAGCAGGAAGCAGCACATACACAAACACAAACGCACCAACGACAGCTTGAGTTCAATCTTCTTGTGGCTCTAATGATGCAAAGCTAATGTTTTAGTGCTTGTTCGTTTGATTAAAGTCGCAGGTTGCTGATTGGGCAAATTACATTTTAGCAGGAAGTGACTGTTTATTTACTTTTTAGGCCGAGATTATGTGCCGTAGCTGTTATTGTTCGCTCGTTTAGCCTCGTTGTGTGTTTGTTTGAGACTATTTTTGGATTTGCTGGAACTGGCACTAGAAAATATCAAGAGTGAAGTGCAGTGGCCACATAATCTTACAAAGTGACAAATGTTTTTTACTTAGATTTTACTTCGAGCCTTTGAACACCGCTGATTGCCCATATCAACAAACTGTATCAACATTGTACAGAATAGAAGAAGTTTGAAGTGGGAGGGTCTGTAATTGTTGTATCACTTTTTGGACAAAATGTAGCAATGGACACAAGCCACAAAGAACAATATTTTTTTGCATTATTCCTCATTTTCAGGACCAACTACTAGAACTGTGTTTTTCAACTAGTGTGCCATTAGATGTTGTATAGTTTGCCTGGAAATGGTCTCTCTCTCTCTGATCTCTCTCTCTGGTCTGCCCCTTGTCTCTCTTTGGTCTCTCTCTGGTCTCTCTTTGCTCTCTCTCTAGTCTCTCTCTGGTCTTTCTCTGGTCTCTCTCAGCTAAACTTATGGTGTGCCTCGTTATTATTTTCTGTCACAGCTCAAAAAGGTTGGGAAACATCGCGCTCGAAGCCCGCTCAACCTGACCATTGGAAGTACATCTAAACTTTTTCAACAAATTAAAAGATCTTTTTCAAAAACAGACATTCTAAATCTTTGTTCTGTTCAAAAAAATGTTTTGAAAGGCTTAAAATTTCTATTTTAGTGCCATACAAAAAAAGTCTCACCCATTCTTGAGCAAATCCTTTCAACTTTACTGCCAGCAACAAAACATGCAAGCGGAACACAACTGGTTGTCACATATACAACATGGACATCAACAAACACATTGTAACCCCAGCTTATGTCTAGATACTGTTAAGATTCTTGGTGGAAGCATTTTGTATCATTCGACGCTTTTCCTGTCACTAAACTGTCACTCAGAGTGTTGAGTAAGCAAAGCGTCTCACATCAAACACCTCTATAAGGCTGAGCTGCATCTACTCAAGGGATGTGCAACTTTGAACAGAAGAATTCTTAGTCGACTTTTGGGGGAAGCTGAGGGAAAGCTCTTTTTTGGGGGAAGATTTCGATGAATGCCTTTTTTTTGATGAGCTCCTGCTGAGTTTTGTCAAAGGCCACTTTCACCCCTCAGAGCACATTTGCATACAAAGTGGAGTCAGAAAAAACATGTTTCACACTAATTGTCTGCTCTTTTATTGTCGGGGTTAATGCAGTCCCCAGGGGTCCTCCAGCGTCCTCTTTTATCCCACTCCATAATACTGTTGCACTCTCTTAAGACTGGTTTTCAATGTGCTGCCCTCTATCTTCCACTGGGCTGCACTGACTTCCCACTGGGCTCTTGGGGGGGATTACATCTTCATTTTGGACATACTCGAGGAGGGAGAATCATAAATGCATTATGGAAAAAGGTTCAGGTTTTTTATTTCTAACAGAAGTGCAGAGATAATTGAAACTTCCATCCGTAGTTTTTTTTTTATCAAAGAGAACACCAAAGGTCTCAAAAGCCAAACATGAAATATGATTACACATTCTGTTGAAAGTGAATCAGCAAAACCTTTGTAACTAGAAAATAAATGCACTTCTCTTGGCTCTAACTATGAAATTGAGAAACTTCTTGAAAATGATAACTCCTGATAACTACTCAATACAAACTTTTATACAACAGATGGTATATTTTATAGCCAATATTTATGGTCATTTGATTGCATAAAGTTAAGAAGATTGAAATGTTCTCTATAAAAGTGGGACGGGTTTTATCTCGATTTAAAAATGGGTTGCAACAATTCAAATTATATCCACTTTAATTGTATAGCACGTATTGTAAACCAACTGTTCCCAAAGTGCTACAAATAGAGTAATTAACTATAAAATCCCCTCACATGTCTGCCGTAAAGCCTAAACAAACAAAGAAATTATAAAATATAATAAAAGTAACTCTGAATAGAAAAAAATAGCTCTATATATATGAAAAAAAGTTGAATACATGAATTATCCCCGCTCTATCACTGTGTCTATGACCTATGATCCTTTTATGTGGACAATCAGAATGTGTTTTTGTGACAGGACTGTGCAGAAGTTGTTGCTCTTTAAAACAACACAACGACAATAATCATCATGTACCGATCATTTCCAGAAATAATCTACAATAAACGTGACAGTAAAGCACCAGTTCCCACGACTTGAGGACTTGACTCATGCACGTTTGCCTCTGTGTTGTGGCAGAGAGTGTCTGTATTGTGCCGCTGTCCCGCTGAGTTGGGGGGCCTCCTCTCTCCATAAGGATGAACACAGAAGACCTCCAGCGCCACAGACACACCAATCACAGCAGATAAATGTGTGCGAGGACGACTTAATACCACTGCGGGGGTCCATGAGCCCACCCAGCACTGACTGACTGCTATTTATGCAGAGGTGCTGTGGTGAAACATGGGGCAAAGTTGACAAAACACAGATGTAGTGTGTCACCCGGTGCATTTGGCTCGTAACAATGGGGATGTTTTGCACGCCACTATAACTTTAGCTAAATGCAGTGACAGCTACATAATAATAATAAGAAAATACACAGCAAAAGGTGATGAAAAATAAGTCCAAAATTGCTCAAAATTGGCTAAATGTGTCTTAATTTGAGAATATTTAAACTGCCTAAAAACAAGATTTGCCAATGGGATCTGCACAATGATTGTTTTGAAAAGATACAAGAAATGTCTCCCTTGGAATGAGAAAATAAAGAGACAGTTCTTTAAAAAAGACTGAATTGTTGGCAAATCTGGTTGTAAGACAGTCGTGCTCAAATTAAGATAAAAAACACTCAATCCAAGCAATTACATATCATTAATTACTATCATTTTTGCAGTGTAGATGCAGATTATAATGTTGCATTTTCCTGGGTTTTATTTATATACAGCCTTTCTCAGACCAGAATCACAAAGCAGTTTACAATTGTTATTCTTTGGACATTTGTCTCTCACTCCACATAGTTTTTATTGTTACACATGTTTACAATTAGCATGTTTAGCGGTTTACAATTACACAATTGTAAACCGCTTTGAGACTCAGATCTGCAGTGAAAAGGCGGTATATAAATAAAAACTTACTTACTTACTTACTTACTTACATGTTTTTAGTGGTAGGGGAAACTGGAGTACCTGGAGGAAACCTACGCAGACACGGGTAGAATATGCAAACTGCACTCAGAAAGGCCCTGTTCCGACCAGGATTCGAACCCAGGACCTTCTTGCGAGAGGCGAGAGTGCTATCCACTCAGCCACAGTGCCGATAATTTACTTTAAAAAACCCAATGAGAGACAATACTCATCTGAGAAAGTAAACACCATGACATAACAAGTCTAGTTTTAGAATGGCACCTTTAGGCGCCAAAGTAGCAGAATTAACACATGATCTTTTTAATCTTGAACGCCTTTTATACCGTAACCTGGCTTTCCACAAGCGTTTCTCTACATTTTTCTAACACATTATCCTTGTATTTATTTCTGTTATTGATTTTAGTAATCCTCTATCTCCTGTAACTTTAGTCTGTTTCACATCACATTTCTGAAAAAAAAATCTCCTTATCTCATTGTACTGTAGGTTGGGTCAAATGCAGAGGACAAATCTCCCTATAGGGATCACTAAAGTATACCCTAATCATAATAATGACTAACATAAGATAAACTTTATTCATCTCAAACTGGAAAAATGTACATGTCTATGTTACTGTATATCCCAGATCATTCCTTCTTCATGCAGAAAACAAATTGCCTAAAAGTAGTAAAAGTCCCACGTGAGCTCAGTAGTACATGGGAAAAAGTAAAACACGAAAACATGGCTAATCTGGGAAACCATGTCCAGCTGAATCTTCAAGCCTGAATAATTCTTTCACTTGACGGTCATCAGGAATTGGTGGTGTCACACTGCTCTTTTATACTAGGTCAGTCTGTGGCCACTGCCCTCTTACTGGGACAACTCAAGCTAAGTACTTTTAATTAGCCACATCTCTTCTGCTAAGTCGGGCATCGTTTCACATGTTATCACTCATATCATATTTATCCATTCATCCTATGGAAGTATCCAAGCCAAAGACCCTGTAACTAGGGCTGGGCGATATGGCAAAAAAGTATAATCTCGATTTTATTTCCTGCTTTGGACGATGTTGATTTTAAATCGATTTTCATTAAAGTCACTCAAGACAGACTTTGCCCTTAAAATATTTTTTATCTTCCCGCTCAATATTTAAGTTTAAAAACTATTTTTTTATTTGTTTCCCCCAATACATATTATAAAAGTCTTGTACAGACTGTGCTGATATCGCAAGTATAATTGATGTGCTGCTGGAACTCTCACAATATCCCTCATTCGATTTCACGATTTTCACATTTTTCACGAATTCGATTTTTTCAAAAGCCGATTAATTGCCAAAATTCGATTTATTGCCCAGCCCTACCTGTAACATATCCTGACCATTGAGAACCAATACAAAACGCAATAAAAAAATGGCTGAGATATTGTTGATGTGTCTTTAGCGAGAAGGTCTTTTGACATGGCTATTGTTTTGTGCCTGCTCTGAAACGCCATGTTAATCCCTACTGCTTTACTTCTACTCCTCCAACTCAGATGATTGGACGCTTAAAAAAAAAACCTCTGCTTCACCTTTATCCCAAGTTTGCATTGATGACGCCCCTTCCATGAGCAAATCATGTCAAACAAGTATATGGCCATGACAGAAGTTTGTGCAAATACATGTGTTTGAGGATGGTTTTGCAATAGGGACGTTTTTCATTTTCAAAGGGGGAGATAACTGGAATCTCTGGAGAAAAATGCATAATTTATTGAAAACACGAGTCAGGGGGCAGATAGACAAACAGCTGGGTGCACTGGGTGAAAGTTATGCAAACAAAGAAATCAATGTTCGCAGAGATGTTCGGTCTTACTGTGGGCGAGTTTGGCCATGTCTGGTTTAAGTGCAATTACAGCCGATCCTCTGAGGTTTTTGAAGTATTAAAGTAAAAGTACATGGTGTTTATTCAATACAAATATAGACCTATTAAACAAGAGCTTAGTACATCAGATGCCACAAAGCTCACTTAAGCTTATGATAACTGCTATATAACAGACGCTTTCAAAAGGGACTCTTTGGGCAACGTTTTTGACTTGTTCCCCCCAGAAGACAAGAACTGCTGTCAAAAAATCTTATGAATTACTTCTGATCGGGAAAATGCTGTATTTTTACTTGTTTTGCTTTTTTTCTTCTTCTTCTTCTTTTCTTACCTATTTTACCCATGGATTAGAGCTGCACCAAAAATGGAATCTTCACTCTTTAGGATAGAACAATAAATGATGTGATTTTTGTTTTTGTTGTGTTGTTATTGTTGTTCTCCCCCTTTTTATGGTTTCCTTGACCATTTGGTGGAACACTTTTTGAGTCACAATCTACATGAATCATTCTTGGAACTGAAATCTACCTCACTGCTGGGCATCTCTATCACTTGGTTAAGGGCACCGCATTTACTATCAAACTGCATCTCAACCATTGGTATATAATTCAAAAATTAGGCTTTTACAAATTATTAGTGCTAATTGGTGTTTTTAGTGCTCCTATGTCTTACAAATGATCAAAAGATAACTTGACATTGCTTTCTTCAAGGACTGAACCTTAATCAACAACATTAACATCAACACGTGTTAATTGACTTATATGAGATGCTATTTGACAACTTTAAGGTTTTTTTTCCCATGTAAGCTTCTTCTCAGTATGAATGTGCTGCGTGTATTTACCTGTACCACTCCAAGCCCTTGTCATAGTTGCGGTCAAAGAAGTGTGGCTCTGCTCCCACGGCTCTCACGTCTGGATGCAGGCGCAGAAACTCGAGCAGCGCACGGGTCCCTCCTTTCTTCACCCCGATGATGATGGCCTGGGGTAACTTCTTGGACTCATTGAGAAAACCTGACAGGGCATTATCCTCCAGCGCCTTCGCCTCGTCCCACTCCTCGCCTCTGCTGTCCACATCGTTGTAGTTGTTGTTCAGTAAGTCCCTGGACGCACCGGCGCTCTCCACCGCGTCCACGTCCTTCCCGTGTCTGTTCACGTACCTGAGGCTGGGCACCGTGGAGCAGTAGCCCACGCAGCAGTAGATCATGTAGACCCACAGCGACAGCATGATGCAAAACACCAAAAGTTTGTTTTTCACGTGGGGTGATGGCACAACATGTAGGCTGCTTAATATCGGGCTATATTCCATAAGACCACGGTGCAAAAGTTACACCCCAAACCCCAAGCATCTTTGCCATCGCGTAAATCCAAGAGAAAACTCAACTACTTGCGAATCATGATTTCTTTGAACTTCTCTAAAAGACATAGGCTGATCCAGGTGGACTTCAGAGTGAGGTGGAAATGGCTGAGTTGGTTTGAAAAAGTGCACCTGAGCGATGCGCGCAGCACTTTACGCTCCCATCACATGGATCTGAGTGAGCGCACGGCACCGCGGCACAAAGTGATCTTCATTGGACACGCTCCTGCGTCAAGAGCGTGAGGGGACTGAGCGAGTTCCGGTGGGACCTTTCACAATAAAGGCACTGACAGAATATTTTCAAAACAAGGCAAATTATAGAGTCATTTACAACGAACTAAACAGGAAAAACGTTACAAATAATCATAGATATTTTACTATACTGTGAGTGTATGGACTATTTTTATTTTTTCCCCTTGGGTTATTTTTCACCTTTGAACTATACATTACACAAACTATATTGCATAGATTATAAATGCTTGGCACTATAAAGTGTACCAAGTTCACTTCTGCCAATTAAAATAACATGGAAATGCATTCTAACCCGACTGATAATCTCAAAATCATAGTTCATTAAGACGTTTTAAAACACTGTTTAAATGGCAAAATAGTAGCCTGGTCATAGCCATCCGTACAGTACACTCCGCTCAATCATCATTTCACTGCATGTAGCGTCTGGGTCCGGTCCCTGTGTTAGCGAATACAATCGGTTGTATTTCGAACGGCTACTCAGAGAGCGCGTTGTAGGTCGGTGCCGGTGACGTCAAGAGTTTGCGCCGAACGGGCAGGTTTGGCAATGGCGAAGAATGCGATAGTAAAGTAATCCGGTCTGGTTCTATCAAGAAATTGAAGCAGGAGCAAGAGGAATGTTTAGCTAATGTAATCGCTGGTCAAGATTGTGGCGCTACTCCCCACGGGCTCCGTTAGCGGCAAAGGAGATGGCTAGGCTAAATGCTAATGCTAACAACTCACTCGGCCGCGTTGCATACATCACGGTAAACTCAGATCCAATCGTTTCAATCTGCAAAAGGAGTTAACCCCTCCCACCTGTTCACGGAGCTCAATGGAGCAAATCCAGACCTTAGTATGAAATGAAATTTGTACTATGGTGTGGTACAACCAGGCTAGCAAAATAGTAATTGAAAAGACTTTTGTGAAATTCTATGTAACGCCAAATTATATGCAAATGGACAATTTCTGGCCCTGAAGCAATGTACAATCTGGTCCATAATGTAGCATAGGCCAATATATGTAGAATTGCCTTTTAAATAATCTTTCTATCTATACCTGTGGGATATGTTAGGCAGAACAGCTGCACCCGATTAGAAACAACTATTGCCCTATTTGCCAATCTTAATATGTATGCCGGCTTTCTCATATCAGTCATTTTCCAGTATGAATAGCCCATTCATTTCAATTTTGAAAAGCGTTTTATTAACTATATCTCAATCCTAATGATTAAAATGTTCAATGTCAATATCTTTTGAATAGTCCTTTATGCCCTTTAATTGTCCATTCGGCAAACAGCCTGTCCTGAGCACACATCATTGGTCATTTTTGAGAATCCATAAAAAGTTAATAATTGGCTCACGGCTGATGTGTCTCAGGCTGCACGGCTGGAGATTTCTGAAATGCCAGTGCAAGTTCAGGGCATCCGAAGATGGATAGATAGAGGAAAGGGTGCGAGGATGTGTGAGGTGGGGTCAAAGGCTGTCGGGTCCCTCCACACCCCGAGCGAGCGAAGGATTAGCAGGATTACCCCAGAGCGACCATGTCAGTCAGAGAAACACCCCATAGGCACCCCCCTTCACCTAAGCCCCTTATCTCATCTCTCAGACACCACCTCATATGATGATATACTGTGTGTTGTGCTTTCTAATCCTCATAGTTGCATTTGCACAGTTCATGAGCACAAGATAAGCAGTGCACGTCGGGAGAGAATTTTATAGATATGGGTTTTGGGTTTGCCCTTTCTGCTCCGTGCACGGCTCTTGTTTGACTTTGCCGTGTGTAACTTGTGTGACTGCGTGTGTAGACATATGGATTTGAGAGTTGTGCTGAATACATGCTGCAGCTCAAAGAATCATGCACTTTGGAGCATGGAAGGAAAGAAGATCTAATAATGATGGTCCCTATGGAGCTGCAAGTGGAAGTCTGCTCAGGGTTCCCCATTTTATTTTTTCAAAAAAAATATTGAAAATTTGTTTGGGGCTGATTAGCTATCTGGTGGGTTATTGCAAGAGATCTAAACATGTGTTTTTCAAGCATTTAAAACAAAGTAAGGCAACATTGTATATATGTTGGCTGAACCTGTGCTGTGAATAGTCACCATGTACCTAATTAGACTTATGTCATGTCACTAGAAACAATATATATATATATTTTTTTTTCTTCTACCAAAAAGTTGATGGGTGGTCCTTTTGCAGATCCTGCAGTGTCTTGGATGTGGTTGGTTGAATCAATGAACTAGGAGTTCAAAAATCGTTCACACCCAGACCCACAAAATAGTTCCTGTATTGTCTTGGAACCATTATTGAGGAAGCAAACAACTTTAACGTGTAAATTTGACAAGTTTAATTTCTTTATGCACCTCTTATCCGTTATGAAACTCAGGGCCAGAATATGTAAAAAGTTGCAGTACACTTTTCCATTCCAGTTTAGCAGAAGTTCATGTAGAATACAAATAGGGTACAATAAAAGTGGTTGCTCTGACCATATGTGAGGAATCCAGTATAAAACGAAAGAATTGATACGATTTCTCATGTGTGCTGTCGGCTGATGAAATCTCCAAGGTTTCCAAAGCTGCCTCGTACTCATTATAACTCCAATAATTTTGTATCATCAGAAATAAAGAAAATGACCTTGAACAAATGAATAATGAATTATTTCAATTGAACATGAGTTTGTCTGTGGAATCCAGCCGAGCAGCACAAGCAGTGGTTTACATTATATAGGTCTTCATTAGACACACAAACATTCGGCTGCACTATGTCATTTCACAAGAACACTGGACATCACAGACAATTACCCAGAGTGCTCTTTGTTAACACAGTCCTGTCTGCCGCCCAAACAGATGACAGTGTCTGTTTACTGTAGCTCTCTGAACATAAACACTCTCTTATGCTCGCGGGTGTCATCTTCCTATTGTCGGTGCCTTTTTGAATTATTTGTTTCGCAGGAAAGATACAACATTTAGCTTTGAATTGTTAAGTGTTTTACAGCAACAGTGCGTTTCTCAGCCTCAAACCCACGAATCTCTTAATGCCAATCATGGTTGTCAAGAATAAGTCAAGGTTGCTGAACGAAAAGCACCTCCGCAAAACAGAACTTGACAAATCTACGTGATGCATTAAAGTATAACATGTGGGTATGTTTTTGCCTTTATACAACAACTATCACCAGCAGTTTCGAACGCGATAAGAAAATACATGTGGTTATTTCTCTTCTATACTAGACCATTTGTAAGATCTCTGGTGTAGATGAAAAAAAGAAGAAAAGATGAGTCTTGCAGAGACGGCGATACAATACACTTCACTTTGTCAAATATTTGTGAGTAACCCCTCATTCGTCCAGGGCAGGCAGGGGTGAGCACTAAAAGCTTTCAAAAATAGCCTTTTAGAGAAAGTATTCACACCGATTTTATTAGTGGAGCTGAAGAATTGACTTCATTTGACCAAAGTTACACAGTATGTGACTTTTATAAAATGCACCAAGGCACTTTAGAAACAGATGGAGACGCAAGTGTGCAGACAGATGATCTTACTGTCCTCTCCTGAAGAGCAAACAAAACCAAACAACAGCGTGCAGGCTAAAACCATCTAATGACAGGGTTACGAGGTGAGCCAAGAAGCAGATCAGAAATCAGCCCCACTCCTGGAGGCAACCATCAGTGTCTTGGGCTAAGGCTATTTAGAATGTCTATAAATTCTCTGGAGCCATCCTAAAGAGCATCTTATCTGCTCTAAAGGGATGGCCTGAGTGGATTTCTGCACTTGATCCTGTAAAAAGGTCTTATCCCTCAGTGCAGCTCCTGGATTGGGACCAGAGCCCTATGGCAGGTTGGATCTGAATCCAGCTTAGATGCTCTCCTCGAACTGAGTCTTCCACAAGCTGCAAAACATCCACCTACAACAGTAATGTGTTATATAGACAGTAATGAATTACACTTTGTTATTTTTTGTCACTTACTCTGCTTTTCAAGATTCAAGATTCAAGAATGTATTTGTCATTTGCAGTAAAACCTCATTGTGAAGCATGTATATACCCCCAGACTACCCCAGTGTGCACCAAATTTTAGAAGAATGTCCATATTTGTCCATACACATAGAGTAATTTGTCATTAAATTGTAATCTGGCCTTCTGATCTTGCAAAGGGATAATAATAAATGTTGCGCAACAGAAGACAAACGTTGTTTTGTGGGGTTTTCGTGAGTGTGTGTATACAATATTGCAGAATTAGTAATACTACAATTAGGTATGTGATTCTTCGCTACAAAAGACCTTCTGTGAATGTATGTGCTTGTTTTTCTGTACAGCTTTCTACCATTCACAGGCGACAGTGGACACTAGATACCCGCTAGTGGAGGCTTGAAGGTTGTGTGCCCCTCAGGGAGTTTGTTCTGGATCAAAACGTGGCTCATTGTTCAAGAGGAGGACAGGTGTTTTCAACAAAGACGCCGGCATCGGAACAGCCCACTGGGAAATTATAGAAAATATCAAGGGCTCAAAATGTTTGCTGGCCTTTTAAAAGAAAGCACGCTGCAGGTGTAGCTTATAGGGGCAAATGTGGCCCGGTGAAGGAAGACCGGGAGAAGGAAGGGAGAAAACTGGAGTAACCAATTGCAATCATCCAAAAAATATTAACTCAATCCTCCCTAGATCAGCTTTTTTAGAAAGACACGTGAAAAAGCAAAAAGCAAATCGTTTCTTAAGTATTCAAAGTATGTTTTCTAATAAGCTGGAGACACAACGTTATGGAAATGTTACAAAAACAATATGGATCACTTATGTCGGAAAAGAGGGGAAAAGAGGGACTGGTGCTATGTGTACTGGGTGCAGGTCTGACTGCCATTCCCCCGACCCAGGAATGGATTAAGGGGAAGAAGATGGATGGATATGTCGGAAAAGTGAGGTACCCCAGCTTTAAGTTCTGCACTCCTCTAATGCTATATTAGTTGTGTCCACGGACTAGCCTCCGTACTCTCCTGACAAGAACTCACTCTGCTGAAAGAATCTCACTCCTGGTAATGATAATGCAGCTTTGAGCGAAAGGGGAGGAAACACGCATCTTATGGAGAAGATCAAGAAGAGCAAGAGGACTCAACACGCCGCTCTCAGAAGTTGTGTTTTTGACTCTTGTTGCACTCAGTCCTATAGAGTTTCTGCACTAATCTCCATGTTGGGTTACCTGTTTGTGCTGAAGCAGCCTTTGCCTCTCAGGCTTTTGGTTCCTGTCAGAGAGGCCTTATGTCTCTTTGATCGCAGCCACATGACAAGAGTGTGTGGTCCCAGAGCCCCAGGACTCGTCAGTCCACAGCCACACACAAGGTCACGGAGGCAGGGACATGGGGGGGACACGGCAGAATACTATAGACTTTACCCATAGACTTATAGAGACAACATAGACAGGTGGAAACAGTCATGATACATTTAAACCTGGGATGCCTAACTTTTTTATATGAACATGAATACAAGTGTCTTGTAAAAGTAAAATGTTGTGAACAAATAAAACCTCAACGTGTTTGTCTTCATCTTAGTAGAAAACATGTTTAATTTTTCATACTTGTATGAAAGAGCCATGTCAGGACTATTTGACGCTTTGGGCTGAGTGAGGGTGGACCTCTCCTTTTCACTTTTCTGTCTGGAAAAATCAGATTAAAGATGACACAAAGCCCAAAAAATACATGGAGGTTGAAACTAGTGATAGAACTAACTGTTTTGAGAGCCAAGATCTAATTCAATACAATACAATTTATTCTTGTATAGCCCTAGGTCACAACAGAAGTCATCTCAGAGGACAATCACCTACACAGGTCAGAGAATCAACAGTTAAAACACATGAAAAATATAAAGCACACACAAAAAAATGTCCATACATGTTGTAGAATGCTAAAGTGTCCTGATCATCACCAATCCTTTCTGTTGGACACTAACTGTCCAACAAGACCCTCCTGCATCGACAAGGAAAAACTCTTAAAAAACCCAGTGGGAAAAAGTGAGAAACCTTGGGGAGCACTAGGGAAACCCACAGGGAGGGAGACCCATATGAGAAAGGGATCCGCTCCTCCGGACGGACAGGCTAATGATCTAGGACCTAAGCTAGCTACAGAACGTGGACCAGTGGACGCTGAACGTGGACAGGTCTGGTGCAGGACTGAAGCACTCCCAGGCGGGTCGGGCGGGGCAGTCCGCAGGTGTAGATGGAAGAGGCCAGGCTCAGAGATCCCGTCATCGTACCATGAAACAGACAATGGGACAACAGGTGAATAGCAATGAACAAACTACAGTCAAAATCCTGATAATGCTAAACAGATAAAGTAGGAAGGAGGAGAGGATAGTGCTCAAGTTACCATACTTCTCCCAGAAAACTGACTCCCTATGCAGCTTGACTGATTAAATAATAATAAAAATGTTCCATTTGTTGTAGGTTAGGATCCCCAGCTTGATCATGACATTATGTTTGGCAATATTTAGAATAACAACACAATTTTTTCTGCCTGTAAGTTTCTTGTCATAATTTGGATGTGATCAAAGAAGTATAGGAAAAATATTAACATTGGTCACACAGACATCCAAAAGGGCATTTTCTTATTTGTTTTCAATGAATCAAACAAACCATAGCGTCCCTCAAATATATAATCGCCGTGACTGTAGAGTGACTTGTGGGCACTTTGTCAGCGCGGCGAGGAAGCCCCAGCACAAACATGATAAGAGGTTGCTGGTTAAATTACAGACTGCGCTGCACTAATGGAGTTCAGTGCTGGGCCGAGGGAAGTGTAAGGTCACTCAGTCACTCATCCCGGCTCTCTTCTCTGCTTCCTACATTCCACAACACCGAGAGGAGATAAAATAGCATGAATGAATCCAGCGTTCTCACAACTGTATGTGCACAATCCTCAGAGAATGAACACACAGTGCAAACACATTATGAAGTGGGAAAGGTTAACCACTGTCATTAGCATCGAGTAAACACGACTAAATGCTCAATCTGTGTAATGCATTATTGTCGCAGAATTATTGATATTTATCTATGTTTGTGATTAGTTAGTCAATAAACTAAATGGTATTAGAAATAGATGTCAGTGGTAAATAGCAAATAAAGCTGTAATTGATGTTTTTCAAAATAAGAGTAGAGAATGTGCAGCTGTTGAAGCATGCACTGCAAAACATGAATCAATTAGTTTTTATCTAAAACAAGATTTGCTAATGGGTTGCCTTATTTTCTAATTCTAATGGAGAGATTTATTTAAAACAATCCAATCCACTTCATTTATATAGCACATTTCACAAACTAGCAGTTTCCAAAATGCTGTACAACACAAAAACTGTATAAAAATCTAATAAACACAGATCATTTTGCTTGTCCCATTTGCAAATCTTGTTTTAAGACAGTTAAAATGTGCTCAAATTGAGATACATTTTGCCAAATGTAAGCAATTTTTGACTTTTTTCATCACTTTTTGCAGTACAACCATGTTTCAGCAATCATGAAACACATAATGACACATGAGAAAGATTATCAATTAGAATGTTTTCTTTGTCTCAGGTTATGTCACTGTCTCTCTGTTACTCACCTCGCTTGCCTTGCCTTGTGTCAGAAAATGTGAGGTGAATATGTCTTCCAGATATACGAAATGTCATGGCCTTCTTCAGGCTTTTTTTCTCCAAGAAAAAAGAAACCTAATACGATGGCTCTGTGGGGTTCCCTTTTTGGTGTGCTGCACGTGTTTTTTTCCTTTCAAAGAAGCGTTGCATCATTCATCCTTTTAATACATGGTGGTGGTATACTACTTCTGTGGCCTCAGCTGCCCTGGGGCAAAATGACAGGCTGCAAATCTGCATCGACCACCACCTTTCATTCACAAATCAGATTCATAGAAGGTGATATTGGTGACAAATCTTAAGCTTTTACAACAATAGCTTTTACATTAGTCTCTCTGGTGCTGGTATAATGGGCTAATGAGTCTCCCATCCAACTTTTAACCAGGCCCTGCACTGCTTAGCTTCTCAAGATTTAATAAGCAGGAGGACAAATATAATACTGCACAATGGATCAGTGCCAATGCTTGTAAAAAATGTACATTGTAATCTACTTAAATATGTTCAAGCTTCTGTTGTTAGCTACTTTATTCTACTCCAGAATCTGAGCTCAGTGTCCTTACTGTACATAACCAATCCTAAACACAAGCAAACATGTCTTTCGATCTCTCTTTCAAGTAAACCCGGTCCTTTAGGTGCGCTGGCGTGTGTGTGCATGTACAGTTTCACAACAAAACAGAATAATGAGAACGAGTGCAGCTGGAGGAACCACACCTGGGCAAACACTCTTTATGAAGAGGTGGCACTGAAGAGCGTGCCACAAACATGAAAGGTGTTAGCATATGGCTAAAGCTACATCACGCCAATAGATCCATGCATCACACGCAGCACTGAGCGTTAACCGTGAAGAAAAGACAAAAAGGATGTTGCTTCTACTTTTGCAGTTATAAAAAAGTAGTGATAATACTGCAGGTGAAGTGGGATTTGAAAGTTTCTGTATGACGTTTATTTAATGGTGAAAGTATAAGGGGGATTTGTGGGCTCTTATATTCTAAATAAAACTGTTTGAAATCCTGGTACACAGAAATGTATAGTTTTAAAGATTAGTTAAAAAAGGTTTTTATTGTTGTAAAAGGACATTATGGAGAAAGATCTATGAAATAATGACAATGATAATGATTATAATAATGATTGTAATGTGAAATAATAAACTTGCTTTAAATGAAAATTGCGACGGTGGCAGCTCTGAGTTGGTAGAGCATTGGTCTCTGAACCTGATGGTCGTGGGTTCGATCCCCTCACGACCGATGTAATCTGCTCCCACTGCTGTCTGCTGCCGTTGTGTCCCTGGGCAAGAAACTTAATCCCGCTTTGCCTGAAGCCCCCGCTGAAAGACCAAGGCCATGTCTTCGATGAAGGAGAAGCCATTATCTTGCCATCAGCGAGGGACTGGTGCTTTGAGACTTGGGTGGCCCAGAAATGGAATCATTTAGAGGAGGAAAATGAAAACAATGCAACCGCAGACCTGTGTTTGTGAGAGTGGAGAAGGTTGCCTTGTTGTTTGCTCTTCAAAAATCAAAAGACAAAAACGATCAAATATGAGGTGGTTTTTATCCTAATTTGAGTACATTCTGACTGTCTTAAAACAAGATAGGACAAGCCATTTAGTCTTATTTAAAGACTCAATGCAAGGTAGATAAGCTTGCTTTTGGCAAATCTTTTGGCAAACAGTGCTCAAATTAAGATATAGTTGCCAAATTTGAGACATTTTTTATTTTAATTTTTTTAAATCTTTTTGCAGTGTTTGGCAAGCTTATCATCAATGTACACAACCAATATACATATTTTCAGAGATAGAGAAGCGAAAGAGAAGCAAACTTCAATGGCAAGAGTATCGACCCTCGTGTGATTTCTGTAACCTTCTTCAACTGACCCACATGTAAGCAACAAACTGCTGTATATGGTTATATCGCTGTCTTAATGACCTCTGTATTTGGTGGAGTGTTGACACTGAACGCGCCTCAGAAAAACGACTGCCTCACGGTGCGGGTTAAATGCTGAGTCGATCGGTGTTGCTCAGTGAGTATGGAAGCAAGACTTGGTTTTTGGCCAAAGTCACAGTGGGAATGAGACTTAATACTCTTTTTAACCGAACAGGCGCTTAGTCCGTCTTCAGTCATGTCATGGATCAAACTGAAATATTTCCGAGAAAAGAATAAACAATATTTTAATTATAAACGCAGTATTCAACGCAGGAAGCTTGCCTTAAACTATTGCTACTCATTATGCCAAATTCAGGGTTTTTTTTTGTAGTTATTCTTCTTTTTGTACTCAATTCTTGCTTGTTCATTATGCTAAAGCTGTCGAAATTAAGACTTATTTCCTTATTACTGGTAAGATAGAGCTTTTATGCTGCTTCTTTTCATGCTAGAGTCAGAGTTTTTGGGTTTTTTCATATTAGTATTGCGTTATTATTCATGTATCTTGTGCTGTGTGCTCCTCATTCCTACTGTTCTGTGAAAATGAGTGGGAGGAAGAAAAATCTTATAACATCCCACCCCTGTTCACATATATGTATTCTAAAAATATACACATGTGAAATCTAGTGATAGAACCAAACTGAGCAACTAGTCACATAGATTTTTTATTTTTTTGGTAGCTTGAAAGTTAGGTACCCCAGCTTTAACGTTTCACATGACAACAGACTCTAAAGCTTATGTCAAATAGCCAGGTCGAGGTGAATTATCCGCTTTAAATTTGTCTTTTTTTGTACGTTCTTGTAAAAGCTGCGGTGACCAGGAAATTCCAAATGGCATCAGCCTCACTTTCCATGAAGTAGCCTTTCCTCCCTGGATGTCATGTGTGTGTGTGTGTGTGTGTGTGTGTGTATGTGTGTGTGTGTGCGGTTTTTAGTTTCTGCCTGGCTCTCGTTGAATTGGACGAGACAGGGCAGCAGACAACAAGCAGCTGGAACTACCAAAACACACCACTCTGGACTACACACATTTACCACACAGCACAGGCCACCCCGGTCACACCCAAAGCATCTCAGGCATGCAGGGCCGGGCGCTCACACAGAGGTCTCTAAATATGCCTACAGCAGTGTGAAAGAGGGGGTCCAGTGTCCAGAGCGGGGGGTGGGGGGGGAACGACGCTCCACAGGGCTTTTAACAGGGCCTTATGTTTCGTGGCGAAGGGCCGCTGCGGACGATCCATGCGAGAATGGAACAGATAAAGCCGCAACAGTGGGCTGAGTGTCTCTTCTATGAACTATTCTCCCATCCCAGGGGCCAACAGCCAGTGACCTCACCCTGCCTCCACCCCACACACTCCCCCTTTAACACTTCCTGAATGAGCAGCTTCAACCACAGCTGGATCGAGCGGCGAAAGGGGGGAAAAGCCGAATTATGTGGATGATTACTTAACCATGCCCACTCTATTTGTTCCATTCTGTTGCACTGATTCACATTTTGTCCACTGTTACTCACCAAATCGGTCAGTCCCACCTCCCACCTCCTCCTCTCGGCATACGCGTGTACTCCTGCATTCCTGAGCACACACGCTCCCATAACATCTGAGGTTTACGCTGTCAACATGACATTTGGCTTGGAGATTATTGTGTGAATGAGGCGTGAATGTGGTACAACTTTCTCTGACTTTGTCTTTGAGCGTCCCAGTGAGCTGTCCATCAAAACAAACACCGACCAGATGGAGAGGGATTGAGCATACGGAATCCATGGCCAAAAGGCAATTGTCTGATACAGGGAAAAGCCAAGAGATCACCTCACGCTTAGCTGCGTCTTCCAAGATGAGTTCCAGACCAAGACAGCTCCACATCACATGCAGACCATCGCGTTAAATGTTTATGCCTAAAAAAAACATGGAAAAAAGGAAAAAGTTCAAATAGAATAAATGAGAATATGCCAAGTTCGCTTTGATGCGCCTTGAATATTTGCACATCAGAAGCATGAATAAGTTTGTCTTTTTGACCTCAGTTGTTTCATAGATTTTGCACGCACCGGTGACTCATGAATAATAAAGTGTTTAATTATGCCATTGAAAATCCATTAGCCTGATGAAGTCACAAAGACAGAATAAAACTAGAAACTTGCAATGGCTGAAGCCATTGCGATTGACTGCGGAACAGATCTAATGTGGAAATCTGCTAAAAAAAATCCTTGAAATCCTTTAAAAAGCCTTGAAACTGTTAAAATACTTGATAGATATTTGAAACTCCTGAAGTCCTTGAAATTGTTGAAACCTTTAAACTCCTGAAATCCTTGAAACTGTTGAAACATTGAAACTCCTGAAATCCTTGAAACTTTTTTAAACCTGGAAACTGTTGAAAGTGTGGAAACTCCTGAAATCCTTGAACCTCCTGATATCCTTGAAACTGGTTAAATTCTTAAACAGCTGAAATCCTTGAAACTACTGAATGTATTGAAAGTGTCCTTGAAACTGAAAAATCCCCTCACCGCTGAAACAATTTGGTTCCTGTAACTAAGGAAACCTGGTCTGTGGTCATTATCTGGTGGTGGTCTGAGTCTTCGTTTGGGTCTTGGTCTGGTGGTATAATGCAACCTATTAGGTTGCATTATACATGAAAAAACCCTATTAAGTTGCATTATACTGGTTTACATGAAAAAAACCCTATTAAGTTGCATTATACTGGTTAACATGAAAAAAACCCTATTAAGTTGCATTATACTGGTTTACATGGAAAAATCCCTATTAAGTTGCATAATACTGGTTTACATGGAAAAATCCCCATTAAGTTGCATTATACTGGTTTACATGAAAAAAACCCTATTAAGTTGCATTATACTGGTTTTCATGGAAAAACCCCTATTAAGTTGCATTATACTGGTTTACATGGAAAAATCCCCATTAAGTTGCATTATACTGGTTTACATGAAAAAAAAACCCTATTAAGTTGCATTATACTGGTTTACATGAAAAAAACCCTATTAAGTTGCATTATACTGGTTTACATGGAAAAATCCCTATTAAGTTGCATAATACTGGTTTACATGGAAAAATCTCCATTAAGTTGCATTATACTGGTTTACATGAAAAAAACCCTATTAAGTTGCATTATACTGGTTTACATGGAAAAATCCCTATTAAGTTGCATTGTACTGGTTTACATGGAAAAATCCCTATTAAGTTGCATTATACTGGTTTACATGAAAAAAAACCCTATTAAGTTGCATTATACTGGTTTACATGTAAAAACCCCTATTAAGTTGCATTATACTGGTTTACATGGAAAAATCCCTATTAAGTTGCATTATACTGGTTTACATGGAAAAATCCCTATTAAGTTGCATTATACTGGTTTACATGGAAAAATCCCTATTAAGTTGCATTATACTGGTTTACATGGAAAAATCCCTATTAAGTTGCATTATACTGGTTTACATGGAAAAATCCCTATTAAGTTGCATTATACTGGTTTACATGGAAAAATCCCTATTAGGTTGCATTATACTGGTTTACATGTACAAATCCCTATTAAGTTGCTTTATACTGGTTTACATGTAAAAACCCCTATTAGGTTACATTATAGTGGTTTACATGTAAAAATCCTTATTAAGTTGCATTATACTGGTTTACATGTAAAAACCCCTATTAAGTTCCATTATACTGGTTTACATGTAAAAACCCCTATTAAGTTCCATTATACTGGTTTACATGTAAAAACCCTATTAAGTTGCATTATACTGGTTTACATGAAAAAAACCCTATTAAGTTGCATTTATACTGGTTTACATGGAAAAATCCCTATTAAGTTGCATAATACTGGTTTACATGGAAAAATCCCCATTAAGTTGCATTATACTGGTTTACATGGAAAAATCCCTATTAAGTTGCATTATACTGGTTTACATGGAAAAATCCCTATTAAGTTGCATTATACTGGTTTACATGGAAAAATCCCCATTAAGTTGCATTATACTGGTTTACATGGAAAAATCCCTATTAAGTTGCATTGTACTGGTTTACATGGAAAAAACCCTATTAAGTTGCATTATACTGGTTTACATGGAAAAAACCCTATTAAGTTGCATTATACTGGTTTACATGTAAAAACCCCTATTAAGTTGCATTATACTGGTTTACATGGAAAAATCCCCATTAAGTTGCATTATACTGGTTTACATGAAAAAAAACCCTATTAAGTTGCATTATACTGGTTTACATGAAAAAACCCTATTAAGTTGCATTATACTGGTTTACATGGAAAAATCCCTATTAAGTTGCATTATACTGGTTTACATGGAAAAATCCCTATTAGGTTGCATGATTACACTGAAGTCCTTGAAACTGCTGAAGTCCTTGAAACTGCTGAAGTCCTTGAAACTGCTGAAGTCCTTGAAACTGCTGAAGTCCTTGAAACTGTTGAAGTCCTTGAAACTCTTGAAATCTTGAAACTGCTGAAATCCTTGAAACTGTTGAATCCTTGAAACTGTTGAATCATTGAAACTGTAGAAATGTCTGAAAGAGCTGAAGTCCTATTAAAATGCATGGGCCTATTAAAATGCATTGCAGAATTCTCAATGCAGATTTTTGTCCGATTGCGGAAAAACCGGAAATCGCTGAAGTCCCAAAAGTAATAGCAATAATCTCCCAAACATGTGGAACGTTTTGATGTATAACTTGTGGAAATTGTTGAAAATGTGAAAGCTGTGAAACGTGTCAAAAAAAATGACGGAATAAAGAAATACAAAACCAATGGTTGACTGCGGAAGGTTCCGCAGTCAATCAATAAACACATTTTGAGCACACTCTGAGACAATAACAGCCGCTGGCCGCTGCATCTGTGTACAGAAGGAGCTCTGATTGGTCGTAAACCTGGGGACGGGGGGAGGGCGGGTGTGAGGAGAGCCAGTATCTCACGGACTTTTCCCCCCTCACCCGTCCAACTGAGCCCCTGGGGGAAGCCTGCATCCACACATGGGAGGGGTGCTCTATGACGGAGGGGCTGTTAAATGGTCAGGCCAACACCCAGTACAGTCTGATTTTTAAGACTCCCCCCTTCCCTGTCTCTCTCTCTCTCGCAGATCTGGGATTCTTCACTCAGGCGTTTTTTTTTTTCTATCTCCAGACACACCCTGATTTATGATGCAGCAGGGATTTTGTGGAGGAAAAGGTCTTTAGGCAGTTGTTGTTAGGATTTTGAGGGCTAAAACATGAAGTGGATTGGAAACAGGATTGAAACTCTGTGCTGTAATGGAAAAGTCATTTCAGGTGCCATGGGTAATATCAGCGGACTGGACACAAACTGGAATGAGCTTCTTTAAACTTGTCCCACACTGTGTTTATTGAAAACATTTAGAGGATGGATGATCTTTGACCTCACTAAGTATGATGTTAGTGACAGGAGAAAGGTTTATCATGCAAACATCAGCACAGAAAAAACAGGCGAGAAGAGAGAGAGTTATTGTATAAAGTTATGTCATGACTTTGATAACTTTTGGTAGAAACAGAAAGATTGTGTTCCCAGGATATCAATCAGGACATTAACAATTCAGCTGACATGCACATCTTTGGACACAAACTGAAGTATGAGTAACAGTCCAGAGAGACGAGACGGGCATACAAAGCAGTAAAGGGTGTCAGTCCACTTCATAGACGTGAATAAACTACTGTACACGTTTAATGAATGTTTGTTATTAAATTGGTTTGTGAGCTAAATAAATAAATAAAGCAAGTGAATTAGGCTAATGCCATTAGCAGCTCTCCACAGCCCTTGATCTAACATCTGCTAAGTGACTGATTGATGAATTGTTTATTTACCTAACTCCTCTCTGTTTCTTTTCCGTTGGCTGCACATATGGTCCTAGTGGACCCTTGTCGAAACTGAGAAAAGACATTCTCGTTAGAGCAGGAATCAAACAATAAAAAACAGGCACCACACCTACCCGAGGGCAGTGGCATAGGAGAATAGAACAGCCAACATCATGAGCATCTTTCATATTGTGTCCTTCCAGCACAAAATAGTTCTGAACAAACCTTGAGGGAAGAAGACTCAATATGATATTAATTTTGAAATATGTGCCTGAATTCAGCTGAGAATTCATTATGAACACAAGGTCGGCATAATAGTTTAGACTTTTAAAGGAATCAAATGTGTTCTAATACAGAGACAGATAATTGTCACTTTGGTTTTCTGAAAGCATCCATCTTCTGAGGCTTTTCAGTCTGAAGCCTTGAATTCATAAAAAGAGCCATCGCTTCTCAAAGGAAAAAACGAGGGCTGATTAAGTTGAAGAAGAACTGGAGTATCAAAGGTTAAAACTGGCCTATGGGAAGCGACCTTTGGTGACACCTCGTTTCCTGGTTCGTCTGTGGAGTCTGTTCTCTACAGTAGGCGATGCCATGTAGGAACAAAGGCGCTGTT
The DNA here is from genome assembly GCA_964034765.1 of Knipowitschia caucasica. NCBI lineage: Eukaryota > Metazoa > Chordata > Actinopteri > Gobiiformes > Gobiidae > Knipowitschia > Knipowitschia caucasica. The sequence continues at coordinate 16,117,152 of OZ035840.1, forward strand.
GTGTTGGCATACGGCCCTCGTTGGTATGGCGCCAAGCGCATGTTGGCAGGAGGTACTATGTGATGGGAATCTAAAAGACCAGCACACTCTATAGAAGGTATACTTACTGCTGTGAAGTGCATGCAAAGGACTGCAAAGTATGCACAAGGATGTACTAAACCTGGTTTTTATTCTGAAGGGAAGTTGCTTTGGGCGAGCATCTGAAGGAGAGGAGGGGTGAAGACCCCAGCTCCGGACTGGGGGATGTGGTCATGGATGAGTACAGGCCGGGCCAGACCTCCTGGGGACCTTCTCTATCTGCTCAAGTGAAACAGGATTACAACACAGACAGAAAACGAAAAATGGAAAAATGGAAATTTAGAATTTGAATGAAATTTATGTGCACATGGGGAAACAACACAAAAAAATAGACAGACAACAAATCCTGAAACAAAGTATTAGTAAATTGCTTGTTTTGATCGGCAATATACTTTAACAAACTCTTCCAGTAAACAAAATAGCAGATTTCAAAAGAATCTGCACTACACTCCTTGGTATGTGTGTATGGAGTAGACAGTAGACACCAGAGACGTATGGCATCCGTCAGCCCCTCCTCCCTGTGTATGTGTGGTCTTCAGTCAAGGGGTCACTGCCAGTACCTCACGTGCTTTATGTGAGTGTTGCAAAGACTGAGAACACTGGACATTCTATATTCACTGATTAGTTTCATTAAAGTGAGATGACCATAGGCCTTTACTCCCTTGAAGACCATGGCCATCATACACGCTTGAGTTGTTTGTTTGGCGGTTAAGTAGGACTAGATTTTAGACTTATATTCCTCAGACTATAGCCTACATACTGAGAAAAAAAACCCGAAAAAAATAAATAGTAAAACATAGATGATATTTGCGCTAGTTTGGGGAGTGGTCTGGATTTTTGGGGGAGCTCACGCATTTTATATGTGGGAGGGGAGAGGAAACAGCGCCATGCAAAAGGGCGGTATATGAACAATTTTGTATTCTGCTGCTGCGTTCCTGCCCCATCCCCCAAAGTGTGTGTTTCTTTTTTTCTTTCTTTTTTTTTGTTTTACTTCCCCTGTCTCTCCCTTCCCCAACCCACAACCCCAGCCCCCTCTCCACCAGCAGGTTGTTTAATACTTTCCAGATTTCTGCTGCATGCCGTCGCTCTCCTCCTGGAAGAGTCACAAATCTGCTGATGGAATTTGGCGGAAAAGCTCTGGGAGTAAAAGCATGAGACCAGAGCAGCCAGTGTCGCAGAGACGAGGGAAGAGCGCCACCTGCTGTTCCAGGAGACGTCTCAGGAACTTTCAAAGTTTGACAGGCTTTAGATCTCACAGTTTTACGAAGGAGAAACAGCTGCAAAACAGAGTTGCATTACAAAGCTAGAAGAGTGGTGGTCCCCTGAACAAATCAGCCATTTCCGGTGTTAAATAACTCCCAAAATGAGGCCCATATCTGGAGCTTTTACTCGGTTTACAGTAGTCCGTTAGTTCACAGTACTCACTATTCACACATGCTGATGCATCTTCTGTATTCAGAGCACTGTCATGTAGACACTGGGCGGCACGGTGGCTGAGTGGATAGCACTCTCGCCTCTCAGCAAGAAGATTCTGGGTTCGAATCCCGGTTGGACCAGGGCCTTTCTGAGTGGAGTTTGCATGTTCTCCCCGTGTCTGCGTAGGTTTCCTCCAGGTACTCTGGTTTCCCCTACCACTAAAAATATGTACAATAGGTCTAGCATGTGCCTCCTGTACTGGCGACCCCGCTCCCATCTCTGTGTGGAGTGAGAGATTAATGCCCAAAAATAACAATTGTAAACCGCTTTGAGACTCTGATCTGGAGTGAAAAGGCGGTATATAAATAAAGATTACTTACTACTACTACTAGACCAATCATGGATGTATTATACTGTCCAATGAGATCAATGCAAACTTCATTTCAATATATATTTCACCAGCCACGAATAGTAGTGCTTATTTTTTTTATTTTTTTTTATTTTACTGTTACTTTACTGCAACATTGTGGAAATGGAAAAAACCAGGAAAGACGCTTAAACAACTATTGCAAAATATACACTTAACCAATTTGGCGCCACAGTGGCATCTCTCTTCATGACCTCCTGCCGCTAAACATTATCTATTTCTCAAACCTTTTATGTTTCTGTCATTGATAGTAATCCTGTAACTCTGAGAAAGGTCTTATATTTTTAAAACATTTCTGAAATACCTCTTAGGCCTAAAGGATTGACAATAGTTTGGAAAGTAAAGGATGGCAATAGTATTTTCCGTCTCCTACTTCTAATAATCAGCAAAATGAGCCAAACTAGTTTCAGAATTGTAGTTTGTCACAGTAACACACCCATTTGAGTTCACATGAGCGCTCACCCTGCTGCCACTAGATGGCACTGTGCAATAAAATGTTAAATTAGAACGCGCCTGGTTGCACGCTCCACAAACGAGATAAATCTGCTGAACGGGGTGATTAAAACAAAACCCTTTAGTTCCAAAAGAAGCAACTGCAGCAGAGATTTTGTCATTGAAGAAAAAAAAAAAAAACCCTAACAATCTTGAAAAGAGTAATGAGTTGATACCAGCAGAGGAAAGTAGGATCAATAGCTCTACTGGTTTGTATTGACGACAGCATTCAATATAAATTCTCTGCATTTTACCGCCGGTGTAGGAATAATAGCCTTTGCAGCCCTCTTCCCACCCCTACGCTGGATTAGACACTGATAGAATATGATTGAAAGGCAGCCATTAAACACCTCCCTAAAGTATGATCACAGAAGTAGAAACAAACAGGACGTGCGTGTGCGTGTCATAGTTCAGCATCAAAGCACTGGTTTGATACCATAGATGCGTCAGAAGCCTTACTGGTAGAGCTGTGTTCTTTAAATACCCATCAAAACTCGTAGCCTAATGATTTCATCACTGTAATCAGTTTGGACAGATGCAAAACCACACACTCTGAAGCTAATATTTATAAGTGGGTGGTGAGATTTACAGGGCTACACGTCATTTACTGCTTTTCTGAGTGTTCTTGTAAGAGAGAGCGATATCAGAGCAGTGACAGTACATTTCCAAGAAGAATGCTTCAAAATAATTAAGTTACTTTCCATTTTATAGGCAATGAGAAAAACTCAACCTTTCAGCACATAACATGGCCCCATCCATCAATCCTATGTCTATTCTCTATATAGTTTACTTCTACTTCCAAGAATTCCAACAATGCACAACCTGGCATGAAGAGGTTAAGGTAACTGCTTCATTGAGTCTCCTCTAGATTGACCCAATGTCCTTCCTTCCATCCTTTCACTTTGCAATTGTGAGGAAATAAGCACTTGAGGAAGTGCCAGTCACTTGAAAGTAGACACAATAGGAAGCCATACAAACCGTTCATTATTTATTTTATTGACAAAATATGTTATTTTGGATACAAAGAAAGAATGTAAATATACAGTATAAAGAACATTAAGGCTTAATATCCCACATTATAGACAAAACACGTAGCCTTCACGCTCGCCGCCACATCACAATGTAGTGTTTGTGTACATGTGCCGTTCGTTTATCCTTTTCCTTACTCAAATTGAACCGAGATTACCCTTGTGGACAGACAGATTTGACGGGTCCAAAAAGAGTCATGATGGAATTAAGTTTTTGGCGAGAAAACGGTTATTTGGCCTGTCAGTTATAGTTAAGGCAACAGAATAGATTAAATCCAAGGGTGCCCCAGTACTTGTGGGTATGAATATTAGTGATGCAAGAGATACAGTCAAAATGCAACTAACAGGCAGACTGTCGAAATGGCATTTTTGTATTACTTTACATTACTGCAGGGCTGGCTTTTCAATCTTAAAATTAACAGAGACATTTCTCATAAGAAACACATGCGTTCGAAATATGTAGTGATTTCTTTCTGTAGACAAAGTGTAATGCTCCTTTGTGGCTTGTAGTGATGTGTAAAACGCGTTACTCATTGCTGCTACTTTTCAAAGCAATTCACAGGAAGTGGTTGTGCAGCGCTTTTCATTTCCAACCTGACATAACAGATTTAACAAAAAGGCACATTTCTTGTCAGTTTTAACAGTGGGCCATGCAATTACGTCACTTTTTCTTTTACAAATCATCCCTTAATAACAAGTACGTTTCCAATATGTCTTTGTGGCACAGGGCTTTTCATTTGGAAACAGCAGAGTTTTGATTCCTTTTGATATGGAAATGGCAGCCTTTGAGCGCTGTGACCCTGAGTTACATGAGGAGGAAACTCTTGACAGATCTATGGCACTTTTCTAAAATATTTTGAGACGACAGCGACTCCAAGTGCGGAAGGACAGAGTTTTTCACACTCCGCTGAAAAACACGGCCCCCTTTTTCAATGTGACAGACCACCCACCAGTGATGCCCATCGTGACAGGGCCCTTCTGTTGTGCCCGGGCCTCCTGATGCCCCACAGCCAGAGACAACAAAGTCAGAACACGGAGAGAAAAGCGACGACACATGTGACACATCAAGCGAGAAAGGGCGCGTGAACTCCGGCTTTAGTTGTGGAGAAGCGGTTTTTTTTTTTCCCCCGACAATAGTTTCCTCCCAGCTCGTCCTACTTGTAAACTTCCGCCATGCTAATGTGTGGAATGCGTCTCGAAAAAGAGCAGTCTCTCCTGTGGCACGTTCACAAAAGGCACAGACGCATTGACAGGCGATCAAAAAGTGCACGTCCTAAAGGAGCAGTCGCTTTTTGGTGAGATTTCCTCTCAACAATCCCATTCCCACACCTACTGTTCCATTCACACAGTCAAAAGGACAGCAGCGTTCAAAGCCCATGGCACGCTCTGTAGCCTTTTCATACTCTTATCTCATCGTCTTCATCTTCCATAAAGGAGGAAAAGTTGCTCTCCTCTTCTGGCGGCGCGCTGAAGGTGGCGCTGTCCGTGTCGCCCGTGTACGCTTGGCTCATTTGCTTGTCGTCCAGAGCGGCGGAGCTGGAGCTGGACATGGAGCAGCTGTCCAGATGTTGCAGGTGTTTGGGCCGTGTCTCCGGAGTGTACTCTGGCGTGTAGGGCCCGCCGTGCTCTGGCCCCAGATCAAAGGCGTTGCTTGTGCGCGTCAACTGCAAACCGCCGCCTCCTTGTTCCTCTGCCATCATCTCATCCACTCCATCCCCCCCTCGCTCTGGGCTTTCCTCCTCCCCGTGGTGGCTAAGTGGAGGCGAACCGTGGCCTTCGCTGCTCTTGCCTTCCTCGTATCCTAAATCGTCTTCTTGATTATCCATGACACCCAGAATGTCACCCAGCATGGACGGGCCCAGGTCCAAGTGGAAGGACATCACTGATTCGGCGTGCTTCATCCCACCTCCAAAGTGCTGGGGGGTTTCTGGAAGTTCGGTCAACTCTCCGAAGTTGCGTTCTTGAATTTCCACAAAATAGTTTGCAGCCGCGGCCCCCCCATCATCCATTTGTGGTTTTGCCGGACTACAGGCGAGACTCGTGGGCCCGGTGCTGTTGCCCCCGTCTTGGTCGTTGAGGAAGGGCAAAGACATGGCGTTCTTGACATAAGTAGGCGACCCGTCCAGCGCGTCGTCCACCCTGGTCACGGACTGCGATCTTTTGCTGCTCTTGAAGGTCCGGGACAGCAGGCCGGGACGGGGGGAGCGGGGGAAGGAGGTGGTCTCTGAGGGAGGTTCCCCAGAGCGGGTGCTGAGGAACGAGGTGTCTCCGAAGGCGTCGCCGCTGCGGCCCACGTGCATGGTGTGGCGGAAGTCCCCCAAAGGCGCGCTGATCATCTCGCGGGTCAGGTCCACGCGGTTGCGGCGTTTGGCCTGGGACGAGCCAGACACGAGCTGCTTCAGGATCGGCATGATGAGGATGGTGACCTTTCAGATGGGCTCAGTAGAATGATGGAGTGAATCTCAGTTGGTTGAAAAAACCTGAAACAAAAAAACAAAAGTAAAGACAAATGTTTATACATTTTATCTACCAATAAAACAATAAAATATCTCATGCATTTAGAGAACAATTATCACACAGGGCCATTCTAAATGCAAGAAAATGAACATTGTCAGAGCACTACAGGCCATAAGACATCAACCTGAGAAGAAGACGCCACAAAAACCCCAAAAGTCTAAATTTGACACACCCCTTTAATTGATCATTCCAGGAATCCTGAAATCAAATCGACACGAGAGGTGATTGTGAATGTCTGTTTTGCTGTTTATCGTTGCATTCTGTTTTTATACAAGTTTGAAATCAATAATTACTATAGATGTACAAGTTTGGAATACATCATCACTATTACTACTATACTAAAACTGATACAAATAAAAATCAAAAATAGAGAAGTGCAATTACAGAGCTATTACCGTCTTTATCATAATGATGATTATTTTGAGGGTATTTAAAATGTCACCGCTAATTGTAAGATTTGACCCCATCACTTAAATCCCAAAATGATAAGCAAGACTGCAGAGAGATGACCTCAGATATGCACTGGTGAAAAACACGGCACGGCAACACCACAGGATTTCATTTTGGATAGCCACAGACCAGCACGAGCTATGGAGGAATGCTTGGGATCTTCTCCTTTAATGCGCCATAGAAACTTGCAACTTCATTTTCCTCTCATGCCCGAGAACTCTGCCCGTCATCCGGGTCTACGACGGACTAGACAAACGCAATCACGACAGGAAAATACAAACCACTTGCTTCCTCTAGAAATCGTGACTGACGGCTGCCATATAAGTCGCATGCATTATTAAAACGCTCAGAGGGGGAAACAGCACCACAGGCGACCAACAAAGCAACACTACTCCCCCCGGCTCTGCACACATGGGCGTCTCATTAGGTATCCATACTGCTGTACAAAATAAACATAAAAAAAGGAGTCTCGTCTGGGGTGGTCAGGCAATGTTTAGACTCAAGGGGTGGAAAAAAAAAAGTCTATCTCCAAAATGCTTACCGTGCTGTCTACATGTCTGGTTTGCCCATAACGGCGTCTGACTGTCGCGTCAAGTGCTTTCGGGGGGGGTAGTTTCTTTTGGAGCAATTTGAGCCGCTTTCTCGGTCCCGCCCCGCATGTGCACTCCAGCTGAGGCACAACGCTCTTCCTGTTAAGGCCCTCACCTGCAGAGGTTTCCATAGTAACACCCTCTCGCAATAACAGAGCTTCCTGTCAGAGATCTGCTGCACAAGGCTCCGGGCCCCGAATGAGAAATGCATGCAAGGGAGAAGCGGATGTAAGAGTTCAAATGTTACTACACTGTACTAAAGGTTTAGGTGAGAGAGAGAGAGAGAGAGAGAAACACTTCCATGTGTGAACGGACGAAGAAGTTGGGATATTTTATGCTGATCATGCCAGCAACAAGTCTTGGTATGGATGAATACAATAACAGATGCAAAACGTTTTAAGTCGGAGAATAGATGCCCCAGATTGTTACTTTGTTACTTGGAAAGACCATACTGTTTTACATCACAGTTAGTAATATATGATATATGATATACTAAAAAAAATTAATACATAGAGCACAGTATTTAAAAACCTTTAAAAAATAAATATCTGGAGCCAGAAACTGATGCGGATCCCCTTCTAAATCTAAATGTGTTTCTCGCCAAATTCTACAACTTTGAGTTATCTTACAAACCAAGGGGACAGTACCGCTTCAACATACTTTCCGAAATGATTTGTATTATTTTTACAGCATTGACCACATTTGTGAAAGAACCATTACCTTTCCTGGTTTGTGTCCGGTAATTGCGCTAATTCTGGCGTCATTCAAGTCATTTTTTTCATCCAAACCGACCGTATGAATGTTCCTAAGTATAAACACATATGAAGCACCCTCCCTCACAAACAGACCTCACAAACACTATCATTTTCTCCCAACTTTTTATTTTGCGTAATCTTTAAACTGTGCGATGCATCATTGAATGTAATCCTGCCTTTGTCAAAAAAGTTTCATAGCAAAAAAAAAAAAGTGCGCCTGTGTCATGATCTTAGAAGGAAGGAAAGCATAAACCCTTTCCCAACCTAAAAGCGAGCGGATATTCACCCTGAACCAACAACAAAACCGATCCATCCTGAGACTCAATCCAAAATAGTTTAGTAGAAGTGGCTCCAGCTTCATCATATTAATAACCGCTTGTTTGTGGGCGTTCACATGTGTGCGAGGGCCTGGGAGAGCTGCAGTCAGCGTGGGAACGGCAGGGTCATGACAGTGGGATTGACTTTACAAACACACTTTTCACAACACTCGCTGCGCTCCCAAATATAGACTCTTATGATGGAAACGGGAGGGAGGAAAAAAAAGGCACTGCCGCTTTTAAAAAATGCTTCTCTTTTGAACCCAATTTGAAATAGTAGTGTGTTCACACGTAGATAAACCTGAGTGCTCGGAATGTTTCCAAACCATTGCTTCCTCTGCTCTGCCGTCGCCAGCCGTTTCACATCTGTTGGGTAAATTGTATTACATCCCGCTTCCCCCAAATGCATTTATACCCCTTGAGGAGACGAAGTACCTCCGTTTATAGATTGCATAACTCAATTATCAACAAAAAAAGACCTGTATTCGAAGGCTGGGAGGGAAACTAAAAACGTGTTCACCTTGACGAAATAACAGAAATAGTATGTTCAGGTTTTATATAAAGAGAACATTCTAGATGTACGCACTTATACAGGGGAATTCATTGTCCGCTTAAATCAAATAGCCGTCCTTCACTATCCACAGCCGAATGAAAAGAGCAATAAGCAGTTAAGAAGAACATCCTTTACCCAGATGATCAATACTTTGACACAAGCCTCATGGGTGCCAATACACTGGAGGTGAAGCCCGCCTGCCATCTTTCTTGACTGATAGTAATTTCTTTAATGGAGTATTGATGACCCTTCGTTTGTATAATAATGTGTTTATTCTAGGTCTCTGGACACTGGGCCGTCGTCTGCTCCATTTAAAGTCATTGACCTGAATGGACGGCTTTATGACCTGGAGCTAAATTCTCATTAGGGGGCAGGGGGCTACAAGGAAAACCATTCGCAAGCAAATTAAACCAGAATTTCTATTGGGTTTGATTCCATTATTATTATTATTATTATTTTTGCATTACTGAATTTGTTGTATACTACTACGGCTGAACGATTGATTCAAAACAAATTATTGTCATGGCGGTGTTAGCAAGTGTATTATCCATATTGCAATGTGGCGCGTGTTATTAATATGTGAAAATCATTAACGCATATACTTGTTTTTACTCAAACCAATCATACGCAAGCTTAAATGAGAGCCTCCCTTTTCATTGGCCAGAGCGAGTGCACAAACTGACGTGGCTGAGCGATAGATCCGGGTTAAAAAGAGCGGTGAAAACATTTCCCAAAACGTGGAAATTTGCATCTGAAACGAGTCTCTCTTAAGCCAGACAAAAAAAGACATAGATTGTTAATGGGGAATGCAAAACCAGAGCACTCACTTCGCTGAACAACATATCTTTAATGGTAACACGGTCTGACTCTGGTGTAAAATGGGAATTAAAAATATGGGCTAAATTGCCAAAGAACTCATTACTTCTAACAGTTATGAACTTATTTACACCTGTTGTGACTGAAATGTATTTTAACGTTCACCGCAAAGAAAGTTCATTCCATTCCTTTCAAATGTATAAGTTTGTTTCATGCAAATATCTCTTTGGGGAACAGGAAATATTGCAGTCGTTGACATCACCATCTCATATCGCACTTTAACGTGCAGCTCTAAATATATACAACTGTCCTTGCTTGAGCCAAATACATGTGTTGTAGTAATTACGCAGGGACAAATGGCCTGTAGAAGATCGGTATCTACCACACAACGCTGTTAGCAGACCTGAGCATCTCATTTAGGAGTAGCGGCCCAAGGACACAGCCAAAATCACATTATCTCCACAAACAGCACGAGCCGGAAACGCGCGGACGCCAAGCTGACACTGTCCTCCGCTGTGAATGGAGTGGCCTTATCAACGTGATCCTATGAGAATTACAAAGACATGCCTCCCACCAATATTAAGCCAGAATTTGATTTGAAATTGGCCTGATATAAAAGAAGCATCAATAATAAGCAGCATGGTCTCAAAACTATGGGTGGGCGACTAAAATATGAATGTTTTTGATAATGATATTCATAAAATGGCAACCGGAAATCTATCAACACTGTGGTATGACATGGCTCAGAATGTCTTTAGGCAGAAGATTCATATGCAAAAAATGCATTAACTGAGAAATTTTAATCAAAGTTAAAGCAGTTTTCTGGAGCAATTGTGCAGGTCTCATTATCCCTTCTTTCACATGTTCACAGTAGGAGCTTAGCACCTTCTGATGTGCAAATAATCTATACTTTTTTGATTTAAGATTCACATTCCTTATAAAAGTAACTATACAAGTTCAGGAATTTGCACTAAGTAAGTGCATAATTACTTGTATTAATCAATCATCCAATCTAATAAGAAAGCCAAGAATACCACTGCATAGGTACCACCTCTGTAGAGCTAATAACACAATGTTTTCTATAAGTGCACCTGCCCAAAGGCTTGTATTAATGGCAATTGCTTCATTAAGATTAGAAGTTTAGAACATAATACAAAATATGACTTATCATCATGGGATATTGTTTTAAAGCCCATTACTCCTTTCCATGGCCTGAACTAACAATTGGAGTCTTTTTTTTTACTCACTTGTATCAGTGTGCTTAAAGTCACCATTGAGGAGCGGTGTCTGCTCCAAGCGCTCTCTCTCTCATGACAGGGAATGAACTCTGGCCTCAACGCTGACTTTTGAAGCCACTTCTCACCACTGAACTCTAATGCAGTGTGAAAGCCGAGGGCTCATTGATCAAAGTGGAAATCCTCAGTGCTATATGGAGCAAGGCAAATCCAAAACATGGTCCTGTAACGCTCTTCAAATGACTGAGAAGTGGCACAGGAGAACACTTTCTGACAACTATTTGGCCTGATTTTCTTCAGGAACACTGTATCCATTTGTTGATATGAAAGCAGCCGGCCATGGGTGAAGTCGAGTTTAGTGGTAAAGCCTTGAGTTAAAGGTCCTATATCACGCTTTTCTTCATGTTTCACACTCAATCCTATACACATGTGTGATATTAATGTGTATGATACACCACACAACAATCAAAGCTTGTGAGATTAGAGCCATCTCTTGTATAGAGGTGACGTCACCTCGACTCAAACGAGCTGATCCAGAGAAGAGTCTGCTCCTCTGCCTGTGAGCCCGCCTCCCCCCGCCCGCACGGTGACGTAGCATCACGCTTTTGTCGTTAATCACCTGTACTTAGTAATTTCATACATAAGAATAAACTTTTTCCAACAATGACAATCCGTCACATCGAGCCCTATGTCCTCGATGCACAATCAGACCCTAGTTTACAGAAGTATACAGCGAGTTAGCGTCACTACTTACAGATCGAGGGGGTCCGAGTTACGTCTTTTACCGTGGGAATAACGCGTTTCCAGATCAGCCTTTGAGTAAGTCCAGTTCCATTGTCCTTGTAGTTCTGGAACAGTCTCAGTGAAGTGTCGCAGATGAACCGGTATTATAATAGATCCATGAGATGAACAGATGAAAAAAGTCGAGGCGCTTTCTTCCTCTTCGGGCCAAATAGTGTGTCACATATTTACACCCATAACACACTTCATTCAAATTGACGTGATCCTAACACTTTTAGTTGCTGACAAAAGCATAAAAACAGCAGCTCTATGTGGTGTCCGGAGACCAAGCCACAGACGCTGGACTCGGGAGCCGGGCGCTCTGATTCGCTGTTTTGATCCGTCAATCACCTCCCGCCGGCTTTTAATTTATTTTTATTCTTATTATTTTTGACAAAAAACAGCATACTAATTGTGTATTGTTTACCCCGTTTTGACAAAAGTATTTAACAACTATTTTAAATACAAAGCAAACGGGGTCATGCGCGTCATCAGTGTGGTTTTCGTCACTGAAGTGGACCCGAGCGTTTCTGTGCCTCACGCTGGGGAAGGAGACAGATTGCTCTCTTACAAAAGATTGACAGAATCAATGAATAAACTACTGTGGGCTTGTGTATGAAGGCCAAATAGCACTGTAATCATGTTTAAAGCAGAGAAAAGTCAAAAACCGTGATATGGGCCCTTTAAATCAGACTTGTCACAGTGCAGCTTGGAGCTAGGTGAGGATCAAAGCTAAACATATTTGGAAGCTCCATACTAATATATTAGCCCGTAGGATTAAGGGAGGATTCACTTTGCGGAGTACTTAGTAAATGCCAGATAATCCTAACATCTGAAGAATTTAATAAAAAAGGTCCTGCATACATTAAGTAGAGAGTTAAAGTAATATCTTATTTTTTAGGTCTTTGCATTTTTATAGCACTTTTATATCACCAGCTACTTGCATGGGCCAGGAATTGAATTGTACCTGTAACCAATGGTAGTTTAAACTCGGGTACCCAACTTTCAAACTACCACATAATAAATACATGTAACTAGTTAATGGCTCTCAAAACAGTTTGGTTTTCACACATATGTCTTTCACAACCGCTTTCTCAGACAGAAAATGGAAAAAGGTCCACACTGCTTCAGCAATTCAGACTCTGTGGGGACAAACTACCAACATCAAAATGATTGAAAGTTTGGTACCCCAGCTTTAACAAAGCTTTATTTTTATTTGCACAGGCAGTTCCAGATGCCAGATTTGTCACTCCAACACATGTTTGATTCGCTCATGCTTTGACAAAACTAAAGCTTACATTTGCAACAATAGAGCCATTCAGGGGCCGACAAACAACATTATTATGGATCCCCAACGAGTATACACGAGATGCATTGTTCGGTCCGGTTATACGCGCCATTGTCTTGTATAAAGAAAAATGTAATGTGCAAGTATTCAAGAAAGTAAATGCATGTTTGATGAAAACCGACACCAGATGAACAACTGATTTACATTTACATTATGGATTGCACTGGATGTTAGTACAGCCTCTTTAGATTGGAGGAGATACTTTATTGATCCCGCAAGGAAACTAATGTCAAGACAAATTGGTAATTGCATTTAATCAATACAGTTGTCCCTTTCTTTAATAGCATAACTATAAAAACAAATAGAAACATTTAAAAGACAGAGTTGCAAGATCACCTCTGCACCTTCTCCACCGATTCCCACTGATGACTGCTGTCGTTGTGTCCTTGGGCAAGACACTTAACCCCACTTTGCCCAAAGCCCCCACTTAAAGATCAAGGCTATGCTCACACTCAGAGCAGCCGTCCTCCTGTGGACTCACCACCTGCAGAGGGTCAGTGAGGGGCTGGTGCTATGAGACTTGGGTGGCATCTCTGACTGCCACCCCCCTGACCCAGAAATGGATTAAAGGGAAGAAAATGGATGGATGGAGTTGCAAGATCAAGAGGGATGCCGGACAGAAGTTGAAAATGCAATAAATTAATATGGAATTGTAAAATCAGAATCAGAATCATTTTTATTGCCATGTAAGTAACAGGAGGTCACAGACTAGGAAATTGCTTTGGCTCAGTGCAACAGTCAAAAAGAGATAATAAAAATAAGAATAAAAAACACATCTAAAGAATAAATTTAAATTTAAATTTAAAATAGAGTTACAATAAATAAAATATACTAATATGCATGTGCCTTTATGCGCTTTCAACAGTTCGGACTGGTATGCATTGCGATTCGATTCACATCACGATCATCAAACAAGAAATATTTTTTATAATATTAATAATAATAATAATAATAATAATAATAATAGGGAGAGGGCTATTGTTATCCATGGGTTTCATATTATATGTCACTTGTTTTTTGCTCACAGTTGGGATTAGCACGGCTTTTTGAAAGAGCAAATCACAAACAGATGTAACTACAAGCTGTTATGTATAGTGGACGCATCCAAAAAGCTGCGTTCCCAGTTGTTATCAAGTGTGCATCTCAAATGTGGCGGCGTGTTTGTGGTGATGGGACCACAGGAAGGGCAGGGAGAAAATGAGCTAGTGAAGCTTCCCATGTGCGGAAATATACTCGGGCTGCCCTTCCTGAAACGACAGAATCTAAACAGTACAGTGCCTCATGGTGCTGAGCTGAGCAAACAAACAGCAGCAGAACTCATCAGCAGCTTCTCTATGACTATAACTATTAGGGGTGGGAACCTAAAGGTACCTCACGATACGATACGATACACGATACAAAGCTCACGATAACGATAATATCACGATAATGATATCACGATAACGATTTTATCATGATACGACGATTATTGATATATTGGTCAGAAATATACAATATGCCAATTTATGGCATAAATAAAAGAAAAATTACTCTTTATTTCATGATAAATAGAATGGAGATGCGTAGTGTAGCCATATATTAAGTATTGATACCAATTCAAAAAAAAAAATCACTTTCTTTTTTTTCAAAATCGATATCGATAATCGAATCGCGGGAGAAAGTATCATCACACCTCGTCACACCCCTAATAACCATGTGATTATCACTTTAGGTGGGTGATGTAAAAAATAAAAAAAAATGAAAAAAAAGTTCAGTATGACACCTAGGGATGTAAATCGGCGACCGGTTAACCGGTGGTTGACCGTCACAGCGTTAACCGGTCAAAGCTGTCGGTTAAAAAAGAGAAAAAGGGGAGAGGGGAGGTCTCTTAATAACGCTATTTTAAGCCCTATTTGAACGGTGTGACGAGCGGGTCTGTATCTAGCTGTGTGCGCCCATGTATTATAAACTCCGGGACGACTCTCACGGCGCACGAGCCACATATGCACACACGCACGTGCGCGTGCGCGCACACACACACACACACACACACACACACACACACTTTCCCCCTCTCCATACGTAACATCCACACGCATCATCTCTCCCCTCTGTTACCGTCAAAGTTGCACACTGGCACGGGTCAGAACTACATTGGAGCTTACATTTACACACACACACATATACATACACACACACATACACACATATACACATACATACACACACACATACCGGTCTGTCGCGCTCCTCTGTGTCACGGAGCCCAAAGGATTCGCGCAAATACGCGGCTCCAGTCAAACCACATGGAACATGTTTGTGTTTATGGTCCTCGGGATCAGCTCCACACACATCACTTGTATTTAAACTTTTGTGAAGACCTGTGAGACGCGGCTCGTCACTCGCTGCTCTGACCATGTGAACGAGCCGTCGTTTGCTGCTAGAAAGTTTTGGTATTAACCCGCAGCACAGCAGAATGGGAAGATTAAAACAGCAGTTCTCTGTGCGCAAAGGTGCCGGAGCTGTTGCGGGTTTGGGCGCCACTGTCTCAACTCTGATCCAGTAGAACGCAGAGCTGCACTTATGAAAAGTACGCGGCTCGAAATGGCTGTTATTTCAAAGAACGTGGACTATTTTAAACTACGCGGTTAACCGGTTTCAACCGGTTAATGAGGCTCGGTGGTCGGTCATGAAAATTCATAGTTTTTTACATCCCTAATGACACCTTCTAAACAGGGACCTGGTCTCATACAAATGTTTCCCTCGGTTTTTCGACCGCATTTTCCTTTTGTTAATTCAGGTTGGGTAGTCCTGCATCAAAAGTGTCATATCTCCATTGTCTGTTTAATGTACAATTCCAGAAAAAACTCTGGAACCTAAAGGGTTAACAATATTTCTCTACATCATCTGATATGTTGCCTATGTGGGAAAAATACTGGTTCTCTTTAAACTCCATTTACATTTGCCTCCCAAAATCGTCATTCTTCGAGCTATAGGACACAATATACTCTCATTACGTGCACATTATGTGCACTGCTATATAAGATTGGTAAAAGCTCTGTGGCTTTCACGCAGAGGAAGAATGGGAGAAGTGGGTGAGGAAAAGTAGTGAGCTTAGCATCTGTCTGAGCTTGAGTGAGTATAATGCACGCCTCCACTCTCCATGACGGCCCATTGCCACAATTACAATATCATTTCAAATGCCATATTGCCCGCTCCTAATCATCTCTCATTGCAAATGCTTCAAACTGTTTATCTCTGAACAGAGGGAATCCCCCATCAATCTTTCATCCAACTGACAAGAAGTTAAAACTGCAGCTCTGTTATATTTATATACTGCAGATCTGTTATATTATAACCAGAGTTTAAAGCTCTGGTACCCACATTTAAACCCACAAAAATTATTTTAAAATATATCAAGATCCATGTGACTTGTGAAGGAAAAGGTCGCTCTCGTAACCTTTTGCTTCCATCACTATTTTTCACAAGCATGGACTCTTTGGCCTCTGTCACATCAGCATTCAGCCAATCAGCTCTCAGCCTAAAGAGTCAAGAATTGACTAACAGGGCTCTTCCTTTACAGTAAAAGATAGATAAAAGGACAAAGTTTTCTAATTGGATGAAGCCAGCATTTTGCTTATACAAGACTATTTGAGGGAAGCTAAGTACCAAAGTTTTTAACCAGAAAGGTATCAGAAAAACTCAATCTAAACCAAAACTACATCTGAGGATATTTGGTCCTCAAACCAGGACCAAATATTGTGTGTGAACTGTGAAGAAACCCTAAAAAGCTAAAAACAAGACAGTTCAGTAGATATGAGGCTTTCACCATTACTCTCAACCATTTCTTTTTCTCAAAATGGAACACAGTTTTACAAGAAGTGAGCGCAGAGTGTGTTTCTTTCACGACCAGGTGTCCATCCTCTGACCCAGGTGCAGTTTTTAAAAAGGTGTCGAACACTACTTGAAGCTTATGTCAAAACTTGAGTGAGGACCTGCGTTTTTGGAAAGAATGTTGGGAAATTGTGGGATGTTGAAATGGTTTCTTTTAAAGTGAGTGGTGTAATTACAGGGCAGGGGAGCAGAAATGCAGAGATATGGTAAAGACGCAGTATCAGATGTCATAAGGGCTGTGCTTGGGCTCTTAAGGAAATACACACGCCTGTTAACTATTGGGATTAACCATTGGGATTATGACAAATTGAGAGAATTGAATACATCAACATAGTGTTATGGCATGGAAATTTGACAATATGCTATTTCAACAATTCCATTATGGCTGCAAGGAGTTCATTTATTTCTACCCAGACTTGGAGCTCGTACAAAGAAATTACCGTGTTATGCAAGCACTCATGGGAAAAAGGTAGAGTCTGGTTACCGCAGTTGTGGATAAACTTGCAAATGTGGTTAACGGCGTCTCGGTGTGGTCTTGAACGGAGGGAACAAACTGCGGAGCCATTTGGCCTCTACCATTTGTGGACGCAAACTGATTCCAACAAGTGACGAGTAAAAGGCAGATTAGAAAAACACAATGTTTCCCAGTGTCAACACACAAGCATACCAATCACAAAGCATGCATAGCAAACCAAAGAAGAAAAACAGTGACGGTAAACAAAAGGCACGGGAGCAAGCCCTCTCTCACTCTCACTCACACACACGACAGACACTGTGCGCTGGTGGAATATAAAGTTGGTGCTGTTTTCGAATGCAAATGCCATTGAACTAGAGTTTGTTCGGGTCAGAGTAAACACATGCTACAGTGAACTTTAGGCCCATGTGCCGGGTTCAATATCAGGTAGCAGATGGCCTCTACATTACCATGACTATCCATATATCATTCCTATGCAAGTGCGTCCAATATCCTCTTGCAAGAACCACAGTTTGAAAAGTGTTCTGCAGACTTTTTATTTTTTTCCTCGTTATTAAAATTATTAAAATTGGCATTATGTATTATTAACCATGTCTCAAAACAGTCTCCAAAATGACCACAACACCCAAAAATATCAAAAACATAAGATTGGGGTTGTCAAAAGCATCACAAGTAGAATCGGAACTAGGAGAAAGTATTGTTCCTGAAAGTAAATCACATAAACAAGACAAATGGAGATTCTCTGAACAGTTTTTGAATGAATTTGATGTTGTGGTGTCATAAAAAGTTCTCTAATGTTGTGTTGTGTTATTTATGTTAACATTTGCAGCTCAGAGTCCCAAAAGAAACATGTTTTAATATTACTGCTATTGTAAAAAAATTGGTTTAACATATCGAGTCTATTTTAGCATGGAGTTTCAAGAGTTAGTTTCGTGACAGCTCTACATTTCAGTGCATAATGATTTTACTAGAAACACTCAAGGAGGGGTAAAAAATAACAGTTTATTCTGGCATTTCCTGGAATGTACTGGACGGGACACACACAGACTTACAGCAGACACACTGCAGACATGCTCAAACAGGGAAACGCTGGCTGGCCACAAATAACACAGTAAAGCTGCACTTTAGTGGCTTTTGGGGCATTTGATTACCTCTAAAGGGAAAGTGGATTGCACCTACTGCTTGTATTTGTACATCGACGGTACACAAGCCAGGAGCCATGCAATTACGACCGCACTTTACAGTAGGCTATAATATTGGGCTCAGCAAGGTGTTAACAACTACAAGGATGCAGAACTATAACATTATGGCTCTAAATACGCTTCTCATGCAGGTGATTAAATCCCAAAGTGGAAATGGCGAGGCCCTTCACAAACCTTGACGCTCCTCGGGGGGAAATGTAAACAGGATAAATTATATTGCTGTTTAGGAAAGCCCGATTTATCACAACAACAAAACACAGCTTATAGGGACAGCGCGCTCAAAAACTTTAAAAGCCAAGTAAGTCGCTCTCTTGCTGATAAGATAATCTCCTCAAACAATACCTGAGGAGCAGTTATCTGGGCCGGGGCTGTGATGGAGTGATGGATGACAGAGCTGCAGGCCATGTGCTGTTCCAGTCAATGGACTCATCATCGGCCCCATGAAACTCCTGCCAAGTAAATTGAGAGCCCCCCCTTGATCAGGTCAACACTGCTGGGGCGAGGGTGATGGACAGGGCTAATGGGACAGACGTGTGCTCTGCCTGGGTCACAAAGTTGGGGATCATTTGATTGCATCGCTAAGTCAAACCAATAGGTCTGTGGAATGTTAAAATGTACTTGACAGACATTTCCTGCCCAGATTTCACCTTTAGGGTACAGAGCAAATTGAGAGCTCTGTTGGAGTGAAACCCGGCAACAATACTACGCTTCTACCAAAGAAATATGTTCTCCAGTACTTTTAACAGTTGCGAATCAATGCTCTGGGGAAGTTAAATGTTTGCTGAACTCATGAGAACATGTTATCTGCTTTTCTTTATTGATCACTGACTGTTTTTCAAAGCTGGACCATTAATATCAAATTGGGTTTGGTCTTGCTGTATTGTTATATTTATACTTGAAAGAAAGAGCCCTCTGATTCATAATTCAATTCATATCTGATCTAAAGCCTATCTGAACTATTTTAAAGTCAGGGACTAGATGGGTTTTAATACACAGTTCAATGTTCTTAAAGTTAGGTAGAGTGGATCCCTGTACCACCTTTAAGATGTTCTTTTCAAATGTTCTCTTTGCAAATCAACAACACTGCGAGTTTAATTTGTAGTTAAGGAAGGCTCATCTTGTCTTCTTAGCTGAAATTAAAGGCATTTGGATCTGGTTTTAGAATAAATGGAGGACACTTGCTCTGAGCTAGCATAAAAACCTTCACATTGTCCCCAGTATATAAAGGTGTATATCACTTTCTCCAAAAATCCCCCTGTTTCTGAGTGATGATTCCTTTGCTAGTATCAGCCTACACCCCAAAGCAGTGATCCTGGGAGAGTCAATGGCAGGAGAACAATAAGTAGCTGACCCCCAAGGCGTCAGCTGGTGCACGCGCTCGGCCAAACAGCTGCGTAAAAACAATACTAGCATGCGTTTTTATGGTAAACGTACACACACATAAATGAACCACACAACCTGAAAACGATCCTAAATCATATATATAGTGGCAAACAATGAAACAAATGCGTATTATATTGACTTACCAAAAATTCCATTCACAAAAAAGCCGGGTGTCGCGTGCTATTCCAGGCCCCCAGCCTCAGCGTGGTGGCGAGGTTGCATTCACGGAGAGAAAAAAACGTACGGAAATCCCGCTGTTATTGTACGCACGGTCACAAATATACGCGATAAATACACACACGGGTCTTCTTGGACAAATAGGACATGAAGCACATCCTCCGAGGCACCGCTGCAGCTCTGAGGGCGATAATTCACTACAAAGCCTCCTGCTACTGGTGTGTGTGCGTTCAGGACACGCCCCTCCAGACGGGCCCTTAAAGACACAGGGGACCAGCGCACGAGGACCGACCCCACGCTCAGAGGAGACAGGGTTAAATGTTCATTCATGGGCTCATGTTCATGGATGGACTCGTAATAGTGAAGTGATTTGTCCATTCGATATGATATGAGGGATAATTTGAGAATGGAGAGCGTGGGAAAAACGTAGGGGGAAGTAATCCATGTGGTTTGTCCCAACAGAATATGACTGGTGAAAGTCAAATGTTGTCAACAAATCAAGCCACATCCTGCTGTCTTCATCTTATTGCAAAGCATATTGTGATTCTTATAATTGTAAGAAAGAGTGAGATATAGGCAGAAGTTTTATTTGAGTTTTATAGTTTATAGTTGTTCCAGACAGAATGCAAAATGAAAGACCTTTTTGATCAAAGTCCCCATGACCATAAAAGACCGGAAAAGTATGTCTTGCGTTTGTCCAAAACATGAAAGTCGCTGCCACAAGAACCTGGTGAGTCACCACTTGACGCACTGGGCTCAGATTGAGAACTGATTGGTCCTGAACCCTCACGTGTCGTTATCATTTTTCTTTCTGCGAAATCTGAACTAGAGATGGGACAGTGGTAAACATACATGCACGTGAAAACTAATGCTGGAATTAACCTGGTTACATGGATTTGTTGTTACATATAAGAGGTGGTTTGAAGGTTAGGTACCCCAGCTTTAAAATAAACAAATGCATGACTACACTTAAATGAATGAATGAAAAAAGTGTCAAAAGAAAAAAAAATAGCTGTTCTTTAAACATATTTTTTCTTTGGTTTTGCTGTGAACATGTATTATCACAATGTCAATGTCCACACGCTCATAGTTTTCACGATTATAAAGCAATTGCAAAGTGTACAACATGAACTTTTTCATTCTAACATATTATAAAATCATAAATGTCATGGTAATTCTGAGTCAAATATGTAAAACAAAACCAGAAAATGACTTGAGCTTTGCAACCTGAGATATTTTAAACATGACATGGGCAATAAATTCCCACCGGGGTAGTCTTGCACAGTTTTCCAATGTGGTTTTACTGCAAATGGCAAATAAATGAATCTGAATCTGAATCTGAAATTCAGCTCAACTACAGTTTGGTTTAGTACAACACCTAAAGATGTGTTGTCCTGTGTGTCATGTTATATCATAAAAAAAACACCCTCATAATTTGTCATTTGTTGCCTTGTGAAAATCCCAACAAACAGGGGCCGCCATTTACATGTCGTTGGACAGTGTGATTTGTCACATGCAGACTCTCTCCGTGGACTCTCTCGTTTAATCTTGTGTATTGCAGGTCTCAGGGATGACCTCAGCCTCTGACCACAAATAGGTGTCAACAGGCAGGAAGTGGCCTGAGGTGATGCAGGCCCATCTTGATCTCAGCCCACAGGAATGTGTTAATGTTGTTTGATAATTGTCACAAGACATCAGGCTTAAATACTTGATTAGAATCACTTAATCAATTGTGTCATTTACAGCACCGCTTTAATGAGGCAAGGCTAAAGGCATTGAGCAGTGTTCACACATTTCTTCAGTCTTTGGCTTGGTTCCCAGTACGCCATGTCCCACCAGCAGAGAAGAGGCCAATGCCCTTTCACCAACATTGACAGGCGGATGCTTTTTGTCGTAGTTCAAGCTCTTATTCATTAATGTTTGACTCAATGTTTTTGTCAAACTAACAGAGCTGGCCAACATTTTATCACCAGCAAATCTTTTCAATATATAATACACTTATCAGGTTTTTTTTCCCACAACTGAACAACTCTCAGAAACACTTCAGCTCAATGCTAAGGCAAGGATAAATGAAATATACAATATTGAAGTAGTGCGCCTCTGCAAATGTTACCAAGGCCATTATAAGTATACATTTTGAAAGGGTCAGACCAGAGAATGTCTTGTAGTTGTATCAGAAAACGTTATGTGCACATTTTGAGTTGGTTCAGTTAATTAAGGTTTTTATTCTATCATGTTTGAAACTGTCTAAGCCTGTCTGATTCTCATGCAAAATGCTTTTACTAGTTCTCTGAATACACTGGTTCTCAAACTCAGGTACCACAATTTCCAGCATATCTAAATATTTGGTCTTCTGAGAACTATCTCGTCAAAGCCAGCTCCAAATCCGAAGGTGCTGTTTACACGAGGTCTGCTCACTCAGACTGCTAATGTCTCCGTGACCACTTTGCGGCTCTCTGACTGGTCGCTGCACGAGCGTCCCGAGGAAGCGTTCAGCAATGTTTATCTCCTGCGTGCGTCGTTTATCCGCTCCTGCGCCTTTGCTGCGCAGTCCGCGCTTCTCTACCGCACAGTCTGTGCGTGCATCCGAGACACACATGCAGTTCAGCGCTCAAACGCGCGTCACCATTGACTTTGCATTGAAAGTCGCCACAACACATAATCCGGTCTGAACGCGGCATGAGAGTTGGGTATAAGTTTGGCTTCCTGTTTACATGGGGACGGTGTTTCTGGGGAGTGAAAACGTAAGTGTTGAGAAACAGCCTCCAGAGTGGAAACTGTGAACTGTGTGAAGAAAAAGGTGTGAATTCTCTGCCTGCTATGACCTTCCCACTTCCCTGCATGTATATTTGGACATTCGCAGTAGTGAAGATCGAACTTAAACAACAATGGGGGCGGTTCAACTAAAGCTACGTGTGCTTTCGTAAAGTTCCACTCCCCCCTACTGGCTGGGCGGTAGAACTATATTGTTTTCCGTTGTTGTGTAAAGGCTGTGCACCTGGACATTTTTGCTGATTGCTTTCGGCGTCTCTGCAGCGTCTCCGTCTAAACGGGGCCCAAGGGCACGGTCACATAGGTTTTAAAAACAAACTAGGCCAAGTGGCCCGGATCGTCGCCACAGGGGTGTGAAGCACGGCCCGTGGTCACAAGAGCTTCTTCTTGCAACCGTGCCAGAGAAACTGTGCTGTAGTACAACGCTCGGTCCAGCTGGTGGTGCTAATACTATCTCCAGCAACGACCTTGTTATCTGAGTTAAGTTTCCGTTTCTCTTCCTGTTTACATTCTGCTACTGTAGGTAACAGCTCGAGTACGGATCGCGCTGTTTAGGGAAAGATAAATCTCACACTTGTCCACATTGCTCTGATGCAAAGTGCAGCAGTTCAGTGCATAACATGTGTGTGTGGCGTACGAGCAGAGCGACCGGAGCCAGACAGGATACAAGTGTGTGTGTTCTGATGATTACATATCATGATGATATTGATGATTAAATGTCTGATATCTTATTGCAATAGCACCACACTGAGAGCGAAGGTCAGGACAGAGGGAGTTATTCCCGTAGGAAACGCTTTGCTTTGGCCCTGGAGCGACACACCCCCCTGTGCCCCTCAACCACGGTCCGGGGGCTTATGTATATGAAAGGTTTAACACAAGCGGAGAATGCAAAGTGCAGAGACGTGTGAAAATGCGCGTCACAACGGAAGAGGTAATGTGACGACCAATATCAAGTCCCCAGCACACCTCAACCCCCACTCCCCACCACCTGCCACAGCCCCCTCATCTGGGCTTTACAAAGCGTGCTCTGGCCCACCTCTCTCAACCATGCCCAAGCTCACTTGCAGAAACGTTCCCAAGCCCACTTGCCGCAGTCACAGAGCACCAAAATCCAAATCAAATCGCTGGGCTCAGGTCCATTTTAACCGGGCTTTAGGGTGCGCATGTGACCGCAGCCATAGTCACACTTTTTAAGCAACTGTTAGATTTCATAACACTTTGTGAGATTTCATAACACTTTGAAGCAACTTTTGTTAAAGTTAAACTTATCAATCTATCAATGTGCAGAAGCCAGTACTTTTCCCTTGTTTTGTCTATCTGAAGGCCAAGCTACAAGCACACCGTGGAAGCTGCTGATTGGAGGTCTCCATGCCTCCGCTCTGTATAATACACTTGCATTCTATTGTTTCTGTGATCGTGTGCTTTGTTCGTGCTGTCTCTACCATCGACAATAAAACATGTCTTCTGTCTGAATGAAAGACGCGATCCCAGACTATGTCATCTTCTTCAGGTGGTGGAAGGATGCGGGCCTTGTCTGTAACATCTAGAGAACAGAAGACTTTTTTTTTTTTACACAAAAAGTGTTTTTTTTTAAGCCAAAACTGAAAAACCCCAAGAGAATGCATCTGGACCAGCACACTTGGACAATCTGCACAGCCCCTGATTCCAGTCAGGCTGTGAGCTGCTGAGACATGGACAGCGTCCTCTTTTGCATGGACACCATTTGGAAAAATTGGATTACACAATTTGGACATAATTTGGACTGAATTGAATTGCTGAATCTGGACACTAAAGCTGAAACGTGTGATTGAAAGACACGTCACAGAAGAATTCATGGCTCGACACAAATGCAGCCTGAAGAAACCAACACGGAGAAGTGGGAGAGACTGTTTTCAAAGCAATATCTGGAACCACCATCGACTGATGAAGTTTGGTATTTTACTGAAGATTGTTGACAAGTTTTATGAAAGATCTGAACATGTTTTATGAGTTTTCTGAGTTTTTGAAGTATTCCGAGTTCTGAGTTTTTTGAAGTACAGAGTGAAGTACCGAGTTTATGAGTTTTTGAAGTATTGAGTTATGATGTTATGTTGCTGTTTATCGATCCTGATGGTCACACGTGAATGTATGACCAGAGGGGGGAATGTGAGATTTCATAACACTTTGAAGCAACTTTTGTTAAAGTTAAACTTATCAATCTATCAATGTGCAGAAGCCAGTACTTTTCCCTTGTTTTGTCTATCTGAAGGCCAAGCTACAAGCACACCGTGGAAGCTGCTGATTGGAGGTCTCCATGCCTCCGCTCTGTATAATACACTTGCATTCTATTGTTTCTGTGATCGTGTGCTTTGTTCGTGCTGTCTCTACCATCGACAATAAAACATGTCTTCTGTCTGAATGAAAGACGCGATCCCAGACTATGTCATCTTCTTCAACTTAAGCAACTTTTGTTAAAGTTAAACTCATCATTCTATCAATGTGCAGAAGCCTGTACTTTTCCACTTCATGTTTTGACTATCTCTGCTGGCACTGTGGCAGCTGCTGATTGGAGGTCTCCATGCCTCCGCTCTGTATAATACACTTGCATTCTGTTGTTCGTGTTGTTCGTGCTGTCTCTACCATTGACAATAAAACATGTCTTCTGTCTGAATTTAAGACACGAACCCAGACTATGTCATCTTCTTCACAACTGTGGATAAAGCTGTACTCATCATTAGGCCACTATGCACAAGCTAGTAAATATCCACTTGATGCTTTGGTTATCTGAAGACCAAAGCTAGTGGAACTGTGGTAGGTGCTGATTGGACTGTATGATTCCTTAATGGTAATATTACTTCCACGCAGAAAATCTCTTTTTGTGTCGTCTTTGTTCATCAACAAAATGTCTTCTGTCTATATCCTAGACCAATCTGCATCTTGTCTCATTTTTGACAGGTCTTAATAAAACCTGCCTGTTTGATTCTGTGCTCTGTGTTGGTGAATCAACATTTTTGTAAATCCTCAGAGATGACTGCTGTTGGGATTTAGGGCTATACAAAGTAAATTGAATTAACACAAGGCAAGGAACTCCGCAAGAAAAACAATCTCTTAATCAAGAAGTCAGCCTGGACAATTATTGTTTATTATGAATAGAATATAATTGCACCTTTGTAGTATTGTGAAACAAGCAAGAACAAAACAATAGTATGAGCTGTGGTATATTGTAGAGAACAAGCATTTATTATGCTACAAGTTGCAGTACACTTCCTTCAAGAACCACTCAACGATTCCATTCAGGTGATTGTAATAGCATTGTGTTTGCATAATCACCAACGTTGCACTGCCTCCTATGTTTGATTACAATGTTTAACCACTAACAAGCTTTTACCCTTGGCTCTGCTTGACTTTTCCTTTCTTTAAAAGCACCTCATCAAATGGGAGAGGTCTTCCTTCTTCTGCTTCTCTTGAGATCGATGTTTTCCGGTCTGAAATAAGGAGATTACCCAGGCGCAGGCCCTCCCCCTCCACAGAGCTTCAGTCTCTGCACATGTGATCAGGTTCCTCTGCAAATTCTTCTCCCCGACTCTTATGGCCTCCAATTATGTGCGTGTTGTGGCTCAGAGGATTAGGTCATTTTGCACCAAAGGATCAACTTTTGCTTTTAATGAGAGGAGGCAAGGTGCCTGTATTAAAAGGCAAAAGTAAGATTCGTACCCACATACAAAATGTGTTTGTCAAGTAGTCAATAGAAAGACAGTTAAAAATAGAATAATTTATTTAAGTGCTACCATGAATAGGTCCTTATTTTTTCCTTGCTCATGTACAGTGATATGCAAATTCCAATTCTGACAGAATGACAAATGAACCATTCATTATTTCTGCACGCCAACGTTTCCAACTTTTAAAAAGCAACAGTCAAAGTGAGAGTGATTTTGTGTTTAGAGCATGTTTGTGTACAGCTAATCAAATGAACGCGATTCTGAAGACCTATCCTCACAGCAGTAATGTTTTTTTAATTACTGGCACAGCTTAAAAATAGATATATGTAATACAAATAAAACATCGTTTTGGTCTTCTTTACTTTTGTCATTATTTCAAAATAATAAAGCAGCACATTGTCAAAATATTGCCAGACAACTATCCAGGTGCCACAACATTTTAATGTGATTCATTACATTACCACTAGTGATATTCTGAAAATGTTTAGCTTTGAGCTGTCTGATATAAATATTTTGTAAACAATATGGACAAGTACATATCAACACAGAATGTATTTCCAACAATGATTAGGCAGAAGTTCAAACTGCGCCTAAGGCTGCGCTGAGCAGCGATGCCAGTGCCAAAGTCCACCACACACTGTTTAAATATCACATTAGTCCAGAGCGTCTGCAGCCACTGTCCAGTCCTACCATGCGGCCCATTCTGGTGTGTTTAAGGTGACCGTTGTTCAATAAAGCTCTCATATTTAACATAGATACAGTGTGTTAATACAAGGGCTTTGTCTTCATAGCCCCCTTTGAAATGCATTCAATCTCTCAAATGATTGTCTTTTTTCATAAAATATGTCAAACAAATTGACCATTCACGCACACAGTCAGACCAACACGCTTGAGAAAGGAAAAAGCGCAAGTCAAGATGCCTGCGATGCTAAATACAGAGAAACAACTCTGTGTGCAACAGAACCGGACAAACACAATCAAATGAACAACCAGCACATGGCCTGTCCTCAGGGTCCCCCGCTTTCAGAGTGTGTCAAACAAAGGAGGAGAAGCCGGCGCTGGGCGTCTGAGCACAGCCCAGGCTGCTGGGGGGCCGGTACAGGGTGCTGTGCTGACTCAGCGGTTCAGACGACAGCAGGGAGGGGGTGGGAGTCCGGCTGCCTTTGGGCCTGAACAGGGTGCCCTGGCCCTGGGGCTGTGGTGTGGAGGCACTCTGAGGCAGCAGTGGGGGGAGAGGGGGCAGGGGGGGCACTGGAGGGGGCAGTGGTCTGGACTCCTGCTCCACCAGAGGTTCGGGCTGTGCGTAGCCATACGCTGGAGGGCGGGACACACCCTTCGG
The DNA here is from genome assembly GCA_964034765.1 of Knipowitschia caucasica. Taxonomy (NCBI): domain Eukaryota; kingdom Metazoa; phylum Chordata; class Actinopteri; order Gobiiformes; family Gobiidae; genus Knipowitschia; species Knipowitschia caucasica. The sequence continues at coordinate 16,144,873 of OZ035840.1, forward strand.
CTGCCGTCTCCACGAGTTGTAGTAAGTGGGATCACTGATGTAGTGGTTCACAAAGGAGTGAGTCTTCTGCCGGCTCTGGTCCATCTCATACTCACTGTCACTGCCCTGTGCAACAAACACAAAACACTCTGTAGTGACACTAATGGCACAATAATACAATCTGCATTTATACAAGAGTATATTTATACAACTGTGTTCTGTATAATACAACGCAGTAACACATCTATTGGAACACTAGTGGCCAGTCTACCGCTGTGTCCAGGTCCTGGTGCTCAGCAGATGTCTAAGCACCGTTTATTTGCACAAGAGGCAGGTAAACACAGGGGGCAGTGCTGAGTGAGAAGAAAAACACAGGTTTGTGCCTCCTACAAGATCGCTGTTTATTTAAAGTGTCTTTAACTGTGCTTTTATTCAGCAGCTCAAAGATAAAAATGAGATGGAATGTGAGACCACAAATGTGAGCAATTCCATCACCTCCTATATTATATTGCAGAGGAATAGAATGAAAAACATTGTATGTATTCAAGTTGGGAAACCTAAATCTTTTCTTTTCTTTTTTGTAATCTATTATAAATGTTGCAAATTACTCCTATTTACAAAACAGCAATCAGATGGAAAATATCAGTGCAGTTGTTGTTGTATGGTCTATGACAGCCATGTTCGTTTACTAATAGAAAACATACATTATAGAAGACACACAGAAAAAAAACAGCAATCATCCATTTGACAAGTCTTAACTGAGGACCATTTATCTGTGAATAAGTCAGTTTTCATTTTGCAGTCGGCCGTTAATTGTTCCATCTTATATACACATCCCTTTACCTGCGTTTCCACTCAGTGATGGTGGGCGCTGTGGTCTGAGCTTGGACTCCGTTATCATTGTCTTTGCTATCAGAAGCTTTCTTTAGAAGCTATTATTGACAATTTGATCTTTCATTCCAGTATGATCTTGATGCCCAGACATTTTTCAATTTCCCATTGTCAGTACCTAACATTTTGTTTGTTCCAGCAGAAAAAAAGACAAAAGAATCAGATCACCCCAAGCTTATCTATTTAACTTTTAGAAAACATGTCATCGTTCTCATACTTGTAAGAAAGTCACTAATTGACACTGAGAGTTGATTGGTTGAGAGAGCGGGGTCTTTTTCATTTTTTTTGTCCGATACACGCATGTAAAAACTAATAATAAACCCCCAGTTTTGAGAGCTACTGTAGTTAAATGGATTTGATGACATAGCTCAATTTCCCCCACTTTGTAAGTTAAGTACCCCAGCTTTAATGCATATTCAGAATCACAATAACAGAATCAAACGTAGTCATCTTCCAATTGGAACAAATTCAAAGTCAGAAGTTTGACTTCCCGTGAAATAAATCAATATGAAATTCCTGACAACTTAAGCGCAGACTTTGAAATTGACCATAAATCTGAAATAGCTGTAATTTTTAGGTTGCAAAGGTTATATCATTCCCTGGAGGATCACTGTGCCACTGTGACAAATGGGCACATCCAACTTTTAACTTGACTTGATTTCGTATTCCAGACAAGGCGGTGGCAGTGAGCGAGAGTTACCTGGGAGTCGGATATCTCGGACGGCTTCTCTGTGAGGCTGCTGCTCTCTGCGGGGATCAGGTCGTTGTATTTGGTGCTGACATCTTCATCGGAGTAGTGCAGGCTGCCGGGACTGGGCCTGGGGGGCGATCTGGGGAACAAGCAGGGAGCAGATTTAGATTATTCATGCATAGGATTGGAGGAAGTGCAATGAGTTGAAGTTGAAGACCTTGGAGCAGTTGAGGAATGTTCAGAGAGGCCAGATGGTTGACACTGTAACTTTGTGCATACTTACTGTAACCGCAGTCTGCCTTCTACATGGCAAAAACAGATACGTATACCATTGTGACATATTTACCAGAAAAACTACTATATTTATTTTAGTTTATCGAATGCTAATACTCTTCCTTGTCCTTTTCCCTTCCCAATCATTTTGTAATGGTAGGAAATATATAACTTTGTGTCTAGAAAAATCAGAGTTATTGGAAATGTACCTTTAGACAAGAAGGAAATGCATCATGAACTAAGCTGGGGCCAAAAGAGTTCTTAGCAGTTAATGCCTTAAAAAAACGGGAGCAAAAGGATTTATAATGTGTGTGTAGACAGAAAGAAACCATGGAAATGATTTTACTTTGCATACATAGAGCACTTGGATTGATAAATATGCCCCATTGTGTGAGTGAGTGTGAGTTCAAATGTTTTTTGGCCAAGATACAAATAGTGAAGAACAATTAAGTTATAATCAACATCAAACTTGGCATTATATAATTTTGTACTAATCTAAAAAAACAAAACAAAGATTCCTGTAGAAAAAAAACTAAAAAAACTTGACCCACAATTATCACAAATTACAGCTGAAACTTTGAAAATGAGAATAAGCAACTTAAAACGTGAAACCAATTTAAGATATAGACTCATTACATGCAAAGAGACAAACAATAAAAGTCTATGTTTGTTATGATTTTGATGATTATGGCTTACAGTCAATTTGAAAACAGATTCTAATATACTGATATATTTTGATTGGGGTTTTTACAAGCTGTGAGCAAATAATAAACATAATAACAAAAAAATACTTGATATATCTCACATTGTGTTTAAAGAGTCTATCAAATATTAGTTTCTCATCGTAAGTTGAATTACGGAAGTAAATAGACTTTTGAACAATATTCTAATGTTCCATTCCACATGTAGACATTACAGACACACCTTTGCCACACTCTTAAATTGATTTTATGAAAAAAAAATACCCGTTTTATTTCTCAAAATGCTCTGTCACTCTGTATTGAGAGAAGAGACTTTGACCTGAGCATGAAAAGCTCATGGACAAAACTCAATAGGAACATTATGTAACCGTCAGGGCAATATTTTTTCTCTTTTATCTAATTTCTCTCACACTCTCGACAAGCACCTGTTCTAAGATTTATACATTTTTACCAAACCCTGAATCTCTATTCTCCTCTCAGCAATATTGATGTCCGTTGAAATGTTTTGTATAGCCCCGCTGAACAAATGACCCTAATAGTGTCTTAGGTCACGTTATACAGGACCTCTGACTTTTCCCACTCTACTCATTAACTCTTTAACGGAGACATCTGTGGATACTATTATTCGTGCAATAATTACAGTTCCCTTCAAGGTCAGAACGGGCGGAAAAAGAACCGACCGGCTGGATGTCTCAGAGCATTTCTCTAGCATCTCCACATCAGAAAGTTTGACTATAGCAGGGCGTTGAGAGCGCAGTCTAAAGGATTACTCCAACTGGGAAGAGCATGAATATTTAAAGTGTCTGTGAGAGAAAATGGTACACAGACAAGCATAAAAATGTGATGTCAAGTGTAATTTTAAGTGCTTGGCAGACAACCTTACAACCTCTCGTATAAAGGAGACATGGAACGCGAGGTGGCTGCCAAGAGAGGCGCGCTACAGGGACGGGACGGGTTGATGGTCGTGAAGGTGTTGACACAAAAAAGGAGACATCTTTTTTAGTCTTAAGTGGATAATGTTCTGAGGGAATGGCTTGAGATTAAGGAAAAGTTTGGGTTGAAATTAAAGGAGACGTACTATGCAAATCGACTTTTTTGAGATTTTGAAATTAGATTTTTCTAAACCACATGACTTTGTTTGCAGCTTGTCAGGATCACAAGCATTTTTTCCAAAACAAATTCCCCCCTTCAATATGGTGGTTCAGGGCAGGCAGATACTTTGCCTCACGATGCGTTTTTACTTAAGATATTATTTCGCATTCTAGAACATGAAGTGACAAAATAAAAAGTCTCGTTATCCTTTTTTAATGGCCAAAGAGATTGCTTAATATTTCTTTTTTAAAGAGATTTTTGGCGGGGAGGGGATTTCTTCACACCATGCCTGACCACTCCAAAATACTGCAAGTGAAATTTGAATTATTAAGGAGAGCTGTCTTTTTACTTGTCTTATCATCTAATCACCAGCTCCTGCTTCCCGCTGATGTCCCACAGGGAAGCCCTCGGCCGCTCCGCATGCTCAGTCCACAGATCATTAGTAAAGACTGTGGCACCTCTTCAAAGGCAGCAAGATACACTGAGGCCTCTTTGATCCCCTCCTCTGGCCTCTCTGGTCAGGCAAAAAAACACTGCCAATATCCCCTGACGATAATGTAGGTTTTGGCCTGTTACCCAAAAGAATGTGTAAAGTCAACATGTTTACATTGTAATAACACGTTGTTTATGTCCCAGTCATTTACAGCCCTTTACTGGTCAAATGAGAAGCCAGGACAGAATGCAACGTAACTCGTCAGTCTGTTGGCTGTTATTGAAGGGAAGTAAGAGCCTCTTTGACATAAACAAAATATAACATTGTTACTTTGAAGAACAAGGACCAGGAACCTGTCCATCTACTGTACAATGGATTTCTAATGCTGAGTTAAGAAGAGCCCATGCATTTGGACATATTATTGTGCTCTTCCCTCACGTCAGGACTGAAAAAATATCTTTCCAGTATTGTAAACCACAGATTGGAACTTATTGCGGAAAACTACTCAACTCCAAAATCTCCATGGAACATTTGAACACCGTACTGAGAGACCTGGAAATGCAATCATTGTCTATAATTCTACATGTAACATTTATTGTATGTTTTATTCCTGTAACAGTAAATTTAGGGCTGCATTGTAATGTCATTTGGCCAGGACACAGTTAGAAATGAGATCTTTGAATCTCAATTTTTAAGATTTTGTATGTATGTAAAAACATACATACAAAATGAAGTGGCAGAGTGGTTAGTTCCCAACCACTAAAAACAACAGTTAAAATCCCGCAGCTCTTGAAGTCCTGACCAAGCCAAACTTCAACAACTGTAGATGCGTCCCCAGATGCTAAACTGTGGTGACCACTGCCCCTGACACAGGCTCTGGTAGTATTACAGGATGAGCCAAATGCACAGGAAAAGATTTCCTATGGGAATCAATAACACATACTTAACCTTTATCTATTTTAATGAATGAGAGACACTGCATTGTTAAAAGCAGTCTAGTTCGCAACATTTCTCATGTGTCCATGATGAGAAAACGTTTTGCATTTTATGTTAATGAATCGCAGTGTTTATTGACTCAAACCTCTGGCCAGTTGAGGAATTGATTAGAATTTACATTTGCTTTCATGTTCATTAACTGCAAGACCTAGAACAACACATCTCGTTACTGTAAGCATAAAGATCTCTTATCTAATGTTTATCCAAGGCAAATAGCAGAGACTGATTAGCAGCAGGCTCACATACGTACACATGCCTTGAATAAAGGGACAAGGCTGGCCTGTGACTATCTCTAAAGCACTGATGGACAGAAAGCCCACACAGAATCTGATGAATGCTAATTAGCCACCATTGTGCACGGAGTCTCTATAAAATGCTACTTCACACAAATGGCGAATATTAATGAGGATTTGAATATCGAATGGCCTTCGCGGGGTTAGCCGTCTCTCAAGATTTACCATTATCAGTGTGAACACAACATGATTCATTCCTGTCAGTGTGGCTCTCAGCTGAAAAGGCCGCTGATTAAATTGATACAACATTGGCTCGAACAAAAGCAGAGAACACGCCGACCAGCGCAGTAAAAAGATCAGCAGAAGTAAAGATGTCTGACCGTGTGTAGATGCCATTCTTGCGGCAGAAGGAGTTTTTCACAGAGAGGCGTCTGTTGTTGAGCTCCAGGGTTGGGAAGCGGCCCTCGTCCATGCGCACCATCTCTCCGTGGGTGAGAGGCAGCGAGGTGCAGTTGGAGTGGTTACCTGGACAAAATAGTACATTCAGTGAAAGGGTGTTGAGGTATATATGATTACTGTGGGAACATGTTGAGGTTCCAAGTTTCGCTGCCTCCGCTCCAATCAAACTTTATTTGCTTAAAATTGTAAATTTAAGAAATAAAAGTAAAGAGTTGAAAATCAAATAAATATTAAAAAATGTAATTTAGAAGTTGGGTTGAAGCTATTCTTTTGCACCTGGGGTTATTTTTTCTATATTTACCTTTTAAGTAAGTAAGTAAGAAATCTTTATTTATATAGTGCCTTTCACAGACCAGAGTCACAGAGCGCTTAACAATCGTGGGCATTTGTCTCTCACTCCATACAGACATGGGAGCAAGGTCGCCGTACAGGAGGCGCATGCCAGACCTTTTGCACCCGGAGGAAACCTATGCAGACACAGGGAGAACATGCAAACTCCACTCAGAAAGGCCCTGTTCAGACCAGGATTTGAACCCAGAAGAAGTGAGAGTGCCCAGTTATTTTAATTTATGGACGCTATTTTTTGATAATGATTTGTTTTATTGAACATACATTTGGATTTTATTATAACATACCTTGAGTTTGGATTACATTTTTTAAATCAAAACTGCACCAAAGGTGTAGAAAGCGAAGTATTGTAGACTGACTGGTCAAATGCATATTTTCCATTAAACTATCAACCATATTAACCTCCCACAGACACCAGGCCACAGTCCACCCGGACACCGGTGTGTATCTATATTTTAGAATTAAAGATTTTTATGCATGGCTCTATATCTATTTTTGACTATTTTATCAAATGTTATCATTGCACCATATTCCAAAGTAATGTCCTAGTTTGTGACTTCCTGTTACTTACAATGACTTTACAATAATCCTGATTCTGATGATCAATACTGCTAGTTCTTAGTAGTTCACATCAGGAGTGACAGACAAATATCTTGCCTGCCATACTGCATTCTCCTACAGAATGTTTTGCATAATAATAATCTTCATCATACAAAAAAAAATCATATTTTCATGCTTTATACCTGGTCCAGTCTCTTCCTGTTTCTCTGAACAATACTTTTTTTCTCTGGTATGCACAATGTCTATCTGTCTGAGGGAAAAATGTCAATGTAGTTTTATTCAATTACGTTTTTCTTTTGATAAAGCTCCATTGGCGCTGGCCACAATCCTCGTCTGTTCAGAGCCTCCTTTTTTTAATAATGCAACCTTGGAAACCACCACAGCGCCTTGCTACAAACTAAAGTTTTCTAAAATGAACAGCAGCAGACTTTTCGCATGTCTCTCAATTCCAACAATGTTTTGAGAAACTAAATTAAATATATGCAACTTCGACTCATTTGTTCAAAAGTACAAAACCCAAGAGTAGCACTAGTTTTAACAAGTACGTCGACAATATGGTCAAGTTGCTCTTAGATAAAAAAAAAAATTACAAATTCAAGCAACATTTGAGACAGATGTGGCGTAAAGAATTCTCCTTTTCCTAACAAGCCGAAAACGTGGCATACATTTGGAGCCGCTGTATCAATAAGAAAAATACCACCTTCTTGAAAATGGCTTTTTAATGCAGCGAGTGCGAACCAATGGGAGTGCTGTTATATAATTACTTTCCATCCGACTAATGACCTCAGCATTTACCCACTGCCAAGACATTCATTCCTGTATCGATCTTTGCTGCAGTTCAACATGACCAATTATATTTGTTCATCTGTCTAAATCTGCGCTAACCTTTATAGTTTCACCGTTTTACTGTCAGCCAGAAACAATGCAAAAGGATGTAAGGAATTTGTCTTAATTGCATCAGTCACTAGGATGGTGTTTTTGCAAAATGCCCCCTGCTGGACATGATCATTAAACCTAATTTCTCAGCTTGACAGGAAGACAAATTCTGGTAAAAAGCCTGAGAGCCAGATAAGAGGAAAACGGTTTGAACTGCTATTATTCGTACCTGAATCATTTTTCTTGGTGTACTTCTTACTCTGGCCACGAATGATGAGTATAAAAACTAGCAGCAAGATAAAGATAAGGCCCACTAGTGCGATCACAACCAGGAACCACCACTCCTCGTAGAATGGGGAAACTTTCTGAGCTGTGACGACATGAAAAACAAAATTAATATATGTAAATCTGCATCATTTATTAGGTAAACAAGTGTGAGGATATAGCCAACCTGAGATGGAGGGGGAGGGGGCACTGGGGGAGCCATATCCGTAGTCATTAACAGCAATTACTCGAAAGTCATATGTTACGCCTTCTTTTAATAACTCCAGGTTAAATGTGTAGGATGTAGCTTCTTTTGGGATGTCTTTGATGAGAATATCCCACAGTCCTTCATCTAAGGAGAGAGAACCAGGTTTAGGCTTGAAACAACACATCTGAGAAAGTATGTTTTACAGAATACACTTTGTAAGATCATGACATTGACACGATGACATTATCATACAACCAATAATTATACTATTTACTATGTTTAGCCTTTACCGGAGGGGAACTTACCAGCTGCAAACACAGTCATACAATTGTGAAGACCGCCATTTCACTTGACAAATTGCCAAAACTAAGTTGTGGGCAAAACCTTTTCATTTAAAATGAAGAAAACTGCTCTGAGTCATTGTCATTGTATCACTATGACATCCAACTCAGAGCAGTTTTATTCTATTACAGGACTGAGCCAGAAGCTTTTAGACAGAAGGGGTTGAGTTACATATTTGTCATATTTGTGCCTGAAGTTCCTGGATGGATCTAAAAAAACGACTCCAGCTCGGTTTTTAATGAGGAAACAATGCAACGTGGTTAAATCGTCAAAAACGTTGATTTGCATAATATGTCTCCTTTAAAGTGAAGGTAGGTTACTTTTCTAATTATGAAGATGGAGAGATGTTATTCAAAGGCAAGCGCCTCACAGGTTCCAGATTGGACACAATTAATTCAAATCCTTGATAAATTATTCTCCTCTGAAAAAAAAAAAAAAAACAAAAAAAAAAAACTGGGGCACACTGGGGTATTCTTGCACAGTTTTTCCAATGTGGTTTTACAGCAAATGGCAAATAAATGAATCTGAATCTGAATCCAGCAAATCTTACTGGTCTTAAATACGTCTGTTATGATCATAAAGTCGATACTACAGGGTCATTTGGTAAAAAATGTGAGTTAATTTCTCAATGCAATACAATTGAAGAACCTTTAACACAAAAAGAGAATTGACACCTCCTCTAATCACTGATGATGCCATACAATAACTATCCGAAGCAGAAAGTACATATTTTGTCTGCAAAAATGTTACAGCTGCTTTGGGTATAAAAGTTGCTGGCTCAGAACATTTCTGAAACAGCAGTGCTTTGTTTCTAGCGTGCACTGGTGAGTCATTAAAAGTAGTCTGAAAAGGTGTAGTAACAAATAATGTATTGAGAGAAGAATGTTTGTTTTGTCCTCTATTTCCAAAGCCACAAAAAATATGATCTTATTTGTAGCGCTGGGTTTTTTATTTTACCAAAAAATAAGTGTAAGAAAGTTTCTAGTGCATAATGATACTCGGTGCATATCAGCTCAGCCACAAAGTTTTGCATAATAACAGATGACATACCCGAGGGCCTGGCTTCAATGACGTATCGTGTGATAGGAGCGCGGCCTTGCTCTCCGCTGGTCCAGTGCAGAGTGAGGCCTGTACCATGTCGAGCGATAAAGGGTTCTCCAGGTGGACCCGGGGCTCCTGCCAACGACAAGTGACCATGACTTTGAAACCCTGCAAAGGCTTCCACACGTCAAAATAAAAAAACTCCATTCTTGACCAAGCCTCACCTTCTCCAGGCCCGGTGGTGATATTAGCCTCCACTTCAGGGCCGTACGTCAGAGTTTTGGCCCGGATTCGGAAATTATAGGTGACTCCATCGGCGAGGTCTTTCAGTTTCATCCACAGAGGGGCGTTGGCCTTCACGTCTACCGTAACTATCTTGCTGACACCTGGAGTGCGAGGAGAGGAGTCTGTACAAAAAACAAGGCTTCGTATGCTACTTTCTACAAGCCACAAAAAGCAGCCAAGCATTATGCAAACAAACACAAACAACTAGGCCAAAGATGGACTGATATTCTTATAGTAATGAAGGGCTTATCTTTTCTGCAGCCTTGAGGATATCGACACTGGCAGACACTAGGGGTTACTTTATAATAACATTCAGCGTTGCCAGGCTTTGCTGTTCAGTTTACATAGCTCTCTTCCATTAATAAATTGCCAGGGGATCACACGCGGCCCGGTTCACAATTTTACCTATGCTCCCAATTACACCTCAGTCTGCCATTTTTATTCCCAGGAAGGAAGCTGCGGTAAATCTTACCCCTGTACTTTGTCAGACACACAGGCTACGCCACAGAGCAAAACGACTTTACAAATTGGCAAAATAGAGTGTGAGGTAAAGTAAAAAACAACACTTAAAACTGAACTTGAGCTCAAACCGTGATTAATTCAATACAAAAATCTATCTATATACGAATCTATAGATCAATCTCAACAGAAAGAGGCAATACAACTAGGAAGAGTCAGTTAAATCAGGATAAAAATGGTAATGTATGTTGTATTGAAACTACTTCGTTCAACTGACAAAATAACTATACAGCAGCATAATCCCAGAAAAAAATTCAATTTCATTAAAAAGCCTGCGTAGAGAATAAAAGACAGCAAAACTAAAACATATTTTGACATTAAAGTTTATCAACCCTCTACAGCCTTATTTGTATTGGAACAACAATCCTCCCATTATTCAAAAGAAATGGACACACTATAAATATTGAACCCCAAACTGTACAGATCCATCAGTTATTGAACGATGAGTCGATTTAGTCATTACTCTGACAGGACTGTGAAAGAGAAGATCAATCAATAATGCAGTCCATCTATTTAGCCCATGGACAGACCTTCCATAAGGGCTTGATAAAGAATAACATTCCGACTTTACACCATAATTGTTGACTCTACACCTTTACTGCTACTACACTGCTTAAAATACTATTGACTCTAATTCCTCACATTTTTTAGGGTTATTCCAGCTCTCCCACCCCTCACTTTGGCGCAGCGCTGCACCTCATGCATGAAACCCTCCTCAGCTGTCAAAGATTAGAATATTTGCTTAAGCAGCGTGAGTTAAAAATAATATAGGTTAGTGCAGCGGCTAAATGCTCTAAATCTGCGTCAAGTGAAGCAGAGGAATGTTATGAGAGGAGAGAATTCAGCTTTGAGCAGGTTTTCTGTTGTACTCACCATCGACTGGCGAGCACGGCTCATAAACCAGCCGGTAGCTCTCGATGATGCCGTTGGCCTGCTTGGGCTCTCCCCACGACACGTTGACAGAAGTGGTGGTCAGCTCGCTAAAGTGAATGAAGCCCGGAGCTGTGGGGGCTGTTGGGTAAAGAGGGTAGAGAGACGACTTCAGATGAAAAATACACTTATAAAAGCTGCGTGTGGTGACCTGGATATGCCACCACAGAGGAACGGGATTTGTCACTTCTGAAGAAAATGAATCTATTTTGCAATTAAGGCACACACTGGAGCCTTTAAAAACATCTAGGGGTAAGAAAAAAAGGGAAAAATGCAGGGAAAGTTGAATGAACAAGTACCACAGTGCAACGTAAGGATTAACAATGAATGTGCGTGGCATAATTTACCCGGATGGTCCATCGCAAATTGCACATAGATACATACAACAAGTTCTTTACTTATTATGATAAAGATTGAGATTTTATACTGCTTCTTTTAATGCTGGAGGTAGAAGTTTTATTCTATATTATTTCTTGTTAGTATAGAGTTATTAATCAATGATCTTGTGATGTGTTCTCCTCATTCCTTCTGTAGCTTGTGATGCAACACTGAAATTTCCCCACTCTCTTAATCTTAATCTTAAAATAAACACACAGTTTACACATACCCATACAGGTTGACATGGGGACAAAAGGGCGTGCAAATGCATGGGATGGGAGGAGCGGAAGATGGGGGTAATCGGTAATTAGATTAATTAATTAATATTAATAATACTAAAAATAATAGTAATAGAGAAAATGGTACAAAATTGTACAACATTTGTTATAACTTGTTATATGGCTTCATTCTTGCACTGCTTTTCCTGAGAAGTTCTTAGACGATCATTACTGGCACAATATATTCACAGCTTTCAAATCCACAGTTAAATCCGCCCTGTCGGAAATAGTTAGAGGACATAATACATTGTGCAAAATTATTCTTTTTGCTGACCTTGAACCGGAGCTGTGCGAATTTACCCTGCTGACCTAGCTCAGATCCAGCTAAGTGTCATGGATTTAGCTACGGCTCTGTATAGAATTCACAAAAGCTTGCGTTGGCCCGCTTCCCAGTAGCCTGTAGTGTGGACGGCCAAAATTCCAGCCTCTGTTTTTAAGTTCTCAGCACTTTGTAGCCTTTTGCCAGTGTCACAGGCTTCAAGGGGGCGGACATTTGTACAGTAAACCACTTTTTGTGCTGAAGCCGCAGAGGAGGAAAGCAGGCAACTGGTAAACACAGACATCTTTGGGCATTTGTGGACCAAAAATAATCTGCTGTGTCCCCCAGACTTTTTATTCATTGCTAAACTGCTGGAGTCTAGCTGTCTGTGACACTATAGGATGGAAATAAAAGAAACAAACCTTCATTGTTAAAGCTGGGGTACCCAACTTTCAAACTACAAAAAAGAGAAAAGAATCCATCTATCGTTCCTGGCTCTACAGCTTTTTGGTTCTGTCACTACAGTTTTCACCTGCAAGTATTTTTTGGCCTCTGTCACATCTTTAGATCAGCTTTTTCAGGTAAAAAATATAAAAAGACAGGACCACTCTCACTCAGCCAATCAGCTCTCAGCCCAAAGCATCAAATAGTGACTACTAGAGTTCTTTCTTTACGGAAAAGATAAAATGTCTTCCAAAGAGACATGGGCAGGGTGTTGTGGTCTGATTTGTTGTAAACACACAACAGGCAATATTTATGAGAAAAAAAGTTAGGTACCCCCTCTTTAATATAGCCAACACAAATTCACAGTATATCAGCATGACCTCAATTTGTGGAGGAGCCTTGAAAAGCGAGTGTCTGTCGTTCTATAAATAACATCCTTACAGAACCTAGGCAATCAATTCCCTTCACACAGAATAGACGCTTGGAAAGAAAACATAAAATAGACTGGGATAATGGTATGGGCCTTTTGTGTAGTGACATGGGAAACGCACACAGGTTAGATCCATGGTTTTAACGTCTACATTGGCCCTTTTACCTGCTTGCTGAGTGCGCCCTCTGGTGGGCAGGGAGCGCGGCCCATCCCCTGCGGCATTGAAGGCTGCCACGCTGATCATGTAGGTGGTGTAACCTGTCAAGTTTTTAAGCTTCACCCCAAGCTCAGGCAGGAAGAGTGTGCGCAAACGCTCCGTCTCATTCTGCAGCTGAAACTCCCAGAAATAGATCTAAAAAAACACAGGATAGGGCGTCAGCATACACAATTCATATCTGTTTTTCATCTGTTCCTTTTTTGCGGAAAATGAAAAATAGCGATAGTCATGATGTAAGTCTGAGTAACGCGCGAATTATTGATACCTTGTAGCCTTGTATGTCTCCGTTCTGAGCGTGCGGAGGTGGGGGGTCCCAAGTGACGTCCAGCTGGGTAGCGGTGGAAGACTGGATCACAATGTTTTGAGGAGGTGCCGTAGGAACTGAATAATAATAATAAAAAAAAAAATTAGTAGGGAATTAGTGAATATTGAGAAAACACAATTTTATTATTTGGGATGTTACAATACAATACAAGACAGAATTGCTTCCCCGCATACACATTCATGACAGAGGCAAACATTGTACACACACACACACACACACACACACACACACACACACACACACACACAAACGCACACACAATTAAGTTAGGACATGTTGTTTTCAATTTTCTTCTACAATTGACATGGTTTTTATTGCTTTTTCCTTTTGAAGCGGCTGTATTGTATCTATTGCTTTAGGGAATGGATGAAGTGGATCCTTTTTGGTTTTGATTCAGACCTTTTGGAAATATGTACATACATTTCAGGGGTCTCCAACCTTTTTTGATCGGAAAGCTACTCTTGCAAAACAGAAATGGCATTTATCATCATATTAAAAAGGTGGTTTATGCTATGACTAGTATTGTATTCAAAATATACCATTATAGTAAATATATCCCTACGTAGTGCACATACTAACACACACAATAGTTTCAATGAATATGAAACTATTGAATAACTCAGAATCATTTGTTTAATTTCTGAATCCTTTGTTACAGAGTGGGCAGCGAGTTTCTGGAAGCTCCAGAGCCCCAGGTGGGAAGCCGCTGATAAACAGGCAAAACTTTGTCCATTCTGTCCACTCTGTAATTCAGTTTAGAATGTGAAACTAATACGATAGACTCATCACACATAAAGTAAGCTATATCAAATATTTTGTTTATTTGCTATTATTTTGAAAATTGGCACGAAGCTTGTAAAAAACCCAAATAGTTTGAAAATGCAGTGTAAATTATAACAACTTGACATATGTCACTAGTCTATATTATATACAGGTATCAAATCAAAAGTTGAATTACATACATACATTAACTTATGAACAATGTATATGTTGCATCACAAAAGCCTCATCTAAGACTGCTAAGACTTTTTAAATATTGTGAATCTTCAGGAGCTCCAAACACATCTTGCCTGTAATCTGTTATTGTGTCTCTCTTTTGCATAAAACATTGTAAAACATGCATTTGGAACAGTTTCTCATTTGAAGCATTCTCAAAGTAAATCTGAAGTGACAAAGAGATGAAACGTACCGGCCTCCCCGACGAACACTTCCTGGGGCACACTGCTGGGACCCTCCCCCACCGCATTGTACACACTAAGTCGGATCTCGTATCGCTTATGTTTGCTCAAATCTGCAAAAAGCAAACGCTATAGTTAGAAAATCCTTTATTTTATTTTTTTTCTCGTCATACACAAAATTCCTCTGGAGAAAAGCATCGTCAGAGTGGTGCCGGTGGCAAGAACAACATCAAATATTGAACAAAAAAAGGACAGACGGGTGGAATTATGAAGCTTAGTGTGACAAAAACACTAGGTTGTTATCAGAACATGCAAGATTTGTCCATGAGTAGAAAAGCTAAAATGGGGAAGCAGCGTTTCACATGTATGCAGCTGAAGAACAGTCTTCCTGAAAATGTGAGAAAGGATTCTACTCTGACTCACACAATTCTGAAACTATGAGAAATCCCAGAGCCGTCATGGTGACTGCTACCAAAAAAAACAATGGAATTAAAGGTATTAAAGGGGAAGTAGTTTACGTTTTATTCAATTTTAACTGAAATACTGCAAATAAGACTAAGGCTAACTGCTGCCGGTAAACTGTGTGTTGCTATGGTAACGAGCACTTTATATTTTCTGGTGGAAAATTAGTATATAGAAATACTCACAGGTGAAAAATAAAAGATCTATTCATAAAACTAATGACACAGAAATAAACGCTGTATAGAAACTTTATCTATCGCAACATTATGAAGACCAACACCGTACACGAGCTGAGTAATTACACACCGAAAGCCGTCCAATTGACTGCTCTGGGAGTTCTAGTGTTAAAACAGTTCTGTTCAGCCGTGTATACAACTGAAGGATTGCAAATTCACTTACACTGTGATTATTTATGATTTGAATGCCTTGAATCAGGTTTATTATTGTGTTTTGTTAAGCACTTTGAGACGGGAACCATGCTATACACATAAACTTGCTCTGTCAGACCCTAAAATACTAGCATGACAGCTCGAGACTAAAGTAGCACAGGCAAATACAAATAAAAGCGTGAACACAGCGATGGCACATTTGAAGCAGAGACACATATAACAGACTTACTGTCCAGCTCGTATTGGGTCAGCGAGGACTCACTGAGGTTCCTGATGCTGTAGGGAGCTGGAGTGAGAGAAGATAGAGCAGAATATAAAGATGGACGGAATGTACAAAATTATTAAACTTATTCTCATAGGCAGCGACTGAACACGCTCGACATACTAGCTAGGAGTCGACTCGGGATTATAATTCTACCACCGGCTTCAGAACGATATGAATATTTATTGTCGACACAAATGAAATGTGTCTCAACCGTGTTTGTTTTTCGACTGTGTGGAGCCGTACAGGACTAATTAACCACAACCGTGCGTTGGTCGTGACTACAAAAAGACGAGCGCATTAGTATTATCAACATGAGGTGAGGGGTAAGACATAAAACCAAATAGATGAAGGCAAATATTGGATTTAAAAACACACTCTGTAACTCTGCTGGTCAAGAGTTTGCCGTTTGTAAAGCCAGCATTTAAAGATAAGATAAGATAGACTTTATTGATCTCACATAGGGGAATTTTTATGGATAGAAACAGTCAAGATTGTGCAAAAGAAAGAAATGTGCAAACAGGTTAAATTCTGGGGTACTTGACTTTAAAACCACAAAAATATGTTGCAAAAAGCATCTAACTACTGAAATTACCCTCAAAACAGTTGGATTTGATTAGCAGTATTCACATGCATGTACAGTATCTTTGGCCTCTGTCACAGCTTGGACTACTCAAGCTTAGCCAATCAGCTCTCTGGCCATAGCATCAAATACGATTACGAGATCTCCCCCAGTGTTGCTTCAAAGGTTACAGAACAGTAGGAATGTGGAGCATACAAACACAAAGAGCACTTGAAAATTAAAATTTTAGGAAAGAAGTGCCCTCTCATAATGACTTATTTCCACTGTGGGTTCAAATAGTCACAGTGATGACACTACTGCACATTTGCAGGACTAACACAGTCTATTATTCATGAAAAAAATCATGTTTAATAAAAATAAAAGCTTCAATAATAGATGGTTTAAAAACACTGCAGTTGGTCTATGCGCTTCTTTCATGGCACTGTATTGTGTTTGTGATTAGTGAATTACAATACTAAAATTCAGACATTATATATACTATCATATGTGATGATGAAGTCATACCAGCGAGGTCAGCCCAGTTGGCAGGGTTGTTGACGGTTCGGACAGAGAAAGTCCGCAGCCGGTCGTAGTGTAGTTCTCTGTAGCGAACTCTGTATCCCAGTAGAACTCCGTTGATGTGGTCCTCTGTGGGCGACTGCGGGAAGAAAGCATCGTCTCCATCAACAACTCACTCATTAATGTCCATGCACTAAAGCTGGGGTACCTCACTTTCAAACAGCAAACAAATTAACCATGTACAAAAAAAAACTCTAACTCTAAAATACAGTTCCATCAATACTTGTCACATCTTTTAGCTTCTGATCAGCTTTTTCAGACAGAAAAGTGAAAAAGAGATACCACCCTCTTTCAGCCAATCAGCTCTCAGACCAAAGTGTCAAATAGTTACTTTCTTACAATGTTCTCATAAGATAACAAGTTTTTTTTATATGATGAATAAACTAACATTATAGGTTTACTTAAGACTTTTTTTTTCCAGTTGGGACAAATAACATACATTGTGTATAAAAATGTAGGTAACCCAGCTTTAAAACGCCTTGCCTACCTTCCACCGGACGAGCACAGACGTTGTAGTGTGTGGAGTAACAGCTAAAATGGTCGGCGCTTTGTCAGGAACTATAAATAAAAGGTCATTATTTAGTAATTAAACGCTTGTATTGGACAGATGTATTATTGACAAGCCATTAAAACAGCTGTATACATAATGTGTGACTCTTTAAATTGGATTCTACACATTACCGTCTTGTAGCGTGGTAATTGCCTCGCTCTCCTGGCTGTATTCACTGTCTCCAATGTCATTAGTCGCTTTGACACGGAACTGATAAGAAGTGAAGGGTTTTAACCTTCAAATTCAGAAAAAGAAAAACCGTTTTAGACAAAAGCCAGCTCGCACAGTGAGTCTTGTAAATGGGCGGCGCACAAATCTAAACTCCATTACCGGTCCACGATGTAGGAGGTCGTCTCGTGGCTGACGGAGGCCGAGTGCACAGTCCAGTTACTGTCCGGCAGCTCCCTGTACTGGACGGTGTAGTAGCGAACAGGGGACAAGCCATCGCTGCCCGGTTCCCATGACAACAGCACCCTGCGAGCCTGGACGTTCTGTTGGGGGACCACAGGGCGACTGGTGGGCTGGGGTCGGGCTGAAAAACAGTAAAAACATAAATATATTTCTAATACCATTCGATGCAAAGAGCAAATGGCAAAGTGCTACGGCCGGATGATGAGACGACAGGGAGCTGGGTGTGCACTTGGATTTATCCCATTTTGGCTCGATTCAGACGTGTATAATGCTGGTTTAGCGCTGAGGTTTAGCTCTGTTATTGGTACCAGTTAATGCTGGGTTACCTAACTTTCAAACTACAAATAATAACTACTGAAATAAAATCTTTCTAACTAGTTTCAAGTTCTCAAAATACTTGGTCCTGTGACTAGATCAGATCAGCTCTTTCTGTTTGGACGAACCAAATTTAAAATTTATGAAACAAAACAACTTAGGTACTCCATCTTTATTATTAGACAAGTAGTACCAATGGATAGGATCAGGGTCTGTCTTTGAGTAAAGTCTGGGAACCCTTATAGTCTGGTTTAGGGGGTTATATTTGGGATCATCTCTCATTCCGAGTTGACATTTGGAGTTAAAATTAGCGGTCAAATCTAATCTGGTAAAACAAAGTAAAAATATCCAAATCTTTAAAAGTAGACAGAAAAAAGTAGAAAGTTCTTATGAATTTGCATTTACGTAAGAGTGTCTTTGTTAAGGTGTGCCGATAACAAATGTTTTATTCATGTTTTAAGAGCCTTGAGAATATATTACAAAAATATATATGCATTTTCTGTTTACCTCTCTTCTCTGTAGTGACGACCAGGGCCTCGGCAGCTTCGCCCCAGCCTTTGCGTGTTTGCGCAGTGAGTCGAAATACATAAACCGTCTCGGGCTTAAGACCAGTGGCTGTGTACTGTCGCGCACTGGGGCTCAACACGTCTACTGTGGCGCCGTTGCTGTTTGAAGAGTTTCTCCGATATGTGATCTGATAGGCTGAAAGTGAACGCACCATATATGAATGTAAACACAAGGGATGGAGGAAAGAAAATACATTTTGGTGTAGAAGTCCAGATAAATGTGTTGAGTTTGGGCTCTGGAGAGAACGTGTGCAAAGATGAGACTCACCCAGAATGATGCCATTAGGCTGAGCAGGGGGTTGCCAGATTAGTCTGACTGAAGTGGTTCTGACTTCTGGGAATAAAATACCCACAGGTGGACCAGGCACTGTGACATGAAAAAGAGAATTATTAAAATGGTTGTATCACTGTGGAGCTTATGAATGTAATTAAAGGCAACTGGCCAGATATAATTTAATTTAAGTGAACTACGTAAGTTTTTCTGGTCTAAGGTCTGTTGCCCACCTGTTATCGCGAAGAAAAGAGGACATGTAAATGCATTATTCTTGTTCATTAAAAAAAATAATTAGTCATTTTACCTTTCCACTTCATGGTTTAGAATGTGAAATATCTTAAGAAAATATATATATATGGAGAAACATGTATCAAGGATAGAAAATGCTATCTGCATGTAACTCTCTATGCTACCACCAGAGTTGAATTTGTGCGTGTATGTTTTTTTGGCGACAGTAGCTCAGTTGGTAGAGCATTGGCCTGAAGGCCAGAAGGTCGTGGGTTCAATTCCCACCTCTACACCTTCTCCACCAACTCCCACTGATGACTTCTGTCGTTGTGTCCTTGGGCAAGACACTTAACCCCACTTTGCCCAAAGCCCCCACTGAAAGATCAAGGCTATGCTCTCACTCAGAGCAGCCGTCCTCCTGTGGACTCACCACCTGCAGAGGGTCAGTGAGGGGCTGGTGCTATGAGACTTGGGTGGCATCTCTGACTGCCACCCCCCTGACCCAGAAATGGATTAAAGGGTAGAAAATGGATGGATGGATGGATGGATGTTTTTTGTTGTTGTTGTAAAGAACACTATTGCACTAATTTAGGGGAAATACTTTTGTCTTAGAAGGCATAAAACTACTCTGAGTGTGATTCAATACAAAAAATGACATCATATCATTACAGGTTTGAGACAGGAGCATTTAGACAGAAAGAGTGGCGTTGTGCGAGCCTAATGTATAATGTCTCCTTTAGACAAACTTTCATGATTGCAAAGGTTACAAGACATAGTCATATGAATATATTTCTTACCATCATCAAGAGTTCTCTCCAGAATGGGAGGCTGGCTGCTGCGTCCATCTCCAATACGTGTGAAGGCCACCACTTGTATTTCATATAGAACATACTTCCCCAGTTCCGTCAACAGAACGCTGTGGCTAGTGTTGCCATCCACTGTCCAAAAATTGGGAATCATATCTGAGTCTTTCTCCTTAAACACAACCTAAAGCAAAGAAATACTGGGTTAAAAAAATGCGTATACAAATATAATGTCGTGATGTTATCAGTGGTGATTGCTGACCTTGTAGCCCAGAATCAGGCCATTGCGGTCCTGCTCCGGTACTTCGCCCCAGCGCACCTGGATACTGCTGGAGGTGGTGGCAAAGGCTGACACGTTTTGGGGGCCAGAGGAGGGCACTGTGCAAAAAAATGAGTTTAAATTGAGTTGACCTGTTTCAACTGCAGCGTTACTGTGCTTTTTGGACTAAGCATGCATGTAGGCGCCTATTCGGCTCTTGATATACGCAGCAACATGCAGTTAATGAGATTCTAACTTTCTGAATCTCATTTTTCCAATAATCTTGATCTCAGAAACTGGGCATATTCGAGCAACATAAGAGTCGGATTATATGTGCATGAAGCAAATACTAAGTGATTATGAACATTAACATCTGAATCTTTGTCTTATCTTAATAACACAAAATCCTTGTGGTGTTGAATGTATAGATGGACTTCATAAATGACCATTCACTCTTCCTTTTCTGCATAAAAACAACTGAACTCACACCGGGGCATCTTTCCTATGATCGGGGAATATGTTAGCTTCATAAAATAATACTTAATAAAATAACAGTTATTTTGTTTTTAGTTTATTTGAGCAGAGACGCCCAGACCTGTCTATCCACACACAATTCCTTCTGTTGCTGCCCTGTGACCCGGCAAGGGATAAAGCGGAAGAAAATGGAAGGATGGTTTTTTGGGACAGATAGAGAAAACACAAAGCCACAGAAAATTGGCAGCACGTCTCTTAACATTCTGACACATACAGTGAAAACATTCATACAACATTGTGTTTCAACAACAAAAGACTGGGAACCGCGGCATCTTTGCTGTGTCTGAATATAATAACGGAACAAGCTCCTGTTTCCACGTCATGTATGAGGAAAAGTGTTGATTTAATGAGTGCTTTGTGCTCACCAGATTCCCTTGTTCTCCCGACCACCGCCTGACTCCACGGACCTGACCCGACGCCATTCATCGCTTGCACTCGGACTTCATACTCCGTCCACTCCTCCAAGTCTTCAATGGTGAACTCTCTCTCCAGTCGGTCCATTATGACATGAGATAGGACGCCTCCTTTAGAGCCGGCCTTTGAGTACTGCAGTCTGTATCCAACCAAGTCTGGATTACCGTTGTACTCCCACTCTGGAAGAGGCTAAAAGGATTTTTTTGTTTTGAGTTCTCAAGTACAAGACAAAATCAATACAAATGACAGTGTGACTAAGTGCATAATAAAGCAATAAGCCGCGAGAGGCAGTACTTTATAGAGATTTCAGAACACTTCAGAAGTGTTGTCAGCAGCAATGACAAGCAATATGAGAAAAGGCCAGCACTTAGCACCGCTCTGAGCCGACTCATGGAAAACATAAACTACAGCTGAGCCATCTAACATGACCCACTATCGATGTTGTTCACAAATTGATGAGAAAATGGTTAATACAGGTTGAATTCATGTTGAAAAAGTAAAAGTAAACATTTTATAAAATAAAAAGGCAAAGGAAACAACCAAAAGCAAGTCCAATATTTTCAACATGAGGTTTAGCATTTATATGGAAATCACTGTCCAGCTCCCGCTTTGATTATTCAAAGACAGTCTCCGTACAAAGGAAACTGAATGGTGACATTATTTTAAAGATAAAAGAGCGTAATTACAGATAACTTAAAGCTTGTAAAGCAGGGAATTAATGTTTGATTACTTTAGTGCCATGAGAACTTTCAGGCTATATTTAGTCTATTTTTCATTTGCATATTTGATATGTTTATTTTGCATGGCGTCTGGTCTGATGAAGACTTAACTCTACTTTTAAGTATAATTTATGAAGAGGTTCAAGAAGTTACAGCCAACAGTCATAACTTGTTAAACAAAGTGGGCTTCGAAAATGAGGTATAACTACTCCATTAAAGGGAAACTGCTTTTATCATTACTAAATAATAAATTGTATCATGCAAGAAGCTGACTGATTGTATTTGTGTGAATAATTCTTGTTTTCCAGGAAGCACAGATTAAAATCACCGACACACACTGTTAAATGTGTATAACATGGGACTATGACCATTCCTCAGAACACAAAAACAGGGAAGTTTCCAAACAATGGTTGTTTAGTAAAATATATGTTTTGGTTTTGACCAGGATTCAAGGACAAAGTGTGCTGCCTTTAAAGAAGCTACAATCACAGTGTGATTCATTTGCACTGCCTCATCACATGCCTTTCACTCTTATTTATATGCTGCACGAGTTGCCCTAGTGTTCAGAGTCTCACTCCTCCTATTTGGCAGCGGTCAGGCACTGGCACAGAGCTGTAATGGACAGATGTAGCACAAGGTCCGCCAGCCAACTGCTGATGCGGAGAGCAGCAATAACAGGGCACGAGCTGCTTTCCAAAACGCCACAAGTGCCACCTGTACAAGAGCAGCACATGTTCTCCGAGGTGCAGAGAGGCGACAGCCAGCCTCATTTAGAGTCAAACAATCAGCAATCAATCAGCCATAACAGTATGACCAGCAGCAACGGAATATTAGCTGCCATCACGGTTCACGGTCATGAGCTGTGTGATGAGCAGCCAGAAAGACAACTTACCACAGCACTCAGAACTGTGACACCAATCAGAACAAGCATCGACCGCTGCAGCAGCGTGGATGGAGGACCACACAAACTAATCATGTTCTTTCATTCATTTTGTTTAACTTCTAACATAATCACGAGGATGTAAATATATAAATATAGAAGCCTCGATGGCTCTATATTCCATCATGGTCAAAGATAAACATTTCAAACCTTGCTCAGGACTAATCAGTTATGTGCCTACAATTTGATTTCATAATTCATATAATTTTGCATTAACACATTTCATAGTTTGGCTTTGGAAGTTTGAAAGAATGCATGAACATGTATAATATTTTACATTTCATACAAACAAATCAACAAAACAAATCACAAAAAGACAATCAAGCAATCGCTATAAAAGTGTATTTTGGACTAAAAACCACGGCATTGTAGATAATAATACACACAAAGCCAATTAGCATCCCATTAGCATTTCAATAGCCGTTATGCCTTCAAACGCTTACTAAGGAATATTCTTTCATATTTATTTATTTGGGGATAATAAATAGGGATCATTCTTTCCGAAACGAGCAAACTTAGAATGGGCTGGACTTCACAGCAGCGAAGATTTATTTCTTTACTAAATGAGTCCAAACTACAGCACATAAATACAGTCACTCACCACCCAGCGCAGCCACAGACTGGTCTCGCTCGCTGTGCGCAGGGTCACGTTGGCCGGAGAGATGTCTGGAGGAGCTCGGAGGGTCTGGATCTTCCTGGATGGCTGACTGGGAGGACTTGGACCCACTATGTTCACTTGACTCATTCTGAACCTGAGCGTAATATTAGGTTATTAGAAAGCAGTTGATAATAAAAAAAAATAAAAAAAATTAATAATCTTAATGCAGAGGTTAAACTCATTTTGGTGGGGGGCCACATTTAAAAACATAAAAGCTGGTCGGGGCCAAAAGTATAGAAGTTTTTACATATTTTTCTCTTTTGACATATTAACTGTATTCAACATAAGTTTAGATATTATTTTCTTGGAGGTTTGGTGTAAACCAGAACTGGGCCAATTATCAAGGAGAGTATTTTAAGGCTAATCAGTCGTACAGGGATTAGACCTTCCTTTGTTTAGATATGAAAATAAAACAACAAATTCAAGAACTCTAACGTCTGTTTATATTATAGTTAACATTTTAAAACATATTACATTACATGGTTGTTTCCCTGAGAAAATAAGCTCTAAAATGAAGAATAACATGCCATAGTATCCCATTACCATCAAGTTACTGAAATAATGATAATCAGGGGCCACTAAAAATGTTCTTGCGGGCCGAGTTTGGCCCACGAGCCTGAGTTTGACATGCCTCTCTGAATGCAATGTTTACCTGTAGAAAGTAAATGGATTCAAGTCTTGCACATTGAGAGATCTGGCGTCAGGCTCATTAGTCACTTCATGTACCAGCAACCACTCTTCATTCTCGCCTATTATTCCGATCTGAAAAAAGCACAGTGTAAAGAAAGGCAACGTACGCGGTTAAACAAAAGGATAAAACACAAAAACAACGTGGCAAACACTGAAGCAGGGAAAAGCCAGACTCATTACATTAAAAGATATGAAGCATTACCTGAGCTTCCACCTGCCAACGGGAGATGGATGTTTTTCCGTCGTAACCTGGTTTGAACTGCAGCATGACAGAGCGGGGGCCAATGTTGGAGACGGCGAGGTTGGTAGGAGGACCCGGAAACTCTGAAAAGAAATGACATGCAAAAACATGGAAGAAAAGTTTTAGTGAAATAACTGAAATGGATGATTTGTTTTGTTCTGTTTTGAAATTTTTAAATAATTGGAGAACAATAAGCTGCACCCAAAAACCCATTTTGGATTGAATGAATTCTACCAATATTACAATTTTGAAGAAAACATGATATTTGATACGACAATTAGATGTTATTTTTGTCTCGTTCTAAGCACTGTCTATTCAGTCGTGCAAAATAGGAGCCGTGGAAACAGTCTTCTGTAGTTGAGGCTTGTGGTGCATTCATATTGACAGACGTCGTGGATCATTGACCTCATTTAATGCATCGTAGCACTTTGTTCCAGGCAGTAGTTTTGTTTATCTAAAAGAAAGAGCTCATATATCAAGAAAATACATTCACCTATCTGTTTAATATATCATTATTATTATGAAGAATATTATCATTCACTTTTATTTAAAGGAGAAGTATGTAAAAATCTGGCCAAAAGTGGTACTGCACTCTCCCTGACTCAGGTTGCCAGATACACAGACGAATCCAGCTTGAACTATAATATCTGAATAAAGAGTTTCGTCAACTACAAATCTGTAACCAACACATTTTTCACAAAGATAGAAATCCTGGGTTTATTGCTTGCTTTGTCATTAATGATTTGAGAATCATAACAAGACCTTTTTTTTAGTTCTGCGGTCACATGTTTCTTTACCATTGAGATTAGATCATGGACTTCCTGATTGGCAAAACAGTGGAGGGCGGGACATCGAAATGAAAACAATTTAGGGGCTGTAAAACTAATTTTGAAATCCCAAAATCTCGGCTAAACTACAGTTATCAGTTAAAGAAGTATTGGAAAAGAGCATGTTTTATTAACGCCTTTTGACAGATTAGTGATGACTTGACATGAAAATCTTACATATTGCTCCTTTAACTCTGGGGTACATCACTTTCAAACCACAAAACATGGAACGATTTTGTAACTGAGCTAACTGATCTGAGCTCTCAAAACAGTTTAGTTTTAACAGTATGCTTTCATTAACATGCCTTATTTTGCCTTTGTCAAAGCCTTTTCAGACAGAAAAGTGAAAAAGAAAGGACCATCCTCGCTCAGCCAATCAGCTCTCAGCGCAAATCAGGAAATATAGACTCACAAGGCTTTTTTCAACACAAATATGCAAAAATATATAACATGCTTTCTAATAATATGAAGACACAATATTCTACTTTTAGAATAATCTTTCTGTTGGGGAAAAAACAACACATGATTCATCAAACAGAAAGTGAGGTACCCAAGCTTTAAGCAGCATCCCCACTGACTCTCACTATCACTTTTCAAAGGGAGCCCTGGCCCCTAAAGGCGTTGTGAGAAAATAGACATATTCATATGGCAAATGGAGATGGGGGGTTGGAGGCATTTAGTTTATCCAATCCCTTTTCTCACCATGTACTTGTTATTTGTTATTTTGAAATATGTTAAAATATGTGTTGTACAGGTTTAAAAAACAAATAAAAATCTATATATTATTATAAACTACTAAACCACCAGCTCTTGGAAAAAGTTGCTGCGCCCTATGCCCTGCCCTTCAGAACTTAGCAGCAAAAAAATGTAAATAATTCAAGTTACCATTTATGTATTCTTATTTATAAATGATTTAAAACGTTTGACCACTAACCTGGGGGCACCCCGGAGGATATGGTGGAGGCAGAGATCTGGCCCTGTCCCTTGGAGGTCATGGCCGCCACTTGAATAGTGTATGTGGTGAGCGCTGTCAGGCCTGTGACCTTGTAATCCTGTGTCAGATTGGGCAAATAATGGGTCACCCGGGTGTTGGTGCGGTTGAACTCCTCCCATGATATCCGGTAACCTGGGACGGAGGATTTTTAGTGCAGTCTGGTCTTTCTAGAATAAAAGCAGGCTGTTGAACTATTAAATTTTACCTGTAAGGACGCCATTTTTCTCTTGTGGCTCTTTCCAGCTGACTTTTAGTGATGTGTCCAAGATGTCCGTAAAGCTTAGATGGCCCACAGCTCCAGGGGCTGTAAAGATAAAATAAAGCAGGCACTATAACAACACAACAAAGGGGCCGGGTGAATATATATTTTTATTCATTTTTTTTATCACTTACTGTCCTCGTGGGTTCGGACGCGCTGCGGAATACTGCGTGGGCCGTCCCCAGGGGTGGTGAAGCAAAGCACGGAGGAGTAATAGTCGGTGAATTTTTTAAGACCGGAGATGTAGCCGACGTGAACGCTGTCCTGGAAGTTGGGACGCACTATCATGCCTGAGACCTCGTTTGGACGAGTGGGCTCCCAGGCCAGAAGCTACAGGTAAGACATATGTTGGAGTGTGAGAAGAAATGTCATTAAAGCTTGGGTACCTAAATTCCCCCCCTTCATATGCATTTGTGTGTGCTGTTAGAATGAGTACAAGTAAAATGTTGTGAACAAATCAGACCACGACCTGCTGTCTTAATATTAACATGCTATCCATCCATCCATTTCCATCCATTTTCTACCCTTTAATCCATTTCTGGGTCAGGGGGGTGGCAGTCAGAGATGCCACCCAAGTCTCATAGCACCAGCCCCTCACTGACCCTCTGCAGGTGGTGAGTCCACAGGAGGACGGCTGCTCTCTGAGTGTGAGCATAGCCTTGATCTTTCAGTGGGGGCTTTTGGGCAAAGTGGGGTTAAGTGTCTTGCCCAAGGACACAACGACAGCAGTCATCAGTGGGAGTCGGTGGAGAAGGTGCAGAGGTGGGAATTGAACCCACGACCTTCTGGGCTTAAGGCCAATGCTCTACCAACTGAGCTACTGTCGCCCCTATTAACATGCTATATTTTGCATATTTATAAGAAAGAGTTCAGTTAGTCACTATTGGACGCTTTGAGCTGAGAGCTGATTGGCTGAGGGAGTGTGGTCTTCTCCTTTTCCCTTTTTTGCCCAAAAAATACATGCATGTGAAAACGAGTGATAGAAGCCAACTGTTTTAGAGCAAGAAACTGAAGTTAGAGGGGTTTTATTACATATTTAGGTCCAGCGTTTTGTGTGAAGCTTTTGAATACATTTTACAGAGATTGGGTGATTTTCCAAGTTATGAGGTTTTTTTTTCAAGTATCTGTTTGTCCCCCCGGTGTCCTTGTAAACACAATAGATTTCAGTATCCAGCGTGGAAAATAACGAGTTGTAATTTGGATATTTCTATTCAGAATTTTCATATTACTGCAGCATATAAATAGAGCAGCAACAGAGGCCACTCACAAACAATATCAAGTCGTGTTGAATTGGATTACACATATTCTAATTACCGTAAATACATTCATGAGAGTATTACTTATTCACTCAAAACTTAACAAATTACATGAATGTGTACTATTCTTACATATAATTTACCATTCATCTTATAAATCTTCTCTGTTTTAGCTTTTCACATACATTATACAGTTATGCAACCAGAGATATTATCGCTTTGTCCATAATTTGCAAAAACTCGACGATATTGGCCTTGCATTCTAAACTTTGTCTATGTTCAAATGACAACACCGTCGAGCCGATATGAAGAGAAATGTGCAGTTCATACAAGGTGGCCCAGGAATTTACAGGAACTGGAGGCTTTTTGCCGAGAAGAACGGTCAGCTTTACTGTCAGACAGTATTAAGAACCTCATCCACAACTGCTCCAGTATAGACTCCAAGCTGTCGTTGATGTTAAAGGTGCGACACACGGCACCAGGATGGAGACTTCTTATTGGGTCAAAAGAGCAGTTTCTGTTTTAATTGAGGAGATCCTTTATTCGTCGCACAGTGGGGACATTTCAACACAAGGTTAGATTCCAAATGTTTAAACCAAGCATGACTCCTAGATCAATCTTCAATGCTCAATAAGTGAATTAAAAAACTTAAATTATGTACATGCGGTGGGAGTCCATGGTTTCTTCTCCACAATCCATTTCAAGAAAACATAGTTGTTTATTAAGTTTATTAATTTGTAAATAATATAAATAAATACATTGACCATTGATGAAACTGTGTCAATATAACTGTGTCAATATTTGTATATAGTATGTTCTATGCATGTGAATGTGTATACTATATGTAAAGAAGGCAAAAAATATTACAAATGTATGAAAGCAACTGTTTCTGCAGGAATGCAGGAATAAAAGGAAAACGTCAAAATGAAAAAAATGATAAAAGGCTTCAGCAACCACTAACAATGAGTGAAAAAAGTGTATTGTCATTCATAATTGTCTGAAATATGGCAAAAAAGACAAACACATTTCTGCCTGGGTGTGTAAACTTTCAAGCACATATCTACAGTTGTATTTATTCTCTGAAAGTTTTTTCCCCTGTCAAAACTCGTCGTGGAAGGGAACAGATTTGGGAGAAGGCAACAGGTATCCTTTATGTCGACGCATCGCCTGAGCATGGGGGAAAAAACACCTCCAGATTTTCTCCTCAGTCTGAAACTGATGCCATAAAACCTTTTATTGTCAAGATACCATAACTGAACAATATTTGCAATCTTGTAGCGTACGTGAAGTGCCAAATACAAACTTGAATACACAGAATAAATACATTGAGTATTTGAAGAGTTTAAAATATAGCTTCGATCAGTCACAATTATGCATTGTATTTATGAAAGGGGGCAATTACTGGTGCAGTTCTGTCACTGGCCACAGGAGGGCAGGAGTGAGCAAAGAGGCTCCTCACCTTGTAGCCTTGGTTGATTCCATTGATAAACTGGGGGCTCGGGGCGCTCCAGGTGAAACGCACAGTTGTAGAGTTGACAGCTTCAGCTTGAACATTTCCTGGTGGTACAGTGGGCACTAAGAGCAGAGAGAGAGAGAGAGAGAGACAGAGAGACAGAGAGACAGAGAGACAGAGAGAGACAGAGAGACAGAGAGAGAGAGAGAGAGAGAGAGAGAGAGAGAGAGAGAGAGAGAGAGAGAGAGAGAGAGAGAGAGAGAGAGAGAGAGAGATAGCGACAGAGAGAGATGGAGACAGAGACAGACAGAGAGAGGCACACACAGAGAGAGATAGAGACAGAGAGAAAGAGAGAGATAGAGAGAGATAGACAGAGAGAGAGTGAGAGAGAGACAGACAGATAGAAACAGAGAGACACAGAAAGACAGAAAGAGAGCGACAGAGAGAGAGCGACAGAGAGACACAGAAAGACAGACAGAGAGAGAGCGACAGAGAGAGAGAGCGACAGAGAGAGATGGAGACAGAGACACAGAGAGAGATACACACACAGAGAGAGATAGAGACAGAGAGAGAGAGAGAGATTGAGAGAGACAAACAGAGAGAGAGAGCGACAGAAAGAAATAGAGGCAGAGAGAGAGAGACAGAGAAAGAGAAAAAGAGAGACAAAGAGAAGGAGAGACAGAGAGAAAGAGAGAGATAGAGACAGAGACACAGAAAGAGAGACACACAGAGAGAGATAGAGACAGAGAGAGATAGAGACACAGAAAGAGAGACAGAAAGAGAGCCACACAGAAAGAGAGAGACAGAGAAAGAGAAAAAGAGAGACAAAGAGAAGGAGAGACAGAGAGAGAGAGAGAGATAGAGACAGAGACACAGAAAGAGAGACACACAGAGAGATAGAGACAGAGAGAGAGACAGAGACAGAGAGAGAGAGAGACAGACAGACAGAGAGGGAGATATACAGACAGAGAACAGAATGGGGGTTAGGGAGAGTTCAAAAGTAGTCAATTATCAAAGCTGCTGTCAACCAAACACACGGCTTGTCGATATATCCGTCGCCTAAAAAGGACGCACAGCAGGAGCTTTCAAAACCATTACGTGAGAGACCGAAACAGGCCTCACTGGACTCACAATTCATGCAAAAACATATTTAATTCGATGGAAAGTCTCGCAGTAAAACCAAAGCATTAATTAAACTCGTGATTGAGAGTTTAATCTGGCTTGAATATCAAAGTATATCAAAATATCAAATTAGCTGTTCTGCTCCATGTCCTCTGTTTTTTGCAGTTTTACCATTGGAAAGCTCGTAAAAACACATTTTTGCTTGAGGATTAGGGTGTTCATTCTCCCATTTGTTGTGGGATCAACCTAAAAACAGAGCATTTCTATAAGATATTGTTCACAAATGGGATTAAATCAGTTTCAGTGAGCACATTCTGTAACAATCCATCCCGCCTCACACATACATGGCATATCAAGGTGACCACAATACAATGTTTCGTTTTTGGGTTGGTTTGAAAGATTTTGAATGATCACAGCTTTATGTCCTTTATGAACATTTTACCTATCTTGCCTTATGCATAAAACTAAGAGCAGCAGTTCAGAATTCTGCAAATGTGGCTGAAAAAAGTGTTTGGATAAGTGAAGCATGTGATGTCTTTTCTTCTCTCTCAAATGTATCGGAAAATCTTTATTTTACACGATGAGAGATTCTTTCTGGATGGTTAAGAAGGGCACGTCTATAATTTCAGTAGGTTTTAACTTCTACAGTGTGTTTTTCTAGACTCACAAATTTTGAGTCTATTTTGTGTTTATTCAAGAAGTTTAAGATTAGTTTGTGTTGATTGTTTTGCCAGTGCAGTTAGATAAGAATACTTGCCTAAAAGGTGTAAGTCTTAAAGGTATATAGGAGGATTTTCTGCTTCCGGCTGGATCATCGAGACTATTGGTCCTCCCAAATGTCAATCATTCTGGTGGTACATGCTATAAGACCAGAGAGTTTTGTTCAAAAAGTGGAGAGGGCGGTTCTCTCTTAAAATTTGGGAGAATCTACAGTATATACCTTTAATTCAAGGTATGGTCGCAACAATTATTGAATCTTACTTGGCAAAGAACACTAGCCTTCTACACTGCAAAAAGTTAAGAAAAGCAAGCCAAAAATTGCAAAAACTTGGCAAAATGTATCTTAATTCGATCACATTTTAACAAGATATTCCAATGGGACAAGAAAAATGATTTTGTTCAAAAAAGATACAAGAAATGTCTACCTATTAAGAGAGTCAGAATGTGCTCAAATTAAGAACTAAAACACTTGATTTAAGCAATTATTAGCTCATATTTTATAATTTGGCAGTGTAAACCCAGTAAGATAATAACTTTCATGTTTTTTCCCACACAAACCATGAATCCAATCACAACATTTGTCTTAAAAATCGAAAACGAGGCATTCAGCCGAAGTCGCAGAGCCGGTTCGGGGAGGGGGCTCGCTGCATTTGGGCTCATTTGGGGAAACACACAGCTGCCAATCAGACGGGGTGTGTGAGCGGTTGCCTCAGGCGGCTTCCAGGTAAACCCCGCAGCGCTGTCTTTGAACCGAGCGAGGGATCCTGATGTAAGAGCGCAAAACCGACAGAGTAATGACGCTCATCGGCCACTCCAAACCCGCTGTTCGCTCGAAGTAGTTTGTGAATGCACGGCTCGATCTGCACTTTTTAATAACCAGACAGCCTCATCCAATTAACAAGCGCAGCCACTAAACAACTCACACGCCTTGTTAACCGCCGTTATCGTATGGATGATGAAATTTGATCATTTTTTAGCAGAAAGGAAATAAATAACAAATGTCACAGTTAAATATTTTCCCTCGACAGTGCTGCAGAAATACTGTAAGTTTTGTAAGTTTTAGGAGAGACAGGTATTCTAAGGTCAATAAGTTGAATAAGCTTCAGTTCAAGCTTTGTTCAGAGACCTTCAATAGTTAAAGATGTGTTAAACAATTTACACGGTGCAGAGTCCGGGTTTTGTTCAAGACCATCTAAATGCCTTAAAATGTTCACAGAAGGGTATTGAAGTGATCGGAGGTTGAACTGTGTTTTTGCTCAGAGGAGAGTCGACCTAGTATACAAATTCATGTTGTTGTGAAGTAACAATATGTGCAAATTAATGTTAGGTTGTAGTAACAATACTGGCGGATATCTGCGTGAATCATAGACTGAATATTGTCGGACTGGATGTAGGTGTAATGATACCGGTTAAGTGATCTAATAAAACTGTATTTACTGATATTAACTCAGAATGTAAGTTTGAACTCTTTCAAATAAAGTTGTGCTGTAGTAAGTAAGTAAGTAAGTAATGTTTATTTATATAGCGCATTTTACAGACCAAGGTCACCCAAAGCGCTTTACAATGTTCAGAGTTCAGATATTGTTCCAATCATTCCACACACGGTGATGACGGAAGCGGGTCGCCGAACACACTGGTGCATCAAAGCTCCCAATCAACACCATCCATTCACTCACTCATTTACATTCATACCTATTGTGCATGTTTTTAGAGGTAGGGGAAACCGGAGCACCCGGAGGAAACCTACGCAGACACGGGGAGAACATGCAAACTCCACTCAGAAAGGCCCTTTTCCGATTTCCGACCACTCAGCCACCGTGCCTGTAGTCACTTGAAGGATAATAGTTAAACACAATTGGATACGTTTTGGGACATTTACAAAACATGTCCTTTTTTTATATCAAGATTGATTTCGGACATAAAATAGCTGGACATCTCAAGGTGTGGATTTTTTTAATTTATTTAGTTTCAACTTTATTCATTTTGTGTATTATTTGTTATCTTTTTGAGCTCTACTTCCTGTTTATTTGTTTGCCCCGCCCTAAAGTGATTCACCTGTGTCTGCCTGAGTGTATCACCGCTGATAATCTTAGCTTAATTTTACCCTGGATTTAGTTTTCATTACACTTTTATTAGCATTTTTGGTTCCTTTTTCATTCCTTTTCATGACAGGATTGGTGCATCTCTATTAAATAATGTAAAAGTCATTTCACACTGAGGTTCATTCAAATAAAAAAGTAACATCCACATGAAGAACAATGCTCCTTCGCCCTTGCTCAAAACGTAAATTCACTTTCCATATGAATATCTCAGCGCCTGAATATAAAACACATTACAGTAACGGATGACCCTTCAGAGGCTACTGTCTTTGGAGAAATGTAAAAAGCTAATATCCACATCAAAGGATATGCATTTGGGAAACTGAGGAGCGCCTGCTGTGTCATGTGGCCCATACTGTAGCCTTGAGGTATTTTCATAGTGTCATCCAGCCAACTTAAGCCACCACCCATACAGTCATGCTATGCCTCGTGGTAAAATCCCAAAACCATAGTATGTATGTGAGTAATGATTATTTATACAGACATTTTACAGACCAAGCTCACCCAAAAGCGCTTTACAATGTTTAGAAAGCCGGCCTTAGCAATTCAGTCGTTAACTTTACTTGTATATGCTGACATTTGTTTTGATTGTAATGCAATGTCGGAAGAAGGTGCACACTGGGGTAGTCTTGCACAGTTTTTCCAATGTGGTTTTACTGCAAATGGCAAATAAATGAATCTAAATCTGAAGGGGTGGGATCACATAAGTCTTCTTCTTCCCACTCCTTTTTGAGCCAAAATATATATGTTGTACAGATCCTCCCTGTACCTCTTTGTTTTGTTTTGTCCTTCAGTTGTTGCCCATGCGTGGGTGCAGCGCTTTCTGTATTTTGCGTTTTGTTTGGCTCAAAATAAAGTATTCAATCAAACTTTGTGTCACAAACGCAAAGAGCAAATGTAGCGGTGGTGTGAATCAAGATCATACTCCTGCACATGTCCGGGAAACTAAAGTGGGCCCTGGTTTACGGGAACAGAAAAGCGCATACTGTACAAAAATACTACGATGGAATTGAAGCGAATATGAAGCAACTTAATAAATAATTTCTCATCGTACCTATACATAATGTAAAGATCAAACATGCGGATTTTTTCTCAGTGGATTTTCTCCAAAGCTCTCCAAAAAGAGAAGAGACAAGAACATCTAAGAACAGCTGCAGAATTGATCCAAAGATTCAAGACGGCGTGGATTAGAGAGGTGAACATTTCCAATAGGCCAACATTACACCTTTGATACACACACGCACAGAGACACGCACACACACACGCACACCTTTGAAAATAAAAAAATGCATATGAGCGCACACACACACACACACACACACATGCACAGTCGTATAGAATAATCAACTATTGTGGAATACTTAGACTAAATTAAGATATGCGTTGGTTAACTTAAATGAATATAATGTTTTCATGTGTCTGTAATGTATTTTCAAAAGTCGATTCGAGAAGAGTTAAAGAAACTCTTCAAACTTTATGTTGATATGATTAAGATGAGTAAGATGTTTTTCAGTCCAATGTTCATTTAAAATATTTATGGCTTTCTCAGTTCAAGGCATTTCATGAAAGCCGTATTTATAGTTATTCTACTCATAAGAAAAAAAGTGTGATTTCAAGTTAAAATATTGAACAAAAACCAAACAACAAACACACTATTACAGAAATGACGCACATGAGTTTTGCCAAGCGCTCCACCATCGACCACCGTCATCTGCTCAGCTCTCATTTCAGCTCATTTACATCGGGTTTAGAAGACGTGCTATACATTTAGAAAAGTGTCTTATATAAATATTACAACAAAGAGAAGAGAAGAACCATCACATGATGGTGTGAGCCATAGACACACAATTTCATTTGGGATTGATATAGATGTAACTCCAGTCTCCAAATATATCATGTGATCATTAATAATTTGAAAAAACGGATGCACTTCTATCAGTATTCTATGTAACATTTATCTTAACGACTTGACTGAACAAAGAAACCATAAACACGCAGATAATTCATGATTATCTACTTTATCATCATCATCAACATAATATGATGTTATTTTCATAATTACAGTTAGAAAATAAAGGAGGCAGAGAAGTGCTTTGAATAAAAATGTGGGACGTAAATGAATTGCTCCTTACCTCCTTGTAGGGTCCACTCGGTGACTTTGTGGCTGTACGTCCCGATGCCCGCTCCGTTATAAGCTGCCACTTCTATCTCATAGTTTGTCCAAATGATGAGGTCCTCCAGGAGCAGGCTGCTCTGGTCTGGGTTTGTTATATTCTTCTTTTGGCAATCCACCGGAAGCCCCGACAAACAATACCTGGCAAGAAACAATAATTTACCCAACACTAATTATTTAAATAAATGTACAAATTATAAATCTAATTAATAGCTAATGAATTCAAACATTTAGAATGCGACATAGCTCTGAAAGCACAGTGACAAAAGATGAGCAGAGAGGAAGGCATTTAATTGTCACCAATTATTGCATTGTGCTGAAAATGAAGTGAAAGGAGCATGAGGACTGGCTCTGCCATAACAGTCATTATCACATTTGAATGGGAGCCGACAGTCGGGCGCACACTTGATGTGAGCCCTGATGACTACCTGATGATGTAGCCCTGCAGAGGGCCGTTCTGGTGGCTCTCTGGGGGAGGCTGCCATTGGATCAGGATGGACTGATTTGTGCGGCCGCTCGCCATGACGGTCTGCGGGGGAGAACTGGGAGGTTCCTCTGGCAAAGTTAGTCTGAAGTAGAGAAAGAAACAAAGGCTCATGCATTAATTATCATACATTTCTGCATATTTCAGCCCAATTTCATCATATATGTCAAATCCAAATAAATCCAGTCTTATTCTTTAACTCTGTTTGGGAATGAGCAGGGCCTTTCTGGTCCACCATGCATTCCCCATGAAAATATCCACAGAGGGACATACAGGATCAAAGATGCCCTGGTGAAACGGAGCAGACCAGTCGTGAGGCAAAAAGATATAAAAGAACAAGAAAGAAAGATCCTGGCCGACTTTTCCCCTTCAGTCAATTTAAGATGACATCTTGATTTCTTCCCAGTGCACCGAAGCACTGCTCTGGAGGAGATAAAGCAGAGTGTTTAGGATCAAAGAAAAGTACTGGAGAGATGCTGAAGAAAAGTCTTGCACTCTCAGCGATGCTCCGTCACCCTCCTGTGATGCACACTTGTCTCGGTGCATTCACACTGGAGTTAAGCTCAGAGCAATATGTGCGCTGCAATGGGGACAGCTGGCCATTCAGATCTGTGCGGCAGGTGCAGAGGCCTGTGTTGATGCAGACAAGGTCGGACAACGGCGCTCACTGGAGAGCAGCCGCGTATGCACATGAGCGCGTGTGGCCTGGCTCTGAATGACGGATCGTCTTTGCTCCAGAGTCAGACAATTCATTGGAGATTTGAGACTGCGAGTAGCACAGATTCTTTCAAGCCTGTTCGAGCATGGAACACAACAGCCCGTTAATAGGAGCTGGATCAGACAGCCATCAAGTCTCCACAAAGTGCAATTTCAGCTCATTCTCAGTTTTATCTTGAAAAGGCACAGAGTCCGCTCTCTCACTCGCTCACAGGGGTAACGACCAAAAAGTGGACTTACAGGAAATAAGCTTGATATTTTTTTCAATTGAACTGGCTGTAGAGGAGGGAGCAGTGAATTGTTTCCAGAACTGTAAAAGTAGATCACTGCCCTCATGGCCTGAGATAGTGGCCAAACAAACTTCTTACATTTACCGTTATTTAAAAAATACAGCATATACCCACCGGTCAGTTTCTTTGCTGAACTGGCCTCTGCCCACATCGTTGACAGCACAAAGTCGAAACTGGTAAGACCGAGCGGGAATGAGGCCGCCCACTGTCACGCCGGTAGACTCAGGTTCAATGCTCGCCAACAGCACGGTCCACGGGGCATCTTGCACAGACAGAGAAGGCGCACAGCTGAGAGGGTTTGCATATATGTTGTGTGACCTTGACAAGGCAATTTGCACGCTTCGAGAATCACTTATCAGCAAACTTCTCGCTATTACCGTCTCCCATAGTTTTATTCTGAATAATAAAATGGTGTCTGCTGATAAAAAAACAAGCAATTTATTTTTGTATACACATCCCTTCCGATATCAGATAGAAATTCAATTACGCATTAAGCAGATCCTATCCGCAACCAAAGATTCATTTTTCTCTTAATGATTTGTCCACTTTGCAGTAAGCCAGGGTTTAACAACTAATGGCAAACAACAATCTCTGCAAAAATAGCACTTCTTATCAATAAACATAGATAGGGCTAAGGCATGTCAACAAAATGAAAAACAAAAACACAAGCTCATTTGCAAGGTTCCAATGGTGCTAATAAAAATGGCAAAAATAAGGAGATGAGAAAGTACAAATGGAAAATGATGGTGTAATTGGATTCAACCAAAATCTTTGCAAGAATATTTAGTTATGATTAGCAATTGGGCAAAAAAATAAATGTGCCTGTATGCATGAGCACATGGGTTAGCAATAGCACTCACTGTTTTCTGACACCTCCAGGATGTAGCGGATCAGGGGGCTGTTCCCATCAAAAGCCTGGGCCCAGGTTAGATTGATGGCCCTTTTCTCGGCGCTGCTCAGAACAGCTATTGGGTTTTCTGGAGCATGGGGCAATTGCCTGAACACAAATAAACATGTGTGTGAGAAGAAGACACAGAGGTCAGAACAAAGTAGTCATACAAATAGCCGCATACAGTACTTCTATGGAAACACAATGTCCTGCTATGACAGATCTGTTATGGAAATAAAAACAGTGGGTATCTCATGGGTGAACGGATCAAGATAAGATAAGATAGACTTTATTGATCTCACACAGGAGAAATTTACATGTCACATTTGACAGAGGCTATCCTTGGGAATCATTCAGCCATCCAAAAGTGAATGGTGTAACCCTGGGGTGCTGGTTCCTAAAGAGATTGGGGCGATCAAGTTCTGTATCGATTTCAGGTTCTTGAACTTATTGGGAGACCATTATTGACATCTGCAAAGGTCAATGGCAGATCCCCAACATCAACTGTTTAGAGAGGAAGTAGTTGGATTGATTTTATAGTTATTATTTGTGGTATAGTAAAAAATGAATCGTAGTAAGGGAATATCTGTTTTCTTATGTCTTCTTTTTGGTCTTTTGTATTGTTGTTTCCTTCCTCCTAATAGATCAACAATGTTTGGGCCATTTTTTCTCTTTCTTGCGAATGCTGCTTAGAATAAATAAGAGCAGTGCGCGTGCTGTGCGGTGCATGTAAAACCAGAGTTGCACACAGACCTGACTCGGAGGTGCGCGCTGCGGGAGTCATTGCCCCCCACTGATGTCACGCGACAGGTGTAGGTCCCGATGTCGCCCGACCACGTCTGGGAGATGTGCAGGGTCCCATCGGGGTCCAGCCTCAGGCGCGGGGACGTGTTCACATCAATCAGCGCGCCACTCTTCTCCCACACATGCCTACAGGTGGAAACACACACGGCTTACATGTGAGAGCAGTTCACAGAGGCCTCAGTCTTTAGCACTCAGTCTGCAGAAAGTGTTGTGACAGTCAGACATTTGCTTTGCATCAATTCATAGAGCGAAACACAGAAGGCGCTGACACAGATGAAAGCTTTGCGAGCTGATGGCGAAGTGATTTAAATCTGAAAAACATCTCTCTCTGTCACAAATACAGAGCCGAGCGACGTCGCATATATGCATTTTGTTTGCCAGTCACATAACCGGAGGCACATATGGCCACGCAACACGTTCTGGTGCGCACATATGCACACACTAGGAACAGTTGTGATTAATTGCAAGTGTTCAGGCTCTCCAGATAATCTCCTCTGTGCTGCCTTTAATTAAAGAGCCAAGTTATTACATATTCATCTGTTTACCCCGAGATCTGATCAATGCCCTGGGCCCACAGGTGACAGACACTCCAATCATGGCGGGTTCCATGTGCACACTCTCTATCACGCGTCAGGCTGACAGGCCGCGCGGCAAACGTGATGGACTAATTCTTCAATCTGACTAGAGAGTTTCAAGACCTATCCCGCAGGAGCTCATCCGGGGGTGGATAAACTTGACAAGATCAGTCAAAGATTTCATAAACTAATTGAGTACAATGTTAATTCCCAAAGAAACTGCTTGCATAACAAAATATTCCCTTTGATGACTTCAATGTATAAATCCAGCCACACGAGGGGCACCAGAGAACATGTTGTGCCAATTACCCAACACAGAGGCCATGCGGTTTACAATGGCGATCATGGAATAGAGGAGAAAAAGTAAACAAGCAGAGATGAAAGATGAGAAGGAGTTTCAAACAATCACTAAAATCCGGCTGACCGCTCTGAAGCAAATTATGTGGCAACCGCGCAACAATACAGAGGGCGGAAAACCATTTAATTTTGAATACGAGAACAAATGTTTTGTTTTCATGGCTGATGTCTGTAATGATTATTTAGATTCCTCTGAACAAAACCCATGGTAAATATGACAGTTTAAACAGAAGTCCACAATGCTGTTTTACTACTGGTCAACTGGAGTGTGCAAATAATGTTTAATGTGTGAACGGGTCGAAACACATCATATACAAAGGCATATAAATACGTGCGTTAAAGAAAAAGTCTTACATTTCCATAATACAACCAGAACATGCAATTGGAGTGTGCATACCCCCGCCAAGGCATTGGATCATCCCAAAAATAATAATGGTTTGGTTTCTTTCTACCACACAAATTGGGGTCATAGCTTTATCCAACTCCTTTTCTGTGTATTTTGTGCCCTATTTGATTTTGTTCAATGTGTACACAAGTTTGAAGATGAAGTAATACACACACACACACACACACACACACACACACACACACACACACACACACACACACACACACACACACACACACACACACACACACACACACACACACACACACACACACACACACACACACACACACACACACACACACACACACACACACACAGCAGTCACATTACCCCGGAAGGGTAATTAATAGCCAACCAAAGCCAATTTATTTCCCAGCGCAGGGGAGATGTGTAGAGCAGGAGTGGAGAGCTTACCTGACCGTGACGCTGGGGTCATGGGTCACACCACAAGTCATTACGGCCTTGGTCCCTTTGATGACACTCTGGTCCTGTGGGACTTTGGTGATGCGTGTACGTGCTGCAGACACATACAGAGCGTGTTTGAACAGAGGATTGAGATGATGCCAGTAGAAGTCTTGCCTCAGCCTTCGCTCAGTGCTGTCTCAAAATGACGGATGATTCACACCGTATTTTGATGAGTGACATATTTTCCAACAGCTAATGTGCATCCGCAGACAAGATGGAGTACAAGTGTGTATGAGTCAAGATATTTCCACATTGACCTGGTAAATCATTTATTTGCTTGCATTTCGGTAAACAAGTCAGAGATTAAATCAAGAATGATGTGCTCTGTTCTATTTTTTACACATGTGTCAGGGCATGCTGATTTGAAAAGATGCTCAATATAGTTTAAGCCACATATATGATTTAGTAAGTGCATCTCAGAAATAAGCCTGAGCCCTTGTTTTGGTATTGACCTCCATTATAGAGCCAACATGTTTGTGGGACTTCAATGGAAAGGTTTTCCCGTGGAGGATCCAACACTTGATAATCTTTATGGTGTTAATGCTTCCTCTGAACAAACAATGGCAAACTATTGCACTTCCACAACAGGTGTTTTTATAGCGTATCACTGTTGTCTTGAGAACATATATGTTTGAAGCTATAATATGAAACGTACTGGGCAAAGCACATTCTCCCAGAGAAAATGTGTGTTGCACCTTTATAATGTAATTTCCAATTGCTACAAATAGCCATTTTTCCCAATATCCTGCCACCCCACAGTTAAGCAAATAATTAGAAAGGAACATTTGTCATAGCCTGATAAAACTTTAAATATACTTATGTAGCTCTTTAACCCAGCACCAAAAATAGTCACAAAATAGGACTATGTATTACACAGTGACAAAAATCTCACTAAATATCACTACAATCAGATAATTGCTAAACTATTTCCCACAAGACAGAACACATTCACTATAAGTTGAAGCAGTGCATTGTGCACGTGTTCCAAGTTTGTTACAGAAAAGTCAGTGCAGAGTATTTTTCTTACCCCAGACCAGGAGGTCAGCTGAAGCCTCGTCGATGCCCCTGGAGTTGCTGGCCATGCAGGTGTAGGTTCCAGCATCAGACAGGTGGGAGGGACTAATTAGCAGGCTGCCGGACTCCAACAGCGTGAACCGGGGCAGCTGGACCGAACCACTGGCCAAGACACGTTCACCTGCGGGGAAGGGTACCAGTGATGGATGGTTCAGGTTGGAAAAAAATAAGCAAAATGGAAAAAGAAGAGATTAGAGCATTGAAGAAGTGTCAAACCGTTAAAAACAAACCGACAAGGAAACAGCTTTAGAAAATAAGAAAAAAGTGTCTGAGAAGAAAATGGTATTGATACATTCTACCGCTCTAAGTTTGACACGTCCATATGTGGCATAATGAACAGACTGGGAAGCCTTGTGCTGCTTGCCTACGCACCTTTCTGCCAGGTGATGGCTGGTCGCGGCGCTCCCGAGGTCTCGCAGTGCAGAATGACAGACATGCCGTCAATCACCGCGCTGTCAACGGGTCCGGCGGTGATGTTAGGGGCGATGCCTGCGTTCACACACACGCAAAACACACATAAAAGCCATAAGAGCGGGGCGATAATGAGACACATAAACAGCTTTGAGACTAATAAAGCAGCCGGGAGTACAGAGCCTAATAGACTAGACAAAAGGGCTGCTTGTCAGGTCTGGTTGCAGCAGACAGCAGTGACAGGACATCTCCATCTTCCTCTCCCTGCACTTTCCCTGATTCAAAAGTAGCCAATAATTGCCAGAGCTACCGAGGTGACATATGTGGCAGAGCAAAGATATATAGATAAATGGATGTGGGAGGGGGAAACATGGGAGAAAAGAGGATTAGAAGGCAGGATTTGGGAAGTCGCTTGGAGAAGAGAGGGACATACTTGTAACAGCGAGATAGGTGTTGGTCTGTATCTCTCCAGCTCGATTGCGGGCAAAGCACTGGAACATCCCTGTGTCGTCTGGTAGGAGCCCGTTGATCTGGAGACTGCCTCCTCCCAGAACCTTGTAGCGGGGGATTTTCACCGGGCTGATAAGCACGGCATCTTTGTACCACACTATGTCAGGCTGAGGCGTTCCTGATGGGTAAACAAAAGGAGAGTTTTGTCATGCAGTTTCTCTGTGCTTTTTCAGTTCATTTCCATGCTATTTTTTTTATTTTTCTTTGACATACCACGTGCCTGACAGGGGATGTCCACCACCTTCTCCATCTCTGCACTGATATGACTGGGTGGCTCCTTCACAAAGAGCGGGTATTCTGTTGCCAAAAAGAGCCATAAAAGCTTTCACAAACACTGACACATAAATCATAGCACTTTTCATCTTGACCCCTATTTGTCGAACTAGCACGCAGCACTTTGGATAAAAAACATCAACTCAATTACTGAAATATGAAATGGCTTTTTTGCCGATGTGGGTGCCAGATTGCTGATGTAACATTTTGATAATTTAGTTTCAGTGTGTGGGAAAAAAAGGCGAGCTTTACCGAGAACACGCAGATAAGCTCCAGCAGTGACGGAGGGCACACTGCTGCTCTTGAGTGACGCCTCGCACTCGTAGTAGCCACTATCGCTAACTGCAGGCAAGCTGATGACCAGTCTGCGGCCAAAATCCCGGATTCCGGTGTTGATCGTTACGCCATCCTTCCTCCAAGTGATACTCATTTTGACAAGAGGCCTAAAAAAATCAGACACAAAAGAGCAGAAGGTGCGAGAACGTGCGTTTAATAGAAATTCATATTCTGTTTCAAGGTTACGCAGTGCCTAGCCAAGCAACAGGGATACATCTGCCATTCTGATGAGGTCTTTGAATCGC
The DNA here is from genome assembly GCA_964034765.1 of Knipowitschia caucasica. Lineage (NCBI taxonomy): Eukaryota > Metazoa > Chordata > Actinopteri > Gobiiformes > Gobiidae > Knipowitschia > Knipowitschia caucasica. The sequence continues at coordinate 16,188,084 of OZ035840.1, forward strand.
AGATAATAGTCCAAATTCAGAAGTGGGATTGCGTGAGATAGCGGTAACACACAGAGTCACGAATCAAAGGGAAATAATAGTGGAGAGGTACAAATGAGAGATGTACAAAACATTTTTCTATCATGTTCAAACAAAAGATTTCAGGACTCATCTGCATCACAAAACAGCATGTGGAAGTGAGAGGAGGTGGGCATCTCTGGGTAAAACCAGCACATTTCCCAGAGGAACTATTTGTACCTTGCATTGGCAACACACTCCATGACAGCTTCATTTCTCCCCACAGTCACACTGGTGTTCTTTGGTGAGATGATGATAGAAGGGGCTATAGGGTCTGCCGGTCCTCCCACATCTGCAAAGAAAAATACATCATTTCATAAGTCATATTGTACCTCAGACTTTTTGTGTGGAAATTGTTGGCTGAAAATGGTTGCGAAAAACCAGAGAATAGACTGAATAATTTCTGCATTAAGACAAGCATCTGGCACATAGATGTTGCCAAATTACATCAACCCACAATGCATAATTCCCTTATTGTTAAATAAGTAATATATTCACAATGCTTAACTACTGCACAGCGCCAAGTTTAGCCAGAGTGCTGCAGATTTGGGAAACAAAATGTGATTTTCCACGGTTGAAAAAAATACCACAACACATAAATTATTCATTTTCATCGCAACAATGAGCTCAGAACAGAAAAACAGGATCCATTTAGAAGAAAAGGAAAGTGACTATGCTGTAAAGTGACATCAGATTGAGCGTTTACCCGACGCAAGCAGCGAGAATGACAGCCTGTCCCGGTCAGCAGCAGGGAGCTATCACCCAACTATTAACACCCCTGTCTTTGCTTTCCCGCCCCACTGCGGTGCACTGCATTTCCCGCGCTGTGCCGTTAGTCCAGGTGTTAGAAGCCATTATGTAGCATAATTGAGACAAACACAAAAGGCGATTAAATGCAGCACCATCACTCACGGGTTTCACTGAGCCTCCAGCCAGCCATCGATTCACTGCCCTCAATCAGTGATCTCTCTCTGAATCTGATCTCATTCCCTCCTCTAAGGCCTCGCGTCGCACCGTGTTTGAGTGATTGCGCGGCTAACAGTGTGCCGCACGTGCCACTGTCGCCTATTTGTTTTAAGCCCTCTCGTAACGTACAAGCAGCTGCAGTTTGGGTGCGTGGACACACTTGGTTAAAGGGATACCTAATCAATTTCTTCCTATTTGTTTTTCGTTGTCCAGCGGCAACCTTGTTTGACATCCCAGTCTTTCAAAACCCGCAGTGACAGCGTCGCAAAGACATGGGTTACGTCTGGACCTGCTCGGAATAGTCGATCAGCTCTCTTCATTGATTATGTGTTTTCCCCTACATATGTGAATCGAACTGAATTGAGTTGAAAAGGATTTAATAACAATACATGGGAATACTTTAAAGCTAGACTACCAAACTTTTTTGGTTTCATAAATACATGTTGTTTGTCCCAATAGTTACATTTGGTGAAATCAAACCTTAGCATGATGTCTTTATCTTTTTAGAAGTGTTGTATCTTTTGCATACTGAGAGCTGATTGGCTGAGTGAGGGTGGGCCTCTCTTTCTCACTGAAAAAGTGACAGAGGACAAACCATATGTATGTAGAAACTTGTGATAGGACCAAATAGTTTTCCGAGCCATATAAGCTCTAATAGTTAAAGTTAGGTACTCGAGCTTTAACTTTCAAACCTCGAACCCTGACTAAGCAGATACAACTAAAGCAGATTCTCACTCTGAAAACTGTCTGGTTCGAATACTACTTTTTTACTCACTATGCTAAAGATAGAGAATTTGAACCTGTTTCTTTTTGATGCTAGAGTTAGATATTGTATTTTATTGTTTTTTTATCTTGTGCTGTGTGCTACTCATTCCTACTGTTCTGTAATTGGTGATGCAACACTGAAATGTCCCCACTGTTGAATGCATAAAGGATCTCTTTAACTTTAGATCAGATTTTCAGAAGCTTGACAAAAGCATGAGAAAGAGAGGTGCGCCTTTACACAGCCAATGGTTTACGTCAGGAGTCTCCAACCTTTTTCAATCGGAGAGATACTTTTTTTTACAACATAAGAGAGCTACTTAATTATGACAAAACAAGGAACACAGATACTGGTAGTTGGAGACCCCTGGTTTACGTTGTACTATTTCAAGTGTCTTTCTGTTGGAACAAACAAGATGGATTATTTATTTTAAAAAGCTAGGCACCTCAGCTTTAAGATCATGACAGTCTCACCCTGACTATAGAGAACTGTATTCCAGAAAATACAAGACAATGGCCACAGTTTGTATCACATTAGCGACACATTTGTTCCATCTTAATTCATATGCGTCTAGAGTCCTATGAGTGCATTTGCAGAGGGAACATCAAGACGAATTGATTAGTTTTGAATTTGCACCAATCAATTGTGAATCTATGAAAAGGTGCATTACCAGCTGTCAATAAGACTCCCAGGCGATCACTTTGACTGTGGCTGCTGCACATAAGTGATCTTTACGTTATTACTTATCACTGTGGGGGCAAATTAATGGTGTATTTCCATCCATTCCCAGAAAATCTATTAAAATAACTCAGTGTGAGGTAAAAACTGAAGTGAGTTTTCAGAGTATATGGTCGTTATCTAACTTGCACATTTTTGGGAGAATGGGAATGCTTGGAGTATTCCACAGTCACACATTCATGAGGACATAATACGCACTATCGACTTTTCAAAGCCTTTCACAATGTTGTAGTCGTCTCCCTTGTCATTTGCACACTCACAGTTGTTTCTTGAGTGAATGTTTGAGTCATTTGTATTCTCCTAAATCTGGGAGAAACTTAACTTTTTCATGAATGTTAAATGTTGTTTGTCCCAACTGAAAAAGTCTTGCAAGAGTACATTGCAAAATGTAAAATTGTCGTCGTCTTTGCAATGAACTATTTGAGAAAGAAAATATTATTCTAATAATAAACAGCTCTTTTCTGTTTGAAAACTAGGTCTAAAGATGTAACAGGGTTAAATGCATGCATACATACATTTCAAAACAATTCATAGAACCAAACACATTTGAGAGAGAGGAACTAGTTGGTTAGTTAGTTTATACTTAAAGGGGATAAAATCAGTAGATTGCTAACTTTATCTGCGGCAAAGATCCATCTGCCACAAATATAGCCAGAAAATATAATGGACTGCTTGTGGCTTCTCCATTCAAAGTGATGGACTCTGCTTCATGGAGCTGGCCCCTTCCACAGGAAAACTGACAAAAGTCTTTTAGCTCCATGTACAGGAGTTAAGTAGTGCAAATAGTGCAGTGATGACGGACGTTTGGAACCGTTGCCGGATTGGCGCCCGCACAAAATGGCGGCAGTTTCCAAAAAATATAAATATACACCGCAGCTGGTCAGTAGTCTGATCAGTAGCCTGACGAGCTAGATAAACATGATTTTAAAATGTTGATTATCAGAATTCATCTTGCGGTGCCAGGTTAGCCAAACAGACCTGGTTCGAAAAGATTCACTCCCCTCAGAATGGCCACGCTATGTTTTGAACCAGGCTCTGAAGCTGTTTTTCTCTCTAAGAAAGCACAGGGTTTCCCCGTGTATTCCCGCTTCCGCAGTCGTAACTTCACATCAGAATGCAAAAAAGTCTCCCCGCCTCCTAGGGGCCGGGATTGATTCCACTTCTTGCTCCCACTTCCCCCCTCCATCTGTCTTACTGTTCTTTGATAACATTGTTCTTATTTTAAGTCATTAATAAGATATCAAATGTACTTATAGACAACAATGAACCACAAGTGTCATTGTGTTTAACAGACAGTACTGTCCCTATGGTGATACAGACTAATGTCAGATATTGTGCAGGAACATTCCAGGCAAAACAATAACATTTCCACAGAGAGAAGCAGTTGGCTGGCACCAGGAACGTCACATTTATGGATGTAAAGTAGAGTAGAGAGACAGAAGAGTCAGCAAATGATATCTAGATAGAAAAAGGCAACATTCAATAACGAGCCACTAACAAGAACCGGGAGATTAAAGACCTGTGAAAACCATTTGGCAGCAGACACTAATAAAACATGAATATTCATAACAATCTTGCAGTAGGTTTTATGAATGATCAACATCACAATATTTGGCTGCAGACACTTGTCTAGTATGTTTGCCTTGTTCACAAAAATAGGACACTTCTGACTTTTGTTTCCCGATTGATAATATTGGCTCCTCTGCAGCACTAATGAATGAATTTCAGCTCATAACGTCTCAATGCAGAAAGCCTCAACTGTGTAATCTACTAATGAAATGGGGAAAGTAAACAAGGCGTTGACTTGAATGGTAAGTTGCCAATTTGAATGCCGTCATAGTGTCACGCTGTCTACCGTTAAACAGGGATTCACCACAACAACACAACCCTCTGGTCTAAAAAGCCAGTTTCTTAAAATCTATCTCCAGTCCAGACTCATTGGTATGCTCCCAGTGGATCCGCTTACTCTGATTCATATTTCGTGTGTCCTGTTTGAACAGAAATGCTAAAATGAACAAATGTAACCGTGAAAAAAAAAGGAAAAAAGAAAGATTCGCAGATGGGAAAAGATGCCAACGCGATATGCCAGGTTAGATCCAGTCTTATTGGGTGATTTCAGAATCCTCCTAGTGTGTATTGACTGCTGAATTACAAACAGTGCATTAACAATATGATGAGCAGATGCCTTCACCGGTTAAGAAGCCTATATTAGAAATTACAAATATGCAGCGGCACATGAGAGGAGGTGGAACTCTGTTTGAATAGTAACAAGGAGAGACATTTTCTGTTCGTTTCTGTTAGTCCCAAGGCATGACTGCACAAAATAACATAAATCTTCTAATAACAGAGAAAAAAATGATTTCTTTCATGAACCGCAAATCCAGACTTAGAGCAAAGTATTAAAAAATGAGAGCAATATTTTGTTTAATCCAGTAATTTAACCCTTTCATTATATTATTATCACTGGTATAAATGCAACTATAATGGCTGACTTCTATATCAAGTTATCGCTCCGGAAATGACAGTTTATCTGTATAGTATAGTATTTTACATGGCAATTCAAAGAGAAAAGAAGGATATTAAAATCATATAATATATCATCATAATCACGGTTGTGGCTCTAAAGTGAAAAACATTGTGTCCTTGGGCAAGACACATCGGCCACATCTACTGTATCTAATGTGTGAGGGATCAGACTGCTTTTTTGGGTTTGTATTACTCTGCTTGCTTAACACAATACGTTGCTACCAATAAACATAGTGTTGGTGAATAAGAATCTATAGTGATAATTGGTAATAATAATCATAAGGTGAACGGAACATTTAATGACACTAAAGCCAAAAAATCCAAAAAACAAATCCCTTTCTCCATTCCCCAGGCTGCCTACGTTAGCATGAAATTGACTATAGTGACTATGAATATTTGCTGATTTCCTCCGTCAAAGACATCTGGAGAAATAGTTAATGATACATAAAAACGAAACTAAATCGGTAAAAAGAATCCGAACTAGATTATTCATGGTTATCTGCAGTCGGCCAGTCTTAAGTGAATGGATGTGTCCTTCCTTGAATTCAATTATCAATACAAAAAACCTAAATTCAATTATCCAATGAAAGGAGAAATCTATCTGGGAACTCCAAAAATACAGGTTAGAGTCCTTGAAAAATAGATATAAATAATGAATAGGAGTAAATCATATTCACATTATTGACAAGAATATGAGTTACACAAACCGTTGTTATGTTTTGACAGAAAAGTAAACCAACTCATTGAACGGCGTTGTTTCCAGGGTACCTGTCAGCAGTTTGGACAAATTAAGGAACATTTTGTCCTTGAGGAAATGTTTTCAGTAGAAAGAAAAATAATTTAAGTGACTTTGACAAGGACTGTGTTGTGATGCTAAATGATGAGGTCAGTACACTTTCAAAACTACATTTTTAGTTTTCTTCAAACACTAAATCCAGGCTGCACTGAGGGACGTTCTCCTCCTCTGTGACTTTGCCAGAGCAAAAGGCACAAACAAAAGGCAGTTTATGTTCAGAGTCCTGAGGAGGAAAGCCATGTTTTTGATTCAGTCTTTGTCGAGCACTAAGGACATTCGGCTTCTACTCTGTTATTAAAAGTGAATTGTTTTAACTTTTAATGTGAAAAACAGTTTTTTGCATATTCGACCTTGCAGCTATATGAGGGGTCAGCATGGCGCATTGGCTTTCCATCACAACGGCCTGTTTGATGCAATAGGATCAACTGTTTGTATACTTTTCTCTGCTGACGGATCCCTGAACGAGAAAACCTACAAAACAATTGATCCTATTGCTGTAAACACAATCCCGATCAAAAGTTAAGCACCACTTCTACAGCCGTTGGGGTACTACAAGGTCAAATACACAAATATACACACTTATTTTTACACATTAAAAGTTGCATAGGGCCCCTTTAAGCCACTACTATTTCACACAAAATAATTCTGCATAATATGGTCTTTTTTGTTGTTGCACATGATCAATCAAGCCTTGCTTCCATTCAGTACAAAACGTCCATCAGCTAATTTAAAAGAGAGATCCAAATGATGCCTTTAGCTTTTTATCCCAGTTATCTCGAATAAAACATACATATAAATACATCAATATTAATTCTGAATTTCTGCATTTATCCACAGGAAGCAGCGTTCAATGTCTCAATCAGCAGATAGACACAAACATAATGTTTTGATCTTGCATCAAAGCTGTGCAGTTCACAGTGATGTCCAATATTGTCATAGTTTGTGGGACCATCCATTAATTGGCTGTAATAATTTGACCGGCTGTGGTTTGCTTATTTTGGTAGAATTCTTTTTAACTTCAAAAAACGTTTGTCAAATTCTTGTCTTACACAAACTACGTCACATATGATAGACTTGGACGTTCAGAATGATGTTGCTTTAACTTGTGAAATTCTGGCCACTTGCAGGACTCTGGAGACGCTGTGTTGTCTGAAATTTTCCATATAATAATGAAGACAATGACACGGTGGCAGATAAGTACCACCTCTGCAGTCGTTTGTGTGTAGATGAATGCTTAATTACATAAATGTTGCCTTTATAGTCCAGGGAATTCTGATTCTGGGCCAAATTGTTAAAATTGCAATAGTATTTTTTTCACTGTGATACACCATGCTTTAATTTTGATTAATTAGCATGGCTGGAAAGAGGTACATAGATACTTTCAAGATTTAAGAACGTATTTTCCTTTTGTAATAACACCACATTGGAAAAACGTTTAGCTGCTCCAGTTTCCTCCGGGTGCTCCAGTTTCAACTACCTCGCCAGTGTACAGGCGACACCGCTTCATCTCTATGTGGAGTGAGAGACAAATGTCCACAATAATTATAATGCCTCTGGTCTGTCAAAGGCACAATATAGATACAGATTACTTACTTAACAATTGTTCAACTCATTACTAAAATATTTTTTCAAGGAACATGTAATAAGAAAATGTTACCTTCCATGGATACTTTCATGGTGTAAAATGTCATTATGATCCAAGTAAAGTGACACATATTGGCCTAATGGACTTTTAACCTATTTGCCCAACTACGATATCCTGCAAACTGTAGTCGGGCTGTTTTGCTTGGACTGATACCCTACCTTTGGATAAACGCCCTCCTGCCTGATTATCCTCCAGAGCCTTGTTGTGTTGTTGCAAACATTTATAACATTCGTGACTGTGCAGAGTTGAATGAATCTTACTTTCCACCGTGAGCGTGACCGGCTGGCTGGTTTTGTTCTCCCCGTTCTTGTCGTTCACGGCCTGAGCGTAATATCTGCCCGCATCCGGCGCCACGGTGGACAGAATGACCAGAGTGTTGTCCAGCGTGATGGCACTGCAAATACATGAGTGAAGGCATTTTTTAAAGTTTGTCTGAAAAGTAAGAACACTGGTTTTATTTGTTATTTCGTCTGTTTGTCACATCAGAAGATTTTTTTTTTAACAACTGAAACCACAACATGATGCCTTCACATTCATCTTATGCATTCCCTGTGTCACTGTTAAATGCGTAGGGCTGAGAGCTGTTTGTCTGAGTGAGGCTGGTTCTCTCTTTTTCACGTTTCTGCATGAAAAATCTGATCTAAATAAGGACAGAGGCCAAAACTACAGGCATATGAAAACTAGCAATAAAGTCAAACAGGGAGAGTGAGAAACTAGATGGATTTATACATGAATACATTTTTTGTTGTGGTTTGATAGTTAGGTACCATAGATTTAAAATGCAGTTACGGTAATATTCACAATGCTGCTAAAAGTATAATATGAATATATACAGCTCTGTTTTTCAATCATTCTAAAATGATGATACCACACTGGGGAATCCTTGTTGTTTGCCGAGCTATCACTCATATCATGCAGCAGTGAAATGACCATTTTATGCTTAGGTTTCTTGGTGAATCGAGACATATATCTTTTTAGGGCGACAGTAGCTCAGTTGGTAGAGCATTGGCCTTTGAGGCAGAAGGTCGTGGGTTCGAGTCCACCTCAAGACTTTCACCATCGACTCCCACTGTCTGCTGTCGTTGTGTCCTTGGCAAGACTCTTAACCTCTGGGAACACCTGATGCCAAATTGGGGCGGCTGTAAAGTGCTCAACTGCCATTGTGTCCTTAGGCAAGACACTTCACCCACATTGCTTAGAATGAGTCTGGTGTGTGTGTATGAATGGTTGGTGGTGGTCGGAGGGGCCGATGGCACATACTAGTTGCCTCGCTTCTGTCAGTGTGCCCTACTACAGTAGTAGTTTATCACCACTGTGTATGGATTGACAATTGAAGCCTCTTTGAGAGTCCAAAAAAGTGCTATATAAAACCGATGCTTTTATTTAATTTATTTTTTTATTTAAAAATGTGGTCCGTCCCGTCTCCATGAAGAAAACAGATCAAAGGTCAGTGTTGCCTCGCACAGTGAATACACGCTACACGGTTATGCAGCCAGCGGAAATTCAATTTGGTAGACGTCAGCCAAAGGTAACCCCTCCAGGCCGGTTCTCATCCCCAGCCTATCGCACTGCAAACGCCCCCTTCCAATCACCGTACCGGCCAGGCAAGCCGCTTAAAAGCGGAGAAACTCCCACTCTCGGCCTTCTCGAAGCCTTGCATGAATCGTTCTGGAGGAATCGCTTTTGTCTACTCACGCTTACTCCTGCGGTCCCTGCTGTCCTCTGTCTTGCTGCGTGTGGCCTGCTCCTCCTCCGCGTCGCTGCACCTGCTGCGGGTCTCGTGCTGTGGTCCGTGGGTCTTTGCCGCTCTCCTCCTTTGCGGGCTCTTTCTGCGGGTTCGCCGCTGCTCGTCTCGTCGCGGCCTGCTGCTGCATACGGCCGGTCTGGCCCGGTGCGTGGTCCCGTTGTGTTGTCCCTTGTCTTCTGGCGTTGTGGGTAAGTATGCGGACGGTTTATTCCCCTCGCATTGTACTGCAGGCTCGGTTCGCCCCGCGCTTGTACTGCAGGCTCAGTTGGCCCCGTGCCATGGTGGGCAAGCTTCGGTTTAAAGCCCTCGCATTGTTCTGCAGGCTCTCTTAACCAAGCTCCGTTTAAATCCTTCACTCTGACTGCAAGCTCCGTTATTCCTCACATTGGACTGCAAGACCTCAGTTTAATCCCTTACATTGGACTGTGTGCTCTCAGTTTTAATCCCTCACTTTGGCCTGCAGGCTCTCTTTAAATCCCTCTCTGGACTACGAGCTCTGTTTAAATCCCTCTCTTTGGACTGCAAGCCCCGTTTAAATCCTTCTGGACTGCGGCTCCCAAATTGAATCCCTCACATTGGACTGCGAGCTCCCAGGTTAATCCCGCACGGATCTGTTTATATCTGGAACTGCTTATATCTGGAGCCGTTATACCGTACCCGGAACTGCTTCATGCGGAACTGCTTATATATGGAACTGCTTATATATGGAACTGCTATATATGGAACTGCTTATATATGGAACTGCTATATATGGGACTGCTATATATGGGACTGCTATATATGGAACTGCTATATATGGAACTGCTTATATATGGAACGGCTTGTATACGGAACTGCTTATATGGAACTGCTCATATTGGAACTGCATATATGGTACTGCTTATATTTGGAACGCTCATATATAAAAATAAATAAATATAAATAAATATAAATAAATGTAAATATGAATAAATATAAATAAATAAATAAAAAAAATAAAAAACTGCAGGCTCTGTTGGATCCCTCCCATCGTTTAACTCCCTCACCTCGGACTACAGGTCGTTTAACTCCCTCACACCGGACTGCAGGCTCTCCGTTAAACGCCTCACTTGGACTGCGGGCTCAGTTTTAATACCTCACTTTGGACTGCAAGCTCTATTTAAATCCCTCACATTAGACTGCAGGCTCTGTTTAGGTCCCTCGGCGTCTCGTGTCCCGCAACCTCTTCCCGGCTCTCCGTAAGCCCCAAGTCGGCACGCGGCTCGGGCGCGGGAGGTGTCCGTGGGCTACGTCATTGGCCCCTTCTCTCCGTCTCGCTCTAACCCGATGGGCATCGCCACCCACAAGCACTCCAGGAAGAAGCGTCTCATACTCGTCCTCTCCTGTCCCCGCTCCGGGCCCGCCCGAGCATCAACAGCCCCTTCCCTCCAGCGCCCTTCTCCCTGCAGTCCGCTACCGTGGACCGGCCGATCAGGCTGATAAAGACTTTCGGCCCCGGCTCCTGGCTCTCCAAGGCCGTCATCCCGGTCGCGTTCAAGCTGCTGCCATCCACCCCGACCACTGGCGCTGTTCAGGGGTCAAGTGGCGTCGGAGTTCTTCTTCGCAGTGCGCCTCACCTTTGACTGCCGGAGTAGTCCCTCTCGTTCAACAATCTCTCGGAGGCGCCGTGTCGGATTCTGCTTAATTTCGCGCGGCTCCCCTCTGTCTGCATCTCCCCAATGATTCCCTCATAGTCGACCCACCCTCAGACTGATCCGGGGGCTCTCTCCGCAAGCTCAGGCCCGCCTTCTCTGCCCTCGGATTCCTCCACTCCGGGAAGCCCACAGGCCCCGCCAACGCTCTGGAGTTTCTCGGCATCCGCCTCGACACACGCGCCATGGAGGCCTCCCTCCCGCTGGACAAGCTCGAACGCATCCGCGCTTTCTCCCGGTCTGCCCTGGCCTTCCCGTCACTTCGAGGCGTCCTTGCTCTCCCTCCTCGGGCATCTTCATTATGCCGTCTGTATCATTCCCCAAGGTCGTTCTTTTAATTCCAGACTCCTTCCCTCGCCGGCTCCGTCTCCTCCCTCGATGACGCGTCTGCCCGGACGCGGGGCGCTGCTCCGACCTGGCGTTCCGGTCCTGTTGCAGAGCCGCTGGGATGGTGTATCTCTTTTTTTTTACAGTGACATCATCCTGTCTCAGATGCCCCGCGGTTCTTCACGGACGCAGCCCCGTCCGTGGGTTTTGGGGGTTTTCCAGGACCAGTGGCTCGCCGGGCCCCGGCCCGACGCTTTCCCTCGAAGCATCTCCTCCGCGCTCCACGAGATATATCCCGTGACCGGAGCCTGCGTGCTGCGGAACCATACGCGGCATAGGAAAAGGATTTCCGTTACGTGCGACAACCTCGACGCCATTGAAATAATTAACAGAAGTCGTTCATCCTCTCCCCAAATCACACCCTCCTTAGATGCATCACATGGCTCTCAGTCTCGAACAATTTATCATCACTGTTCGTCACGTCCCTCGTCACCTAACCGTATTGCTGACTCTCTCTCTCGCTTTAAATTCCAGGAGTTCTGACGCCTCTGCCCTTCTGCCTATCCATCGCCATGCCAGATCCCCTGCACGGAATCCCTCGCCACGGCCTAGTCCCTCCGTCTCTTCACCTTCTCTCCTCCGCTGCATCCTACATGAAAATGGGCTTCTTACGCATAAGCGAATTCACAAACTCTCACGCCACCTTTAATGCATCCCGAGACATTGCCTTCTCTGACCTGTCATATTATCCCGACTACTTCAACCTCCACCTCAAGCATCCAAACGCAAAGGCGCTTGCAATATAGTCATAGCTCGGTCTGACACTTCTCCCTGTCCCTACAGATCCATGATGCATTACACTCGCCTCCGCTCTCGGAAAGGAGATCTCAACGGACCGTTATTTCTTACCCCTGATAACCTCCCTATGTCCCCCAACTGGTTCAGAGCCCAACTCAAGTCCGTACTGCTGCTTTGTAAACTGTCTCGCCATCTCTACACAGCCCACTCCTTCCGGATAGGCGCCGCCACGCGCGCCGCGTCCCTGGGGCTCCCCCATTCTGCCCTCCAGCAGCTGGGCCGCTGGTCATCATCGGCCCTCTCCTCATACATCAGGCCTGACACTTCTACCATCCTGGCAGCCCAGCGGCTTTGGCATCTCCTTAAAACGCTCACTAAACTTTCTGGTGGCGGCAGCAGCTGAGTATCCGCAAGTTTGGTCACAGTAGATAGCGGTCACAGTATATAGTGATAGCGGTCACAGTATATAGCGATAGCGGTCACAGTATATAGCGATAGCGGTCACAGTATATAGCGATAGCGGTCACAGTATATAAGCGATAGCGGTCACAGTATATAGCGATAGCGGTCACAGTATATAGCAAAAAATGGTTAGCGGTCACAGTATATAGCAAAAAATGGTTAGCGCACGATGGTCATCAGCATATAGCGATAGCGGTCACAGTATATAGCGATAGCGGTCACAGTATATAGCGATAGCGGTCACAGTATATAGCGATAGCGGTCGCAGTATATAGCGATAGCGGTCACAGTATATAGCGATAGCGGTCACAGTATATAGCGATAGCGGTCACAGTATATAGCGATAGCGGTCTCAGCATAGAGTAGTCTCGACGTCTGTCCCCTCCAAACCAGGCTGCAAAACTCCATCAACTCACAACCTTTTTTGGGGATTGGCACGCTCCATCGCAGAGCCCCTCCGATCTGAAGGCCGCACCGGGGCCTAGGGCGCCAAACCTCCTCCCAATAAAATACTCAAAAGCTTCTTGTTTCACGTCTCTCCAAATTGAAATGCAGCCAGCGGAAATTCAATTTGGTAGACGTCAGCCAAAGGTAACCCCTCCAGGCCGGTTCTCATCCCCAGCCTATCGCACGGCAAACGCCCCCTTCCAATCACCGGTCCAGCCAGGCAAGCCGCTTAAAAGCGGAGAAACTCCCACTCTCGGCCTTCTCGAAGCCGGCAACCACCGCCTCCCCTCCTCCTCCTCTTCACCCTGCCTTCAATCCGCCTTCAATCTGCTTCCCGCTGCCAAATGCCGCCACCAGTGCCTAGGTCCCGGGGGATTGGCACGCTCCATCGCAGAGCCCCTCCGATCTGAAGGCCGCACCGGGGCCTAGGGCGCCAAACCTCCTCCCAATAAAATACTCAAAAGCTTCTTGTTTCACGTCTCTCCAAATTGAAATAATTACATAGAACAACATATAATTACATACAATAGCGTTTGATATTAAGCGCCAAACAAACACATGTGTGCTGTAGGATGTAAGTGCTTTACAACATTGCAAATAAAAGTTGTGATTTGCAGCAATATGATCAATCAAACAGTGCTTTTGTAGAGGCTTCTGCAGATGTGCACTCAGACTATTCTACTCATATACTACTCAGCTATTGTTCGAGAGGCTGTTTTCACACAGTCAATAAATCTTACACATAAACGATGAGCACTTTCCTCTATTAGGTAGCAGAGCCTTTTAAGGGAGAATTTTACCCAATTAGAGAAGAGTCTGTCCTTGGTGAATGCAGCTAAAAGGACACATACCAATAAGTCAATACAAAAAAATGTAAGTTTAGCTTGCCTACTCTAAACCTAAAACCTATAATTACTCCAATTTGGGCAAAGTGAAAATAAAGTCAGGATTACGCAGTGTGACTTGATTTCTTTTGGTGCTTATTTGTGTAGTATTTTTGGTTCATAAGTTGGATCAGGGCAGAGCAAAATTAAAATGTATTACAATAATGAGTTTAGTCAAAATATACATAGAAATCTCTCATTATGAACTGTTTTAGGGACAATACAAGTATAATCACCTCTGAGGGAAAGCCAACATTCCAATGCCATTTGTTGAAATGTAAAAGGATATAAGAAAGGAGATAGTAATGGAATAATATAATGCCTGGTTTGTGGTTTTGATGTATGGGTATTTACGAACATTTGTCAGATCCCAGGGACCAATGGTTCCTATTTGTCTTTTTTGAGTTCTAGTTTCTGTCTGATTTTGGGGAATTGACACTTCAAATGTTTGGAGATATGAATTTCACAATAACATAATACTTTGCTGGCTTGGGGGATTATAGTACTATAGTAATATATTAAATTCAACCAAACCAAATATTACACAGGACCTTATTGGTTGATTTTCAAAAGTCAATTGCGGGAAAAGCTGTCATATCCCCATCATTTAAACTTTGTAGTTCTTAAAATGTCCAGCAGATGGCGAACATTTCAATTGCTTTGGCGCATCATAAACACTGACACCCATGGTTTAAAGTGTTCCCATGATCCATAGGATTCCTTCTCAACCTTTCCATCAGTACCCACAGTCTTCTGCAACTCCCTCTGCAGGTTTGTCAGCTCATGTAGCTTCTTTAAGAGCAACCCCTCCCTCCACCAAAAAGCATTATGGGATTTCCGCAAGTAGCACATACCAAATAATAGACCTACTACCAGTTCTAATCATGACACGATCCCAGCTCAAATTAATTAAGTGCACCACTGTAAGATATTCACCCAAAACTGAGACTAAATTTCAACTTTTTGTGATTATAATTGTATTTGCAGTCATAACAAAGGCTTGGGAATAAACACCAAAACAATAACGGCTGTAGAAATGAAAATTACTGTAAGCTTCTATTAGCAAATGGCAGTAAAATTGCAAAGTGCATCTATAAAAGTCGTTGGGTGATTGTCGGGAGAGTGGCAGTGCGAGAGCGTTGGGCCCATTAGACGTAAGATTAGGCTCTGGCGGCTGTAGCTTTCTGATGGGGCTAAGCACACACGTCCTGGACAATTAGCAGCTCTCTCTCTCACACATAAGACACACACATGTAGTGGAGAATATCAATGGAGCTGACACAAAGTGAGCAAACAAGCAGCAAATGCAGAGCGTCCTGACACGGCCCTCATTGTCATACAGTAAAGCTCCAGTGCTTTCTGATAACACTGGGACCCGGCCCTGGAATTGGTGTGAGGATAGAGCTTGTTACTTGCAATATTTCCTTATTTTCAAAGTCTAGAAGCAGAAAGCTCAGCAAGTATTAGCTCAGTTAATTGTAATAACAATTGTCAGAGTATACAAACAAACGTAATTCTGCATAATTATTGAAATTTGAAAGACACAAGTGTAATTTTTCCTCATTGATGAGTCTTATAAAGATTCAATCAATTTCTAGTTTGACTAAACTAAGCACAAGTTACGTTTTCTAGGGCTATATACTGCAGTGTTTTTCAACCACTGTGCCGCGGCACACTAGTGTGCCGTATGATATTGTCTGGTGTGCCGTGAGAAATGTGTCTACTTTGTCTAAAAATAACTGCATTCGCTGTTGACGAGCGGTGACTTGTTTTGAACTGTGGAGTAACCATGTAATACTTTTTCAAATCAGTAGATGGCAGCAGATAGCTAAGTACTGTGAAACTGAAAAATTGGATGCGACCACAGGCTGTAACAGGTCAGCATTGTGGCGAGAAAGGTAAAATTGGATGCGACCAACAAATGTGGGAGGGAGCGAGACAAGAGCTTTGTGGCGAGTGAGAAGTGAAAGTGATAGAGACGTTTTTGAAAATGAATTATGCCGTTTCTGAACAGGATTAACATCCTCCGCTCTGCCCCGGGGCAGCTGTGGCCGCGTTGTAGTGGTTTAACTATGAAATGTACAATTTTTGTACAACAGCTCTCGCGAACGCACTTCTGAACTGGGTACCGAGCGCAGACCATAGTCGAGTGGACAGAACCACAGACATGCGGACCGGACAGAACCATGGACTCGCGTTCAGGACCTCCCGTGTCCCTCATCCAAAACTCCTGAATTTAAAGCTCGGTATCCTAAATTTTTTCCATGCACTAACAATGCATGTTCTTTGTGTGAGTTATTATTTGACTATTTGGGCAGAGAGTGGATTTTCTTAGTTTTTTTCCACACAGTTAGTGCCACTTTATTCCCAAACTCTTGTTAATTGTATCGAGAAATATTAAATAAAGCTTAATGTCAAGGCCAGGACTTAAGCATTTTGATGAGAATAACTGTATATTGTGAATATAGGCTACAGAGTATACTGTATACATTATTAGATAAGATAAGATATACTTTATATATCACACAGAGTATGTACAGTATATATTTTTACATTAGTACTGTATACATTTTTACATTTTCTCCTGGAGGTGTGCCGCAAGATTTTTTCAGTGAAAAAAGTGTGCCTTGGCTCAAAAAAGGTTGAAAAACACTGATATACTGTAATTAATGTTATTATTATTATTATTTTGCTTTAGTGCATTTTCAATTTTCAATTTAATATTTGTCAAATTGTTTTGACATTGTGTTTTAGAATGTGAAATAATTTCTTGGAAAAAAAAAAAAATGGATACATTTATATCATTGCTGTCAACATCAAACATTGCATGCACCAATCCAAAAGAGTTGTTGTAAAGGAGAAATTACCAGACCTGATTTGGAGCCGATGCTTTTAAATGATTATGGCTCCGTCTATAACGTCAATTTATTACGTTATTAACGTGACATTAGCCATATATTAGTGTAGTTTTAGCATGGTATTAGTTGTAGATGGAGCAATGTTATGACAAAAAACAATACGTCTTCCTACTATCAGGGAGTCCTATAGTTGTGTGTAACATACATTATTAAACATATGACTGCTGGAATCCAGTTCCAATTAAGTTGGATTCCTTGCCAAGATGTATTTTGGATTACTGGAATCATACCACAGTCTTGTCAATGTCGTCTTCATCTGCTCTTTATCTTGAAAATGTAAATCTACAGACGCTGGCAGTGGAAATTCTAATGTTCCTAATAGTTATCACTTGTCATATTCTACTATTGTGCACTGGGGTATATGTTCCAATCAGTCTGAAGTATCTCTCCGGGTTAAGGAGACTTCACTTGGCTTAATAATAGATAAGGAGGTGGTTTTCGGAGCAGTTGCGGAGTGCCTGTTCATATTTGTCAGAATGGCACAGTTAATCTAAGTTGATTACCTTGGCTGTGTTTCATTAAGAACCTATCTGAGCCGGCGTGAGTCTGTTGAGCACTCTAGACAGTCGCTGATGATTACCCACAATGCAAAGCTCCTCATATATGCACTCACAAGGCATGTATAGCAGACACACACACATACAACCACCCAGAGACAGGCTCTGTCAGTCAAAAACACCATCAATTGAGGCCTTTTGTCCAATTTTGTCTAATTGGTTCCCCTGCTGCCTGCTCTATCTCCACCCTTCAATCATTCTGCCTTCAAAGTCAATAGGGGCGATATAATAACCCGCTTTATCACTGAGAGGTGATTCAGTGATGAACGCATAGGCCCACATCAACACTGGCTCCTGAACCTTTCTGGCCAACCTCATTTACAGCGTGGGAGAGAGAGGGGCCGCATCTGAGCGCTATATATTGAACATTTTGGAGCTGAAAGAAATGGAAAAAAAAGTGGAAAGCGTCTATACGAGTCTGCATCGACCGATAACTCACTTTGAGAGCACAAGCAGGAGAACACAAATCAAGTTCTGTTTTTAAAAGGGGGAAATCTGTAGTGTTTTTTTGTTTGAAATACCCAAAAAGGCTGTATAGTATGCCATGGTTGTACTGTTAAAGTACAATATGATGGATTATCTTTGTTGGTCTTTTGAGCAATGCTGTTCGGCAGAGCTTTGATCGGGAGGTCTGAATGGAGTGTACACATGTCGAACATTAAGCTTTGAGGGTGAAAACCATAGCATCTGAATGAATGTGAAAACGTAGGCCATCCTTTCTCATAATATCATATAATTTAGATGTGATTTTGTATTTAAATTGTATTGACTTTTCGGCAGGGGTCAACACTTCACAAAGTACAGCAATTTCTATTATTTATTTGGTATAATTTACTGCTGAATTACCTTCCTGACACAACACAATGCCACGTAATTGCATGATTGTTGTAACAAAACTTGAACAATTGAAAAGATCTTGACTTCAATTCGGACGCTTTTCTTTAGATTCACTTTTGTTCATCTTGTCAGCTGAGATTGTGTCTTCTTCAACACAATTGCTGCTGTAAAGCCAATCTGAAAGAAGGGATGGACTTACATTCGGCTGCTGGAGGGGATCTTGCGGCCGTCTCTGAACCATGTGATCTGAGGCCTGGGGAAGCTGTGGATCCGCGGCGCATGGATAAGAGCGCCGTCTCCCTGAGACACTGTCTGCGAGCGCTCCACCTCCACAAAACCCCCCATATCTACAAAGCAAGAACGGGAAAGTGTTACTAGACATAGAAAAAAACAAGTCTGTCTAAAGAAATATATAACTCACAGGAACAATTTATCGCTGTATTATTCAAGTGAATGTCAGTTACTTTTCAAACTGTGAATAGAAAGTGCCATTTTTGAGGATGTCAGTGCGGTTAGACCCGCCTATGCTGATTGGTCGACAATCCCCTTGACATTGGTTTAACTGTTCTTCTCCAGCAAATCTTACCGGGAATAGTTTTGCCAAGGGGATGGTACATTTCTAACAATACATAAGAGTTCAGTGTCAGAAATATGCATTATTCTCAAAAATGAAATACAATGTAAGTTGCTGACATCACCTTTAACTGTGTGACAGTGTTCTTTGTTTATTAGAGCTCAGGATAGTGATGTCATATTGAGAAGCATCTTAGGATTTATTGCAAGTACATAAATCAGAGTGTCTCTGCTTAGACCCCCGTGACCCAGTATATAAAGCAGAAGAAAACGGATGAACATCAATCAACACAATGTAAACGTTCTAATCTACAAAATCAAATTGTATTTCACTTGAATTTCTAGTGATACACCACAGTGACCCAATAGGTTGCTCCACAACTCCTTAATATTGTATCCCTACGGACAATCTACACAACTTTCAAACCCATTTAAGTGAATTTCCATTGAAATGGCTGTTATTTGATGTTTTACTGGGATTTAATTATGTCGAGTTAATGTGAGAGCGACATTAAGTGGCCTTCAATATTATAACGAATAATCGTTTTGAACTTCCATGAACGTAATGAGTCTCAGATAGAAAATGGAGTCCTGATTTGAAGGACTTTTCTACACTAAAAAGATGTAATATTTTGCCTTAAAGGTGAAGGACGACAGTTTTCTCATTCTGGAACCAATGCGTAAGTGAAAGGCACAACCTGCGTCACACTAACAATAGTATTATTCTGGGTACAGTTCATTCTCGGTGAGTCATCCGCAGCTTTGTAAAATGGACCATCCTCCTGTATGAAGCATGTACGGAGGCTCACTCACAGGCGACTTGCACTTCGGTGCTGCATTGCATAATGGCGCCCACTCGGTTCCTCACAATGCAACGGTAGTGTCCGGCATTCTTTCGGTCCAGTGTCGGGATCAAGTACCTGACGAAAAATTTAAAATGACATCAAAGACTATTAACAACAGAGCTCCAATCAGATGAAGCCAAACATGTGAGAGGAATTTTAACATTTTCTTTCCAAACAACACTTTCTGATAAGCAAAATGTCTCTTCCTCTCGCATAGCCCTGCCACACGTGCTCATTTAATGTCTGCAAATATGAAATTCTCGATAAGGTTTCAAGAATCAGTGATACCGGGAGCAAAACATGTGTCTGCTGTCATGATAACAGCATATACTTAGTTACCTTGGCTGTGAACAAGCAAATAAATACTTGATTAGATAAATTCCAATTCAATTGATTGGTTGACTAAAGACCTTATATCTGACCCAGACTGCATTCAGACAAATTCGATTCCAAGCAAACTATTTAAAAGCACCAGAACACATACTATAATACTATCTCTGACATAAATTGGGCAGTATAAGGCAGTATTTTTTACAGTTTTCTCAGAGTAAACCGATACTAAAATATGAAATGACTAAACTAGACTAAGACTAACAGTTCTAATAGTTCTACATATACCTTATTCATTATGAGGTCCACAGCTTTACTTGTGCTTATGGGATGATACAACCCAAACAAATGCTGGAAACTATTATGTGACTGTCCTTCATTTCCTGTGAGTGGTATGGAGGGTGGAATTATGTTTACTACAGCATCTGTTGGTGTCAGAATGATGTCATTGAGAAATTATCTCCCAGTTGTTTTTTAATCTATAGTGTGTATCCTTTTGAACATAGCCGTTTTGTTTTCATATCTATTTGATTGTACTGTATAACTAATTGTGAGTGAGTGAGTGGATGTAGTTCAGGGACACTGTGTGGAGTTGACTTCATGATAAACAGAATACAGGCATCTGGACTGAAAACATTTCATCTCTAATCAGTGAAGAGGCAGATTTCATGCCGCACTGAGCAGATAAAGTTCATGGCACTTCTGCAAATATTATGGAAGAGCAAAAACACCAGAGGACCCTCTGTAAATGTATGTACCGTGCACTAATACATTATATTACAGTCAACAATTTCTTAATAAGATTACATTAATGTTTTTTGTTTTTTTTTTACATTTTGACCATCTGAAAACAAGATTGGTATTATTTCAAGATTTGTATATTTTCTTCTCCCTTGAAAAAGAGGTTCTTAATCTCAACGAGACGCTACTGATTGAATAAAGGATAGATAAAAATAAAAAAGCAACTTTTATAACTACAATAAGTAACAGCTTGAATTTATTTATCAAATTTGAGCTAAAACAAGACATTTTAATTTGAAAATCACGCATCAAGACAGTTTTCTCAAATGAGGAAAAGACCTCTTCATTCAAGTCTTTCAATCATATTGAATATGTACAATATATATCAATTTGCAGTGTAGCACTTATGTTGAATTGTGTACAAGAACATATCTCTTTTCCATTTCGGACCAAAAAAGTAGCCCTCCGTGGCAAAAGGTCGGAGTCTACTCGATCTCTGCTCTTGCCCGGTGTTTAGTCCACAACTTACAACAGTATTAAAGTTTGAACAGACAAATAATTAAACGAGCTTCATTGTGGAGTCGCTTCCATCGAAAGAAAACATTATTAAAAAAGTTGCGATTTAAGTGGGGTATAATACTGGCCCCTTTACCCATCTCCAATGTGTTTTAGGATGTGTGCTGCAGGAGCTTTGATTAAATGGATTCCAGTTCTAGTCTCTGATCATCGCTGGTGAAGAATACCAAGCAGTGGTCTGGACTGCAGCGCACGCCCGGAGACTAGCTCATGTGAGAGGAGGGGGAGATGAGACAAAGCAAAGGTGTTTGAGGGTTAAGGGAAAGTCTGTGCGGCCGGTAGAACCAGTGATAGCAATCAGACAATGCCACCAGAGAGTGTGGGGCCGGCTCGGGATGGGCAGGCAGCGACCAGGACACAAAAACCGTCCTCAAATGAGTTCCAAACAGACTTTTATCCAGCTCAGGGCACAAACATGGTGCAGACAGATGGAGTAAACCAAAGCGAACCCCCAAAGTATTTAAACACCATACTGTATGACAATGTTAACGGAAATAAGAAAGAACATGAGGTGTGAAGTTTGAGCGCAGTGTTTCTGAGAGCTGTCACATCACAAGACAGAAACTGGGTGTTAAACATGTTGTTATTTAACAGTTTCTTTAACACATACATGCAGTAATGTTGCAGTATACAGCTATACAAGACTTCTACATCTCTTTTGTCATGATGATTTATTATTTTTTAATTGATATGCTGTGAGGGCGACAGTAGCTTAGTTGGTTGAGCATTGGCCTTTGGGCCTGAAGGTCGTGGGTTCGAGCCCACCGTAAGACCTACTTCACGACTCCCACTGATGACTGCGGTCGTTGTGTCCTTGGGCAAGACACTTCACCCTACTTTGCCCAAAGCCCCAACTGAAAGATCTCAGCTCCTGTGGACTCACCACCTGCAGGAGGATCAGTGAGGGGCTGGTGCTATGTGTACTGGGTGCAGCTCTGACTGCCACCCCCCCCCCGACCCAGAAATGGATTAAGGGGAAGAAAATGGATGGATGGATGGATGATATGGTGTATATTTTATGGCCTGAATATTTATTGTCTGAACATTGTCTATGTAGGAAGATTTATTTTACCGTTTTCTTTTAATAAACTTACATTGTAGTTGTACAAGGGGGGAATTAGGTGTTTATTGCATTTTTTTTACTTTTTCAAAATTGCATATTAATATTATAATATATTGCCTGAAAAAATGAAAACAATAAAACATAAATACTCATAGGGTTGAAACCATGGTGGTGGTGGAAGCTGAAGTGACCTGACAACATGAAAGAGAGACGGTCCAATAATGTTGTAGGTGATGGGGAGGAGGAGGGTTGCTGCACAAGCTGAGGCTGAGTGCAACGGATTAGAGACCATTTGTATGCAGCGAGTGAAGGCTGATGCCAGCACAGGACTGTAAAGATGCCAGCTGAATATGTGTCTGTGGGGAAATATTCCAATCCTCCAGTCTACACCTTTGCTTTAAGACCATATCTTGGTGGCAATATGTTGTCCACTTCTTCTTGATGTTCATGACAATAAGGACAATAAAATAATATAACTTACAATGAAATCCTAACCAAAGAAACACCTTCACTTATGACATCCCGTAGACTCTTGAATAATTTATGATTCTTTAGGTGTCGGTTAATTAAATGAGTACAATGCTAAAAGATTGAGGCGTTCACATTTCAAGCAACAAGAAAACCCGACCTAACACCACGTATGCCCTATAGTGACCAACAGTCCAGACAATATGAGATTTGAGCCGGAGATGCTGGACTTTCTCTGCTGACATTTAGGTCGTGAAGTTGGCCCCTGACTCTTGCGGTTCATAGGTGGAGATGCAATAACAACTAAAAATAGAAGCGGAATCCACAGTAGAGGAAAACTACTCTCAAATTCTCAATGCAAATTTACTCTCAAACTACTGTGAAGTCGCTCGAGCAGACACTGGATAATGGACACCTGGTGCCAGAATCAACTGGCTGGTAAAAACAATTTATCTGTGCCTTTTGACAGCTCATTAGTGCATTGCTCTGACATTCAACAATCGGATTTATTGCATTGCTAATTGTTTACTGTGACAACAATCGGAGCACTAACATAAAACAACTTTCAACGATATTAGTGCTGACAAAAAACTGTTGTTCAAGTTTAATTTTGCATTCATCAAGAATAACTTTATATTTGATTGCTTTTCAGCGTCTCAAAAATAAGGTGCAGAAAACTAAACGAAAATTAGTCAGTAACAATCGTATCAGCCACGTCAACATTTCGCTGATTTGCAAAGACAGCCTTTTCCATAGGTTGTATCATCTGTATAGAGCCACATTGAAATTCTCTCGCCCACACTAAAATACAATGAGTGCAATGTGCTGAACTTTCCAACAATAAAAAGTGAACGCTGTAGAATCTGAGAGAAATACAAATGTGAATTCGTTTTGACGATCCCAAAACACCTGATGCTCCGTCTCCTGAGACATCCACAGCCTTGGATAAATCGATGGAAAAAAAACCCCTCTGCAACGTGAATAGGAATGAGCAATCCAGCTATTAGTTACAATTACGGGTCTTTAAATGCCCTCGTGTAGTAACCTAATTAGCACTGATGATGAAAAATGAAAAACAATAACAGCAGCTATAGGAGGTGTAATAGTGGCAGTATAAGCAGCCGTTCTTACCTGTATTCCAAGGAGAATTTAGTCAATTCTGTCCCATTATAAATCCATTTGAATTCCAACGGCCAGCTTCCCTCCGCCATGCAAGTCAGTACCAGGCGATTCCCCTCCAAATGAACCTGGGTCTGGGGAGGGTCCATTTTGAAGTAAGGCGGAACATCGTCCACTGAAAGAGAAAACAAATAGAAGAGAAAAATAAATATGACAACAGAATATTGAGCAAAAACAAAACCCAAGAATAAGTCGAGAAGCTATTTCCATTTTCTCTCTCGAACACTCATTCGGAACTTGAAGGTCAACGGAGAAGGCTGCCAAAAGAACCGCATGGAATAAGTTGTTAGCGCAAAGCAGCTTACTCTTTTATTTCAAATTGGAAATGCACTGCCAGAAAAGAGGCAGCAGGGCAATTTGGGCAGAGGAAGAAGTGTAAATGAACACTTCTATACAAGGGAAGCGGAGTGAGCAGGCAGGAGGGAGTCAAAGAAGACGCCACACGGGAAGCTTCAATGTCTTTAACGGTAAAACAATATTGTCGGAATCGTCTTGTCCGACATAATGGGTGTTGCACTGAAAACAGATTTCAGTCCTATAACTTTGTCCTACAATTTGAGATGTTTAGTCGCAGTGTCCAGAGTGGTGGTTATGCCTCCACACCGGACAATAAACAATACAATTCCATTTTTGTAAAAGCCGGGGTACCTCAGGGTGGAATGTCTTGTCTTGAGACTCGTTTTCCCAAAGAGCTTCTTGAGGTTTCCTTGAAATGTAAAGCCTAGCGTACATCGACAGAGTAACTGGAGACAACTAGTTGCGAGGCGGCTTTTGGCGACTGAGAGG
The DNA here is from genome assembly GCA_964034765.1 of Knipowitschia caucasica. Lineage (NCBI taxonomy): Eukaryota > Metazoa > Chordata > Actinopteri > Gobiiformes > Gobiidae > Knipowitschia > Knipowitschia caucasica. The sequence goes on from OZ035840.1 coordinate 16,212,783, forward strand.
AGATGATGGGAGATGATCAGTTGCCGAAATCGGTCGATGTGAGCGCTCTTACAACTGGAGATAAACAGTCGATCTCCGGATTCAGTCAGATGCCGTGTTCTACTTTTCGGCAACTAGTTGTACTCAGATCCGGAGATATCACCTGATGTGCGCGCTCCAACAACATGTGTTGAGAGTGTGATCATGTGACGTATTGCGCGCCCTCTACAGTTTATGCCAGAAAACACACTGTAGTTGAGGCCAGTTGCTGTCGATGTACGCGCTGTTATTCCCGAGACTGGTCTGCTACTAGGAGTTGCCCATTTTCGCCAGATTGTCGATGTGTGCGGGGCAGCAACTCATATGCGAAGGATATAATCAGTTGCCAGTGTGATGTACGCTAGGTATTAGGTGCAATGCAAATGCAATGTATTATTATAAACAACAGTTTGGCACTTTGCAGCCACAGCCACTCCAATGTATGTTGTTGGTCTCAATAGAAAGAGTTGTGTAAAGTATGTTGGGAACAAATCAGGCCACAACATTCTGTCTTCATCTTATTAGAAAACGTCATCTTTTGCATACTGACAAGAAGTGCTCTGTCACTATTTGAAGCTTTGGGCTGAGAGCTGATTGGCTGTGTGACAGTGGTGCTCTCTTTTTCACTTTTCTGTCTGAAAAAGCTGAGCTGATCTAAAGATGTGACAGAAGCAAAACATACGGTAGATGCATAAGACAATGAGTGAGAGAACCAAACCGTTTAAGAACCAGGAACCCATGGATTATGTAGTTATTTTGTGCGTTACCTCAGCTTTAACCCAGACAAGCTGTGTCAATAGATCTATTTCTTTATATATGAGACACATCAAAGGTTGTTCACTTGGGTTAGAAAGCAACAGCTAACGTTTTGCATTATTCATGTGTTTTCCAACTCAAGCAAACTATTTTCTTAACACAAACAATATCAGTAATTCGCCTAAATGCCGCCAAATGTTTGTATGATTAACACCTTCTGAATTCTATGTTCCTTGTATTACATGTATTATATTGACAGTTGCTTCAATGCACAGGGTAGACTTTCATCTTGAATCTTGATATGATGGTATTTTTTATTTCAACCTGAAAACCTGTTGGAGCATAGTCTCTAGATGAATTCACTTCTACTTTGTATCTTTTCACCAGTGAAGAAAAATCCAGTGCAGATTTGGAAACATTAGAGATTGCAGAGAAAGTAGGAAGCCGTGGGGTGTTGAAGCCGGTTTTAGACAACACAAAGTTTCCCTGCCTTAAACCCTGCGCCTCTGACAGGATGAGTTATGCCTCGCGCCTCCCTCCATTTATCTTTATAGTTCCCTAATGCAGCCAGATTATACAGGCCCCATCCGCAACGCTGCACTCCGCCAGCGCCGCCACCTCAGCCTCTAAGGTGAATCGGCAAGGTCCATGCGCAGGGCTCGGAGACAAAGCACTTTCATTTGAGCTGATGAAAAAGCCATGATCGGGCTGTATTGATCTGGTCGGCCAGCTACAAGCCACGGGCGACACTAAGGCGATCCTGGCCTCTGTTTGTGGCGTGCTAATTAAAGTATGTATTAATAGTTGCAGTGGGTCGCCGACGGCCTGAAGCGCGACGCACGCAGTCAAGGTCTGCCGTTTCCAGCTTATTACACTGTCTCTTTTCTACACAACAACAGGCGGGAGATTTGAGAAAGAATAAACGTGGAAGAAGTACATGAAGCGATACACATTTACTCTGAACCTATGTACTATTTCAAATCCCAATATTCTTTGAAAGTTTAACAAGTGAAGCTCCTTAGAGTCCTTATAACGTCCCCTGAGAAATTGATGTTTCACAAAATTCCAATTGAGTCTTGCATTCCACCATTTGTATTTTATCAGAAATGTTCTATCTGTGGCTCGGGAGCTACCAGTAGCTCACCTCTCCCTTTCAGGTAGCTCCCAAAAGGATTCAAGAATTTTTCACATCAGCTGAATGATTCCCTTTTGATCTATTTTACATACATTTTTACATTAGTGCAGGTTACCGTGCAGTATAGTGGTATATTCACCCTCACTGTGTGAAGGAGAGGTTCCACAGGTATTTCCTTCATGCTGCAGTCAGACTGTACAATGAGAACTGCTGAGGCTGTACATGTCATTCATCTGCAAACAGAGTAAATACACTTATGTGCAACTAACTCAACTTTCTTAATCGGCCGTCATCGTCTCCTTCAGAACACATTTTAACCCCAGCTGATTTCACAATACTGTTTGGACAAGACTGATTTTTAATACATGTTCTTAAAATGTATTCATTAATTGATTATCCACAATTATTCCAAATGGATGATATAGCCTACAGTAGTCGGAATGTGTTAAAAAGTATTGTGATTATTTGCAAATCATTATTGTCTGCCAGACAGTAAAAGAATAACTCTGCACAAATAAGTCACACATAAGCAGCCATGCACTCACAGAGATATAGATTTGCATACACACAGCCACAATCTCGTTACACAAACATATCCTCCATTTCTCCATCGCCCACAAACCAAAACGCCATTTGTCAAAGTTTTGAAACTCCAATTTCTCCTTGTTTGCTATACTTTGTTTTTCTCCTGCATGAACCTCTCCCCGGTCAAACCCATCGAGCACTTGTAACAGATCTGCACCTGAACCAAATGGAAGGACCCTTTCCCCACCAGCCTGGAGTGCTGGTACGCTGTAATTTCATCCACTAGTGAATGCATTTGACAAAAACACACACATAGCACCACATTTCTTTCCATTATTTAAGCCTGACTAAATCCACAAGACAAAACCTGACTGCAGGTTTCAGTTGGTGGAAACGGTTCATGGGACTTTCAGGCACTAATGTAATTCCACAAACTCATTCCTACCAGAGAACTATGGACATTTTGGTGGTGATGTGGTGGTAATAAGGTAAATGTAGAAAGCATATGTGCTATGTACGAAAATGGAACAGAAGGGGCTGAATGCGCTGTAATCATCACATCATTATGTGCCATTTCTTTGTTCTTGATGAGTGATTTCCTAAACAGGGGATATCACGGAACACCAGATGTCTGCTGCCTTTTTATTTGGTAACTGGGGATAACCAACATGTTCAGACTGTTGGACCTGGATTGAGACAAGAGATCAAGAAAAATTAGACAGCTGTGCTGTTTGTATTGGAACACAACATTATTCAAATCCAAAGGAAATGTCATTGTGTGGGAATACTAAATTTAAATGAATGGACAAACTAATCAAACAGAATTATAAGATAAGATAAGATATTCCTTTATTCGTCTCACAGTGAAGACATTTCAGTGTCATCGTTGCGCACATTACAGCAGAGAAAGAAGGAAAAAAGAGCTCTCAGATTGCACACATAAAAGAGTCTATTATTTAAGATAATAGACAATTTGATATACAACAGGAACATTTAATACATACATTTGTCACAAGTTCAATCTAAAAACAAACTCCTCCAGATAACTCTTGGCCTCTTCTTGACAAGAACTGCACTGATAGAATATTCCATAAATTGTTATATGCCTATATAGAATATGCACGTGGGTCAATGTAAGTTATTAAGAAGAGTATGAAATCGACACCAAATCTTATTACACATGAAAAATAAATGGGGGCAGCAAAATTACAAAGAAGCTTTCTGAATGAAATAGTGTTGCAGGAGCACAGGCCCTAGATCTCACCGTGAAGATTATATCCATAAGCCTTCGCACAGTGCTCTTCAGTGGAAAGCCACAAATTATTTGTCAAAATGTCCACTGCATTTCCCATCCTGCAATGCCACCAGGACAGTCCTTCTCAAATAGTGGGGTGGGGGCCAGGGGACCCACCTGCTTATACATCAAGACTACACTGGAGCTGGAGGATTTTACCTGTGGTGCATGTTTTGGGTGTTGGGGGAAATTCAACCAGACACTCGTCCTCAGAAACAAAACATCTCAGGCTTGTTGGCTCTTTTTTCTGTGGCGCATGAGTGCTTCTCACTCAGCCCGCATGATATAAGTAAGTCAAATCATGTTTATTCATATGCCACATTTCATGCACCAAGGTAACACAATGCACTTTACAATTAAAAAAAGAATGTGTTACAGCGCACTGGACTGAACCAGGTTCCTGCGCATGTGGCGAATCTGAAGAGAAGTCCTCTTGCAGACTAAACTTAAATGGGGGTATAGACTGCAAACACTTGCTTTAAGAGGTCCAGGGGCCAATTCCTCAGCAGTGAACTGTGAGACCTAATGAGTTTCCAACAAAGATGCTCTTGTCTGGCCCTCATTCTCTTGCCTCTACAACACTGTGCTTTTGATCTTCTCTGAGAACAGCTGGGGTCAACAACTGCTGCTGGTAAACCATGATGCCACTGTTTATTTGTATTTTTTGATAATGATGTCTGTATGTTCAAAATGTATTCTTCAGTGCATGTATATAAGTATATCCTGGGTTTAAAATATGCAATAATGGCCGCTTACACAGTCGATGATGTGCTATAAATTGGCCCACCACCTGTTGAAAGCCTTACATATGCAATGAAATAACTGAGAAAGTTGAAAAGTTCACTTAGTGCAGGCGTACACGAGTGAAGGCATATGGTGCGCATGTTGTGACTAATACAGGAACAGATGGAACTCTTCTATGCTTGCAAATTATTATTAATAAGGTCGCTACATTTTGGGTTAGAGCATTATCTTGTTGAAGAGTGATATTCATATTGTTTTAGGACAACATAACAATCTTTATATATGGCTCATTCTGACAGACCCATTACTTGCTGGTCTTCTAGTACTAGGACTGTTGTACTGTCATGATGTCAGTGATCACTAAACAGTTTCCTAGAATAATCGCAAGACGGACATTTGATTTGGTCACATTCAACTAGTGTTTCCTAAAACTGCGGTCTCTCAACAATGTTGGACAGACCAACTCCATTGGCAAATAAAAGTATATTAGTCCTGGACAAAAGGCCCATGGAAGGGGACCTCTTCTTTATTGAGGTTTTTTATTTTTCTGATTTTCTTCAGGCTGGGGGGATGCTACAGAAACCCTTTTGGTAAATTATTGCGAACATGGCATCTGTGTGTCTGAACCAATGACTGTGTTAATTGTTTGATTTTCTCATCTGCTATTGGCAATTTGTAATCTGCTGTTGTGATGTTGGGCAGTACAGAAATGTATTTGATTATAACATGTACAAGATTTCATTCAAACCCAGTATTATCAATAAAAGTCAACTTCCTATTCCCAAGGCAAAGCGGTACAAACGATGCCCTGTTCAACAAAATGACCAGGTGAGATTCACACAGAACCAAAATGTTAAGAGATGATACAAAACGCTTTACCATTGCCGCCGTGAGCTCCCCACCTGGCACGCATTAGCACATCCCATTCACGGCAGCTATAAAAACACCTTATTCTAACCTGACAGGCGAGGTTGAATGGTGGCGCGGCTCCAGCAGGGATCCCCGCTGCCCACACTGAATGGTAATGGCCGTGAGACAAAGACCACAGGCGGCGGGCTATAGCTTTACAAACCAGGGCCATTGTTGCCCGTCACTGCTGCTCGCTGGCATGCAATCACAGAGAGGGGTGTTCACTTCAGCTTTTGTCTGCCTTGGTCCTATTTGGAGCTTCACCTCTTCAGCGGTGTGGTACTCAAAGCAGCAGGGAGCGAGCGCTGTCCTGTGTTTTATCCTCAGGCTGCTTCGGTAACGGCATCCTAACTGCCACATTCGCACAAACATAGCACCGAGATGCGGCACGAGAAAAAGTCCTATTAAAAGTCCAGGTGCTGCACTGTGCTTGGCTGCCCGGAATAGGTTGCAATGATAAGCCACGGATGCAACGAAAACTTTAAAACTTTTCTCACTTGTTAAATTCTTTGTATTGCAGAGAGTTGGGTATTAGAAGGACAAAATCAGGACATGCCAAAAGTAAAAATGTAAAAGATAAAGGTTGAAATGTATCTATACATTGTCTAAAACTGAATCAAAGCCAGAGAATGGATAGTGGACACTTTCTACCAATATTAAAACCACTATCACTACTACCCATTACTACACCACTACCACAACTACAGACTACATGAGATTTGCAGACAGAGAGAATAGGTCTAGTCTGTACCTCATCACTCTCCCTCCTCGGCCCAGACATACACTCTTACATATGCACAAAGCTTGGCCACTCCAGCGGCCACCTCCAGTTAACCTCTCGCTGCGTCTTCTCGTCCAGGGAAATTTAGCGTGGTCATTTAGCCTCTCCAATCGGACTTTAACGCCTGAGATGAGACGCGCTTAGCCCCTCTGATGGGGGTGATGCAACAGTCATGGCACTCACCTTGGCCTTGAAATGGCTTGGTGAAAGGTTGTCGCTTGTACTGGGGAGATGTTGGGGTTAAAAGCATCCAAAACACCTCCCTCTAGAATCCAAAGTATGCTGGGACATGTTGAGTGGATGCAAGATATAGGTCCGGGTAGTTGAGTCATAAAACACATAAAATACGGCTCCCCGTACACAAACACCAGATGACACCCGCCCATCTTGAAGGTCGACCTGCTCTGTCACTTTGTCGCTGCCTGCTGTCACCGTGACAACAGACACCCCACCGATTTGCACTTTATCACTTAGGGGAGTCAGGAAAAAGGATTAGGCTGGGACACTGCAGAGAAGGCTTGCAAAACGCAACTGGTTATATGTCAAAGAAAAAAATGTATAGATACAAGGATCTTGGTCAGACATGGCCAGTCCATGGATTAGTCAACTGGCAAAATCTCTCATGACTATCTGAGATACAGTTTGAGAGCTGGATCTGGCTCCAATGTATCATAAATACAAACATTTTCAGCAAATTTGGCACTTCGGATTTTTGCAGCTTTCCCATATCCTTGAAAACTAATAGAAATAATTAAAAAAATAATGAACTAAAACGATTTTTTTTTAATTTGCCTAAACATATATCAGTGAATGCATTTCAAATGCAGATGGCCACAAATTGTCACCAAAACAGCATATCTTGCAAGAAAATACAACTTTCATAATAAAACATTGAGATTATGTCAGAATATAGCCTCCTAAACCATTCAAACGTCATGAATGCAAATTGCTATGTTAATTACTGTATACTATCTAGAATTGCAAAGACTCCAATGCGATGGCTAAACACTAACTAAAGCCGCAAAACACAAACGATAAGCTTAATGACAAAAACAAGCAGAACTTTGAGAAGTGATGCACGGTGAGGGCTGGAGGGGTGGGCGTGAGGGCCGAACATTTAATGGAAGAGGTGGGGTGTCCTCCAGCACCAGGCGGCAAGGTGAAGCCACCCATTACGACAGAAGCCAAACAAGCACGCCAGGCCCACAGACAGGCTGAAGATGAAGAGCCCATCTCCTCCAACACTCATTTGGAGAGATAGCCCGCCGATCTGCATGCTGCAAGTATAACGGCTCTAGTCCATCACGGCCCCATGCCCCTGCCCTCCTCTCAATGGTTTAAATTAAACTTTGATACTATTTTGTGACGTCTTTCAATGTTACAAGTGCTCAATATGGACTTCAAGGCCCATGTCTGTGTGCGGTGATGTCTGGCTTCAAGGTAGACAGCGATATTAAAATGACACAGTGACGGCAGCATTTAGAGCTGTGTGCTGTGCGAGGACTTGCAATCATCTGAAATCTAAATATAGTACCTCCATAATGTAAAGATGAATAAATACAAACAACAAGAACACTCAGAGAGAGGATAAACCGGCCAAAGCCATGGATCACACCAACTTTTGAATGCCATCCCATCTTTACGACAAATTTCAGATCAATCAATCCAACAGTTTTTGTGCTATCTTGTCTACAGACACACACACAGACCCAGATGTAAACACACACATACACACACACACACACACAGAGGTGAACACATTAGCATAACCACAAATGCAAAAGTTACGCTATAAACCAGGCATGTCCAAACTCAGGCCCGGGGGCCAAATGCGGCCCTCAGTATCATTGTATGTGGCCCTCTGCCTTGCTAACCCAAAGCAGTCTTGGAGATCATAAACACAAGCTCACTGTGTCATCCATCCAACTTCAGCTCAGCCAATATAGACCTTGTTCTAAAGCACAGTATGTCGCTGACTTTATTTGCACATACTGTGGTTTTTCAGTGTATCACTTCTGTTAATGGTGCGACTGTAGCTAGTGAGATGGTAAACATATGTCATTCAGCCAACTTCAGCTCCGTTATAGATCATCATAAAGCTCAGAACAGCCCGATGCCAGTCAAGACAGCTTTTCAGTCTGTGATGTCGGCCCCAGGACTAGTCTGGTGAACTAAAGTGGCCCTCTTACTAAAAGGTTTGGACACCCCTGCTATAAACAAACTACAAATACAATACGGTGTTGCACATGTGTATAAAAGGCGCTCAACTCACTGATTGAATACTGGATATCTTTGTATAGAATTTCTTCTTTCTCTTTCTTTAAAATGAGCCTCTTCCATCAATATCCATCAAGGCATCACGTAAAAAAAAATCCAAAATGGATGGGACTAAAGTAACATCATTGACATTTATAAAGCAATACATTGATAAACCCAGTATCGGCATATTGTCAGTGTTGAGATAAATCACATCGTATCGTGATTTGTGATACATGGCTGTTTACATTTTATTTTTATTTTGTGCCTATGAAGCACTTTTGGCACCTGGTGTTGTTGCAAATGTGCAATACAAATAAAGCTGACATTGACCATAACAGGAACCCGGTGATTCACAGCCCTATTCTTAATCATTTATGAGTTCACACTGTCCAGTAAACACAGAGGTTTTTATTTGTTCTCTTTGCAACCTCTAAATGATTTATCTTCCCTTTAATGCCCATTTAGGATGTTGGGTTTGGATGTTTGCTTGCTTAAAACGTTGTTAATCGCGATGATGCTCTCTGAAGTTCCGGAAAAGTCCTGAGGTCAGCTGTGAAAAAAGCTGCAGCAGCATCACAACAGTGTGTTTTGCCTTTCTCCGTGGGTCCATGAGTAATTGATGTGATTAATTGAGGTGTAATGTAGCGCAGTGACGTGTCGGGGTTGGCACACTGCTGGGGGCCTTGGAAGTGTGTGTGCTTGTGCATGTGTGAATTTAGGCACATCTATCTGATCCAACCGCAACACAATTAGAAGCATCATCCGGCCAACAAATGGAGTTTTAATTAGGAGTGAAGACCGCGCAGGAGGCCAGTCAATGGGCAGACGATTGAATTATCTGGCCACAGAGTGAAGGGGAGAAGAATAATCTCACACACAGCGGCACGTGCACCTTCTGCTTGGGATTCCTCTCTGCTCCTCGCTCCACACCGTAGCACGTCTGTCTGATTCGCACTTTCTCGTCTCCTATATAAAACTTTTCTCTCTGCTTTAGCACATCACACTCATCACACTCATCACACATCACATTCTTTTCAATGTGTTTTGGCGGTTTTCTGATCTTAGTCAATACGGTTCTTTTCTTCCTTCTTCACATAACTCATAGTTCATGAACCCCTTCTGTCATTTTGTCAGACGCTTTTAAGAGGTGGGATTTGTTTGTTCTTTCCACAATTTAGCTGAACTGAAATACATTTAAAAAAATTGTTTGAGTGGGTTGTAAATACTGTTTTAATAATATTGCCAAGATAATTGTTTTGGCAATTTTGAATATCTTGATTTCATGGACTGTCTCCAGTTTGACCATCTGCCACACTACCTGCACCATAACACGACCCCAAGAACACGCTCTTACCTATGGTTCCCGCCAGTGCCGCTTACAAAATCACACTCTTTCAAGTCCAATAATCCCTCTCTCCGGGCGCAGGTGCTCTCAGATTGTCATTTATGGCCAGGACCTTACAATTATATTCTATATGTTTTCTCTATATTAGAAGGCTGCAGAGCGTCACTTAATCTGATTCAAGCCTAGATCTTTTTCAGTCCTGATTCAGACCTGGTTTAGTAAGACCAAACCTATGGAACGCTTTCCCTCAATGTTAAAACAGGTCTCTTGTTGTTTTTAATCTAATTTTAAGACCCACTTGAATGGAGGGAAATCACAGCATCAGGTAAGAGGTGGGAGTCCTCCTGCATGTGCCACCAGCTGACCACGCCTACTCAGGAAGTAGCATCAGCTAATAAATGACACGTCACCAAGCAGAGTGACAATTCTGAATATGTCTTGCAGCTCTGCAGTCAAAACCTGTTAACAAGGTAATACATCTAATTTGTCTTTCAAAAGAACCAAAAACACAATTTAACTTGACAAGACAAATTGAACCTTTTGAATACTGTAGATGTGATTCCTGCGTCTTTTTGGAAACTTTAAACACCCCAAATCCACCAGAAAACCTTTGAAAATGTGATGAAGTTGTGTATCCAAATAGATGGCGCCTGTGATGCGCTGCTGCCTGAGCCCAGAACTCTGCACCGGGAACATGTGAATCCACAGCAGAGGCGCCTCCATCACTCTCTATCGCCGCTAACAAGGTGGCACCCAAGGACAACATTTTGTTTTGATCGATCAGAATTATAACTATGGTAACGCTTTATATTAAGGTGTGCTTGTTAAGTATTAATAAGGTATTAATAGACATTAGCAACATGCTTATATATTGCTTATATTAAGCTGCTCACTTCACTATTCTCTAAATGATGTTGTTCTAGTTATATGCTTTTAAGCATTTAATAAGTAATTAGTAAGATACTTATTAAAGGAGGAATATGTTTATAAATATATGAATAAGCTGCTTATTAAACTATTATCGATACCATGTTAATAGGCCACTAACAATATGCCTATAAAGATATTAATACGCTGCTTATTAATAGGCAATAGTGGTAATAGGCCACTAAAAATATGCGTTCATAAACTGCTTATTACACTATTTTGCAGTACCACAGCGCCCCCTGTGCCCATGGGTGGGACAGCTATAAGCTAGGAATACACTATCCAGTTATTATTATAGTTCCATGGTTGTGCCACAGGTGCGTTGTATACATGGATCTATTATAATAACTGTATAGGGTATTAATAGCTTGTAGCTCGGGAGATTCTCGTGGTACTGCAAACTAAATTCACGTGGGCTACCCAGAAATTGTCCCCATAGAACTCAATGTAAACTAAAACAGCTCGACCTCAGCAGACAGAGAACCTACAGCTTTCATAAAGGTCGGATTTTGTGGGGCTTTTAGTGTCCCTTGTCATCCTGAACTTTTTTTCTTCTTAAATCCTTCAGTTTTCTTTAAATCCACATTTTACTGCCACAAACTCTACTCCCGCTCTAACTCCCACTCTGATCAGCAGCTCTGATTGGTCAGAGCGCGGCCCCTATGTGCACGTGCATTACAGCCACGCACGCGTATTTGGCGCAAAGCATTATGGGAGCTCGTCAACTGCGCAGAACCGGGAGGACCAGACGATGCCCAAAAATAGGCGAGTTCCGCTAATAGGGGTGTGACGATACTTTCTCCCGCAATTTTTTTTTCTCCTTTTTTTTCCGTTTTTATTGGTATCAATACTTAATATATGGCTACATTACGCATCTCCATTCTATTTATCATGAAATAAAGAGTATTTTTTATTTTATTTATGCCATAAATTGGCATATTGTATATTTCTGACCAATATATCAATAATCGTCATATCGTGATAAAATCGTTATTGTAATCTTTATCGTGAGCTTTGTATCGTATCGTATCGTGAGGTACCCTTAGGTTCCCACCCCTGTCCGCTAATCTCTCAGGCTCGTGAAGTCAGTTGATTCACTGTTTTGTCAAAGCCAAATTCATTAACAGAGCAGGTCGGAGCATGAGTGGGTTCATCATGGCTCCTTGAAGTTACTAACAAACTTTTGGCACAAACTTAATTTTGATATTTTTTTTCATTTAGACTTTAATTGTTGCTATTTGAATAAATAAAAACATCTTAGATCATTGTTGTGTTTTTTTCTGCATTAACAAAAATGCTCCTCGCTTTAGATTAAGGTACTGCAAAATAGTGTAATAAGCAGTTTATTAACGCATATTTTTAGTGGCCTATTACCACTATTGCCTATTAATAAGCAGCGTATTAATATCTTTATAGGCATATTGTTAGTGGCCTATTAACATGGTATCGATAATAGTTTAATAAGCAGCTTATTCATATATTTATAAACATATTCCTCCTTTAATAAGTATCTTTCTAATTACTTATTAAATGCTTAAAAGCATATAACTAGAACAACATCATTTAGAGAATAGTGAAATGAGCAGCTTATTAATATGTTTATAAGTACATATAAGGAATATATAAGCATGTTGCTAATGTCTATTAATACCTTATTAATACTTAACAAGCACACCTTAATATAAAGCGTTACCATAACTATAAAGAAAATATACTTTCTGTTGAAAATGGCATTCTCTGAAGAAGTCTTTTGTATAAAAATTGGTATTGATTGGTATGGATTTTTCCCTCTAAAATGAACATTTTTGTTTGACATTTTCATATTGCAACAACAAATGGAGATGCACAATCCATCTCACCAATATTTCAGATTCCTTGCCAAAATAATTTGATAGCCAGAGCTTATGCAGACCCAAGTATAACATAAACCACATACAATCAATATAAACTCAATAAGTTGATTTACTTGAGTTGATAAGAGAACATTAAATGTGTATGAATAAATGTTAAATCATTTTGAAATGTTATGGATGACAGCCTCAGTCCAACATTACTGCAAACTGTGAACAACATTGGAATGCTTTATAACATGGATCTACAGAATATTAATTCACCAAAACACGAACATACTGAGACCCAAGTCCACAGTATGAGGAAGTAAAAGTTATGTATTTTAGTCTGTAGTTCAGCCGAGGACACCGACAATGATCTATATTTACAGGACAAGGGCCTAAGATTGTTTTGTTCAGGGAATGGAAAAACCAAAGAACAAACTCTGGCCTTCAGGAATGCTCTTCATCATTAAACGCAACAGACAGAAGTTTAAACTTAAACTCTTCCAAAACATAATGGAATGGCAATAGCAGTATGCCAACTACTGAAGCAGTGATTTAAATAAACTGTTTGCCTAAATACTGTACTTATATCCCGATGATTTTTTTTTTCTTTTTGGGATTTTCTAAGACGTAGGAGCACTAAAAACGTTAATGTGTTTTTTTACGTTTTTTTATTTTTATTATAGGCCTTTACCAAATGGTTGAGATCCAGTTTGATGGTAAAAGTGCCTACAAACAAGTGAGATGCCCCAATGAGGTAGATTTCAGTGCTTAAAGTAGATATAACTCAAAAGGTGATCTGAGGAAACCATTAAAGGGTAAAATAACAAATAAAAACATCAAGGAAGTATTATTTTATGACAATATTACTTTTAATTTGTTTTATTTGACAACATTCACAACCAGCAAATGTCTGTGGTTATATCAAATCAACGCGTTTCCCTTCCTGAGCAAAGACGTTAACCCCTCAGGACCAAAAGCATGCTGACCCGTGCCTTAGCCTCTCATCATCTCCTTCCCCTGTTGAGACACGGCTCCATCACACGGCTGCTTTCTTTTCACAAACCTCACGCTCTCTGCATCTCCTATCGCCCTGCCTGTTTAGCATTCCGCCTCTGAGTCACTAGTAGCAGTATATTGTATGGCGTACCAAGGGACATGTCTGTGATATCCAGGAGCCTAATTAGCAAGTCCAGCTCCTGGCAGAGAACACGGCACGCAGAGGAGTGCAGCCCAGCACAAGCACTGGCGTCAATTAAATGAGACCTCGCACACCCACCGCCGAACGCTACACGCCCTTTGCAACAGCAGCCATATGCATAAACTATCTACGAACAACTTTGGAGGATGAATAAGGGGTGGTGTTGCTTTGCAGGGACTAGTTAGAAGTTGTGTGGCAGTCAAATGGGATTTATGTCTATGGTATTGCGGCGATGGGAAGATCAATGTTACAAGTTGGTGTTGTAAGTGGGGCAAATCTGAACCTAAAAATGTATCAGGTTCTAAATGGGAAATGATCCAGACTTCAGCAGTCGTTACAGTCTTCCTCTAACTGACATCATAGCAGCATTTTCCCAGGTGTGACAAAAAGGAGATTCTACCATTTTGGAACGACAAGCGAGCCGACGCACGCCAGATCTGATGCACGTCTCAATAGCTGCGCGTCGTCTTCTACCGTCTGTGCACGAGCAGACAGAGGCGTTGGTGTAGTAGGCGGGAGGAGGGGGGGAACTAGATACAAATGTTTTCTCTGGTTCCTTTTGAGCGCTAATTGAAATTGTTTGAAAGACAAAAATATCAGATGTGAGGACGCAAAAACAGGTAGACGCCAGAGGAGGAACAGAAATGTGTGAAAAAAGGAGGCGGCCAGTTTGTCCTCAAGGCGGTATGAGATGGGTGGAAATAGGCCTAAGTGAATTTAGAAAGTAGGGCGAAGACTAATGGAGGAAAATAAACAAACGCACTGAAATGTGAATTCCACAGGGCCCCAGGTCATTAGAGTTAATACTGCACGCTATGCCATCTGCCGTGATTGTTTACACTAGCCGGGATAATTAGATCCTAATTAGTAGATGGTATGGTGGGGGAAACATTATTTTACATGCAGTGAGATGAAGAGGATGGAGCACACCTGCAAAACTGTTCTGTGCTGTCCGTCCTGTGAGCATCAGAGAGATTTAGCATAGTAGCATCTAAAGAGGTTTTCATTTAAAAGCCCATAAGACTAAACATAAGATCGTAATGGTTCCCTCCCACTAATTATACAAAGCATAGTACAAAAGAGAGGGCTGTCAAAAAGGGAATTTTGGTCATTCTCAGCAACAGATTATTGCCTTTTAGACTTACCTGTGTTTGATCCGTTTCTCAAATACCGTTCTTAAAGAAGCTTAACAAATAGAACTAGACGAACCAAACATTGGGCAACATTAAAAAGCATACAACAGCAACTACTGTATGGTAAAGAAATACAAAATATATACCGTAAATAAAATTGCACATTGTATAAGTTATTATTATTATCATTTAGAAGTATGTAATCTGTAATTCAAGGCTTGATTCAAAAACACTTGAATATCTTCATGTTTGAATGTCCTTGGCTCTGTTTGTAAAGTGGTTAGTCATATCATAAACAAATATATATATAATAGTATTTTCCACCACCTTTTACATAGTGCAAGGCTTAAACTTCTGGGGCGAGTCCTTTCAAAATGTTCTCCTCCCTCTCCTTTTTTTCTCTTGGGTAAAGATCAATTGGAAATTTCTCAAGAACTTAACTTCAAGTTGAGGGCTCTTGATATCTGTGGAGAAGCTGACTCGAGTATCAAAATGAGACGGC
Organism: Knipowitschia caucasica; assembly: GCA_964034765.1. Taxonomy (NCBI): domain Eukaryota; kingdom Metazoa; phylum Chordata; class Actinopteri; order Gobiiformes; family Gobiidae; genus Knipowitschia; species Knipowitschia caucasica. The sequence goes on from OZ035840.1 coordinate 16,228,147, forward strand.
AGTTTAAAAAGTAAGAAGGTCTCGGTCTTATGTATTCAAAAGCAAACAGGCTCTGATTGAATGTGCGGATGTGAATGAAAATATACTAAACAACCGTGTGTACACAACTGCTCTAAAGCCTGATGTCTCGCTGATGTGTCTCTCTCACACATGATTCTCCTGGGGAAAATGTGCACCAGGTTTGTCCCTATAGGTGACAAAATGCCTGACAGAATACACACCCTCTCTCTGGTAAGAACGTAACAAAACACATAATAATAAATAAACAGTGGAATAACGTATAAACAAGAGTAATTTAGCTGTTTATATTTAAATCAAGTGAATCAAAAGGAACAAAGTAGAATCTGCTTTTTCCCAATATCTACAAATTATATTTTTGGCATCTGCAGCTAGACAAATGCTGGTTGAATAGCCGATCCTCCCTATTTCAAAACCAGCAACTAAAAGCAACATTTCTACAACCTGAAATTTGCATAGATTAAAATAAACGTGCACAATATCACCAACACCTTCAATGCTTAGATTCTGATATAAGCACATGGCTGGATGACTAAAGAATAGCCAACTTCTATTAACTCTAGCATAAACATCTCTTTTGATTCAATCTTCTGTATTTGGTTGCTGTCAGTTGGTAAAACATATGTCTGGCGATATAGGTTGAATTCAGCCTTATGTGTCTTCAAAGATGCAAAAATAGAATATTAACGTTTCAAAGGCTTTGGCTTAAACTGCTGTGTCCCGTGCCTGCTTCTCTCGCCGACAGATCCCTTTGAATCTGGGAAAGCGGGAGATACCAAGAGCATGCTAATAGTGTTTTTGCCAAGGTGCGAGGAATATCAGGACCAGGCTGCTGTCCTAATGTATGCGTGTGGAAAAGGCTAGTGATTGTGATCAGTGTGCCAGAGAGCAGCATGAGTGGCAGGAGCTGGCACTAAATGCTAATAGCAGGGAGCAGCTGACGGAGAAAAGAATTATTATCTGCCTTCATTACATTTACACAGGCTGTCTGTATCTCGCACTATTCTTCTGATCTTTACCTGCCTCTACAAGACAAACACTATATTCATTTCATAAGAAGCAGCGCAGTGTTGGAAGCATGAGGAAAGCCACTGCAGAAATGAAGAGTTGTTGAGAAAAAAAATGATATGAAAATACATAAAAGATTTCTGTGGCTTGCGATAAATAAAAAAAGACTAGAAACGATGAACTTGTACTGTATATATTTATTTACAGTGCCCACCTGGTATCAAACATGGGATTTTTCTGTTTTTGTGCCAGAGGACCCAGATGTTCAGCTGGGAAGCTTTGACGTATGGTCCATGTATGACAAAAATAAGAATTGCATTTAAAAACAAAGTTAAAAATGTATATGAAGAAGGACAGCTATAGAATGTCACCATCTTAAAGCTGCACTATCTGACTTTGTGGAATTTTCCAATGTGAGCGCTGGCCTCGCTCTTTCTGCTCGCCCTCCCCGCACGGAGCTTTCGCCCCCTCAGCCTGAGCTCACGTCTCAGTATATGGATCGCACATTTGAACGTGGATGGCGTGACCATAGAATGATTGAACCGGGAAGCGCGGAGGAACGAGACTTTCTTCTGGATGGCTGTTGTAACTGGTAACAAAGACACGGGAAGTTTCAGGTTAGCCTCCGCCGCTTGTTTACCTCAGCTGTCTGTGCTAACAAGAGACCTCTGGCTTGTCTCAAGAATGTGGGGGCCAGTGGTCCACTGTGATTGGTCACAATCTAATCCCGAAACAAATTCTCTTCCTTGTTTCGCAAAAAAATGACATGCCAGCACAAATCTGCGCAACTTTTTCTTCAAAAGCACGTATTTCCTGATGCATTGCATGGATATGGATTGAATTTTTGTAATTAATACAAAAATAATTGAGGTAATGTAGCTTTAATTCTTTCCATGTGGCCATACTTGTATGCAAAAGCCATACTCAGACTTCCGAAGCTGTGAGGGCAGGGCCTGGTTAGTGCTGTGATGGGAGACCTTTGAGAACACCAGGTGCCACAGTGGGGCAGCTGCGGCTGTAAACTGCAGCTGTAAAGCGAGGCAACATACTGGTTGTGTGCCCCAGGGCAGCTGTAGTTTCTCATCACAGTGTATGGAGTGAAAGAATAATAACATGTGAAGCATCTTTGAGTGTCAAAAAAAGCAGTAGATAAAAATAAAACCGATGCGTAATTATTCCCTAAAAGAAACTTCAAAATTGTCTGTGTCTCCAGTGAAATGATTGCACCGGAGAGTGAGGCTCAGGGATGAACTATTTGAAATTTTCCCTCATAATTATAGTTTGGGGTGGGAGGGGGCATCCAATTCCAAGTGGGAATGGGTCTATTGCAATGTTTCCTTGTTTAATAATTTGTACACGTATTAAAAACTTGCATACATTTTTGACCATAGGACCATGCACCATTAATGTAATATACTCGCTCCCCTTGGCCTTACCACCACCAGTAATTCATTAATTTAATCAGTAAGCTGTCCAACATGCCTTTGAAAATGTTCTCTCTCCTTACACAATAAGTAAAAAGTGGCTTTCTATTTAACCAGCAGTGTGCGCCCCAATCTATTGAGGGTTATTAACAGTTAAAAAACTATTAAAAGTTACAAGTTTGAAAAGTAATACCAAAACCCCTTGTCTGACTGATTTGAAACCATATTTTTCAGCTTAACGCTTTGCCAACAGAAAAACCTAATAGTGACTACAATAACATCAAATTAAGCCAAATGATTGCTCTTGATACTTTTGTTTTTTTTCCCTTTTCTCTTCTACTCAATGGAAAAATCACATGGCGGTACACGGTCGGTTTTGGAATTGACTTTAAATTAGATTTGGCAATGAAAGAGTGTCTTATTCCTTTTCCGTGTGAGTGTGAAGTGATGTGTAGCAGGAGCATCACCTATTGTCAACCTCGCCGCTCATAGCAGCGCTGAGGCCCGTCCCTAATTGAGACCTGTGGCGAGCCCAGAGAATGGAGCTTGTCACATCACTGCCTCTCCCAATCACATTGCTGGGAAGACCCGGCGACCACCATTTTCTGCCATCATCCCAACTAGGCAGGAGGTGATACATGCCCTGTCACCTACTCCCAAGCACTTCTTCCTAGTGTGTAGATGCTCAAAGCTGCTGGCCATTCCTCTCTACAAAGACCAGAACATCGGGACGCCAAAGAAACTGAAATTAACACCTGTTATATGCAGTATTTTCGAGGGCTTTTTCCTCCATTTAAAGTATTTTTTTTATCACTATGTCAGGCTACAGAAATATAGTTCTTTGTTTGACTTGGCTTCATGTATGATGAACCAATTCTAAATGTTTTGAATGTGCCTCTCTTGACTTAAACACAAAATCTAAACAGATTATGCATTGACTATGTCTTCTCATACCTCATATTTCTATCTTTTTTATATTTCCGTTTCCTCATATTGGTCAATCTCGATTTACGGTTCAATTTTAATCTGTGGCAGTCTGATGGTGCTGCAAAAAAGCACTTTTTATTCAATACAATTCAAATAACTGTATTTGTCTGTGAGGAACTTAATTTGCAGACAGAGCACCAGTGTGGATACATAAACACACAGAAACACAAGGTATAATGTACAATAAAAGTGCAGAAATGCAGAATAAAATACATATCAAAATACAGATCATAATGTGCTTCAGCCTAAACAGACCATCTCCCAATCAGCTGTGTAAAAGGCGGATTACAGATTTGAAAGAAAATGTTTCCTATTTAACCCGTTCACATTGTGAGAGATGAATGAAGAGAGGTAGACACATAACTTTGCGTATAAATTAGTGTATAACCAACCGTTGTGCTTTTATTGCTACATGATTGTTGGTTTTAAAAAGTGGGTCAAAAATCAATATCGCAATCTCTAAAATGTTGGTTCAGTCCTTCATTAAATGATCCCAACCTGAGCGAATATGTTAATGTATTTCATTTCATTCAGAACATGCATTTATGTAGTGAAGGAGACGTTAACAGAGGATTTCAACTGAGAATGTCTCTGCAGTAATACGATGGTGTAATGTCTTCTCACAAAACTGAAACGCTTCAATTTCAAGATCATGCCATTTCCGCTTCATAGTCGAACAATAACATCAGCACAAAAAAAGAAACAGAAACTGAGAAAAATGAAAAGAAAAGTATATATCATAAATTGAACAAAGAACACCAAAGTGGCCACAGCAAGCCACGAAGGCAACGTGCCGCTGCTTATGGGATATACAGGCATACAAAGAGGCATCAGCTTTGGCACGCTCTCTGATCTGACACCCGCAACCCCCCTCTTTTCAGCCAGAGTGCAGAGAAAACGGCTCAGCTCCTTGCCATTGTGCGAAGACAGGCAGCCAGTAACGTGCCAGCAGGCAGACAAAGATTTGAACGCCCTGACATTATGCAAATGGCGGCGTTTGGCTGGTACTTACATGACTTCACACCACATTGCTCATCTCAATTATCAGATACAGTAACGGGGAGCTGGTGAAAAGCATGAAACTAGAACAAAACACGGGAAGACTCTCAGTCACACGGACTAATTTGTTGTCTTTCTCTCCGCATGACTCTTTAAGACAGCTTAGCATAAAAATTACAAGTTGTGGAAATGAGTGTATAATGACATTCAATGAGAATCGTGCGAGTTTATGCATGGTGAAATTGAAACTAATGACTCAAATTCAGGAAAATTATCACGCCGCATTATTACGTGTATGGTTAAATACAGACATTTTTTTTCTCAAGATGTACCGCACTGTTTTAGAAGTTTAGGGCAAGTGCAAATGACTTGAATTGAGGAAAGCTTTTCAGTTGTCTTTGTTTGGAAAGGACAACAGTGCGGTGTTTTTTAAAAGAGGTAGAGCTTGACGGATAGATAATTACTCACATTCCAATTGAAATTCATATTTTGACATTTCTAGTGATCTATCATCCATTTGTGATAATTGGTTTTGTTTGGTTTCAGGTCCACGGATTCAGCTTTGTCATGTCCTATACCAGGGGTGTCCAAACATTTTAGTAAGAGGGCCACAGTCAACCAGACTTGTTCAGGGGCTAATAACCCAGATTCTAAAACGTTTATGTGCTCAGGCTGTTGTGAGCTTTAAAGGGAGGTATGACATAAGATCCCTATGATTCAGCTGAAGTTAGCAGAATCACAAAAGTTTACAATAGAGCTTAATAGAGGTAAAACCGTGTGCCACAATCAAAAATAAATATAGGAATAGTCAAAAACGTGCCATGTTTTACAACAAGGTTTAACATGTACCGTATATTTAGAGCCCCAACTCTGAAAACCAACAGATTCTCATAGCTCTATTCCTGTTGCTATTTATCTTAAAAGCAAGTATACGACTGTCTGTCCGCAACAGACTGTAGCTTCACATCTGACAACATTTTACAAAGTGAGCATTGTAAAGAGAATGGGGTATGACATTTTGTGCTGCATCGCACACAGGCACAAGTTGTTTTCATTGAAGTAAGTGTATGATTATTTGATTTTTAAGTTTGTGACCATGGTACTTAAAAAAAAATTAATCTATGTAAGTAAATTTGGCGACAAGGTGGCAAGGTGGATAGCAATCTCGCATCTCAGCAAGTAGGTCTTGAGTTCGAATCCCGGTTGGAACAAGGTCTTTCTGAGTGGAGTTTATGTATGTTCTCCCAGTGTCTGCGTAGGTTTCCTCCGGGTGCTCCGGTTTCCCCTACCACTAAAAAATTTACAATAGTTCAGGGTGAATGAGTGTGTGGTTGTGAGTGAGACTGTGGGACGACGGATGGAAATTAGCCCAATTAGCCCAAGTGTTAATTAACATGTAGTTTTCAACACTTTATACTTTATCCATAGAACATGTATGAATGTGTATGGGACCACCTCTCTCAAACTGCAATCAGGCACAAAGAAAACTGAACCTGATATTATGGGAGCTGTAGTTGGCTGGATGACACTGGTTTGCAAGACAGAAGGCCATTTAAAATGACAAAGAGGACCACACTTTGAGCAGGCCTGTCCTGTACCAATATCAACACTTTGGCTTTCATCATCTCCAGATACTCAACCAGATTAACCTAAAGAACCTTCTCATGAAATTAATGGAAAAAAACTGAAACTTTTTTGTCAATTCCTCACAGCCCACATCCTTATATCTCCAACTAATGAAATGCAGTCGTATCTGACTCACAAATTCTTTAGTAAATGGGAAATACTTGCATCACTTGTCACTGTAGGAATGTGAAGTTTGCAATTGGAACTGCTTCTTTTTTCCTCAAGGGCACTTTGACAAAGTTATTGGGGCGAGTGAGATCTGAACTATGGCCCTTACATCAGTCTGTGACCCCCTCAGCCTCTAGAGCCGTCACTGCCCCAATTGTTGTAATGATCCTGTACATGAAAAAGAACGAGTTTCACAGCCGTCACAAGCTCACTTTTCTAACACAGCATCGATTATAAAAGTCTTTTATTGTAGTAAATCTGCATTCATAATTGCGTGTGTGTGTGTGTGTTTTTTGCATCATACTTAACTAGAACAATTTGTAACATCTTAAGTGTGTCAGCCAGACACAAGAACTTGATACATCTTGATCAACAGTCATTACAACACAAGCTGCAGCATTTGGGTGTTTGCCAGAAACGCTATCTAAAATATGAGCCCGCGCGATGCTTTCCTAATTATATTCTTAAGCTTTTAGTGGTGTGAGAATTACTCCCAGTGTTTCTCTGATGTCAGGTTTAGTCTGAGTTGTAAAGATTCAGATGAGGATGGCTTGAGCAGATTCACGCTTTTTAGTACAAGCCTTATGTGCAAGGGAAGCCAGAAAAGGTGTGAAGATTTAAGAACATGCCGAAAAAAGAGGCGCTGTATTTTATTTTTTTCCCTCTTCTGCTTATACATATTCAAGAGGGCTTTATGTGTTGGATAAAATTGGAAATTACAACCACAGCAATTTTAGACTTGGTATCCTGGAGGTTATTGTTAGAAACTACACCAGTGTTTCCCACAGGTTTGAAGGCAATGTGTGGTGGTCATCGGCGGTGTCAATTAACAATGACATCGTTAATTGGTCAAATACAGCTTTATTGGACTGATCAAAATATCAAACATTATTCACACGCTGTATATTACACTATAAATACTGTTAACGCTGTATAAACCTACTTGTTGCAAAAAATAACATTATTCACACGCTGTATAAACACTATATTACACTATAAATACTGTTAACGCTGTATAAACCTACTTGTTGCAAAGTTTGCATGTTTTATCAGAGCACCTGATTTTTCGGGGCTGGCAAAAAAAAGATTTTAATGCCATATCATAAGGGAAGTCCTCAGGACAGGGTCCATTGATGGAGTTTGTTCCTGAGGTCTGTTTTCACCTGGAGATAAAGCAAAATGATAAATTATTATCAATGCAAAATGCACCAATATAAAGACAATGGGAATTTTTTATTGCTATTACCCTGTTCATTGCAGAGAAATCCCGTTCACAGTTCACAGAGGAAACAGGGATAACCAAAGCAATGCTTGCCAGAAGAACAACTTATATAGCTAATTACACTGCGGACTGTTTCAGACCGATACCTCTGGTTCAGGCTGATCCTCATCCTCAACGCGTGTCTTTTTCAATCGCGGAAAATATTGTTCAATACTCATCTGGATTGAAGCAGCAAACATTCAGTGTAAGAGTAAAAAAATGACATAAAGTTACTTATAACTTTATTTCTTGCTACAGCTGCTACATAGTGTTTTGACCCCGACAACCCAACTACATACCGCAAACTTGCGACTAATTAACTTTATAAAGAAAGCGTCATCGCTTGTTAAGGGAGTCGGGACGGAAATTCAACATTGACACTGAACATTCAGCACTTTTTAATGTGTGATTTACGAGATCACGGGATACCAACCTTTAGTGAACTTCACCAGCCGTCTTCTCTGCACCAAAATTAATAGACACAGCTGCTTACAGCGATGATCGCTGATGGAGACGGAGACACGCGGTGTGCACGAAGGGGAGGGGCTGTGTGTGTGTAGGTCTCTGTATGTGGGAGAGACGCGTAGCTTGAGTGAGAGTTACGAAGGGCCGCCACATTTTAAACCCCCCTCCCCGCTGTCAAATTGACCGCTGCGGCGGCACTAGACGATGCATGTTTTAACCCTTTAAGCGCCAGAGGTTTTTTCCAAAACGCTCAATTTTGACATCTTAATTTCAAAAGGCTATAACTTAAAAGTGATAAGAGATAAAGGCTTTCTGTAAATTAGAAAAATATAAAGGATGGTCCAAAGTTTATGTAGAGAATAAATCCCCCCATCTAATTAGCATATTATGACGTCATTTGGCGTTAGAAATAGTGGATTTTAGAATTTTCATACAATATTTGTATTTTTCTAACTGACAGACATATATTTATCACTAGAACATAAACACACACAGAGCACACACTGTAACATTGTAAATGTTCATGAAAATAGTAAAAAAATATAAATCATGATGCTGCTGTGAGCAGTCTGCCCAGACGCGCGCGTCACCGCGACCCTGGCTGCTGCAGCTGTCTCCCCTGCTCTCTCTCTCATCTCCCCTGATCTCTCTCTCTCATCTCCCCTGCTCTCTCTCATCTAACACACACAAGACAAGGCTTCTACAACACATTACTGTCCCGGTGATTACGTGAGGCTTGAAAATAAATATGTGGGAAGCACTTTTAGCGGAGACTTTGGCGGAAACTTCAGCGGAGGCGGGAGGTCGCGGCGCCCCGACCCGAGTTCCAGGCTTGTTTTCCGCAAATCTAACCTGTCTCCGAACCTCCCAATGACTTTGCCTTACTCTGAGAAACACTATTCCCACTGCAGACCCTGTGCAAAGTGTCTAAAGTTAGTGTTTGGTGCGGTACAACACTCGCAGGCTGCCCCGCAGCTGCATTCGCTTCGCTATGATTTCTGCACTGGTTCAACGCGGTCTTGCTCGAATATTTTGTATAGGAGCATGACGTTTTTTGGGGCCAGGGAGGTAGTCTGACATGTCTGCCAACTAGTGGCAGGGAGTATGAATGAATTTTGACACTCAGTTGGTCACACTCGGCCGTTTTTAACAGTACCGCAGCTTGTCGACTTAAGTCGACCGTGGCGCCTAGAGGGTTAAATAGCGTAACAAAAAAATATATATATATAATAATACGAAACGCAATTTGTGGCGGGCGGTCTCTAATCTGTGGCGGTGCGCCACAGATTAGTCTATGTGTGGGAAACACTGTACACACATTTAAATAGGAACACCTTCGTCTATCAGGTTAATGTATTCCAAGAGCAGTTTTTATCGCGGTGTTATTGAAATGTTCCCTCCCTTCCGTTCCGTCCTCCTCTCAACATCACAGTCTGTATAGAGAAAAGAGCCCGTCGGTAATTCTATGAACTCTCCCAGTCTTTGAGCACCAACAACGCACGCACTGCCACAGTAGGACGTTGGTTGACGGTTGGCGGGTTTTAAAATATGTGCGAATGATCAAGTGGATATGGCATAATGTTACAAGCATGTGAGCGACGGCGTGAGTGATTCGAAAGCTTAATGCAGGCCCTTTCACGCCACGGAGAGTTATAGTCAGCAATTTACATCATAAGCGTCTGCTAAATTTTGGATGCATTTCAATCAAAGGCAGTTGTCCAGACTTCCATTTTGATCCTGATGGGGGCCTATTTCTATAGCACACGCATAATCCAGGCATAAATACACACAAACAGCATAATTTTTTCATCTCCATAATCCCTGGATAATCTTCATCTACATTACGAGCTGTGATAAATTGAAGGGAAGACTCTCAAATGAACATATTTACATCAGTAGTGTAGTCCCATTAGCGAGAGGCTGCCTGGGAGCGTGCTTTTGAAGCGCCCGACGGCACTTAAGATTTTTATTAGAAGCACTTTAACTCCTGCGCTGCCATGCTAACTAATGTGCTTTAATACACATATAATGTAGTGGATTACTGCATGCGGATATTAATAAATCATCTGGTTTATTTATTAGTGCGCCTTTTGCCACGCCGGGTAAATGACATGTTTAATCAGTCAGGTTTTTCAAGAGCCGCTTTTTTACGCCGCTGCTACTGCTTTGTGTCGCCTTCCGTTAAAAGACTGGATGAAATTATGACATTATGTAACGTTTTTCGCTTTTAGGGCGCACTCACTTTTCTGATGGAGGGTCTGCCACCTGCTCTTCTCCACGCAGATGGATTTGCTTTGGCTGGAGTAGCATTCAGTACGGACTTTTACGCAATTATGAGATGTGTGTATTGCTATGATTGTGTTGTCATCTGCGGAGCCCTTGAAGTAACCAGCTCATTTTCAAGTACAGTGTGGTTGTGTGTCAGAGAAAAGAGTAAAAGGAAGAAAAAGTCACCGAAAAAATTAATGTTTGGGCAAAGTGTAGGTTCCAGGAAATTATTGTTGTTCCTACGGATACTGGAGGGTCTAAGGACAGTGATTATGGGACATTTAAGGACATTGGTTTTTACGCCTCCTTTAGACCAATGGCCCCTTTGTGTTTGTTATAATTGCATTTCCTGTATTTGATCTGTTATTTTCTCAATCTGTTGTTGAAGAATTGACATCTTTGTAAAGTCCTGTTGTGATTTGGGGCTATACAAAAATACATTGACTTTAATTGGATCTAATTGAATTGAGGAAAACGAATTGGGGCAACAGTAGCTCGATTGGTAGAGCATTGGCCTTTGAGCCTAAAGGTTGTGGGTTTGAGCCCACCATGAGACCTTCTCCACCAACTCCCACTGATGACTGCTGTCGTTGTGTCCTTGGGCAAGACACTTAACCCCACTTTGCCTGAAGCCCCCACTGAAAGAGAGGCCGCACTATGCCATAGTGGCATCTGTGGCATCTCTGCCCCCCCCCCCCCCCCCCCGACCCAGAAATGGAATAAAGGGTGGAAAATGGATAGATGGATGAATTGAGGAAAACCACTTAGTATAGCAACAAAGTACACTTTGTTACTTGCCTCCTCTGAACTTGTCTAAAGGCAAGGCAAGTTTAATTGTATAGCACAGTACATGGCAGCTCAAGTGCATTACACAAGGAAGGACTGCTAACAAATAATTGATCATGAAACAGAGATAAAGATAGACAGATACAATCCTTTAGTTGTTGCACAGCTGAACAGATGTTTTTATTTTTTTATCTTAGACTTGTCTCGAGTAGAATCTCAGTCTCACTTTTTCAGGAAGAATCCGCCCGATAAACTTTTTAGGCCAATAACTAATATGTCAATGGAAACAAGACCATCTACGGACCCTCTACAAGAAAACAACTGTTTCTACCCTCTGCTATTCCCTGTGAGTGAGTGACTAGAACATTTACATAGGCCTTGTTACCCCAAATCACAAGGAGTTAGTTCTTGTGATTTGGTTGGCTTACTGTAAACAACAGAACATACAGTAAATACAGCATTTGTGAGGCAACACACTCAATTACTACAGTGCTACAACCGCAACCTCTCATCACACATTGTTTCAAGTCTATGAGGTAAATTCTTGCTAACGAACCGTATACTGTATGTAGGATGATCTTCTCAAGTTCTCCATGAGATTAAAGAGACGTGCCTGCACTCTTTGGTCCCTTAATGGCAGATAGATCAAAGTCTACAGTGTTACTGCTTGGGTTGAGGGGAATCATTAGTGATGGGTCAACAGGGCTTCATTACCAGCCCTGCAGCATGTTTACTAAGCGTCTCATTGTACAGTGCGGCAAAGTTGAAAGCGAGAGATGTGGGTTCGTGTACGCGCTCATCAAATACTTCCATATTGCGCTCTGATCCTTGGTGTGTGGGAGGAACATAGGTCTCCCCTGTGGTCCACTTTTCCCAACAGATGACAAGACCAGGCCACGTGTATTGTACCTACTGCCTCCATCAACTCACTTTCCATCTATTACAAGCGCACAGGATGATCTTCATGGCTGCGGCTCATTGTAAAAACCCTAGCCTTGCTGATTCAATAGGCTCTGGAGGGCTCTGACAATGACCAATTCACTCATGACTATTATTCATCACAAACCTTTCCTGCTCTCCAATAAAATCCACCGCCCACCTTTCGCCGCTCTGTTTGGTATGCTGCAGCGATCCATCAATTCCAAGTGCTCCGTTGGCCCAATGCAACATACCATGGCCACACACACACACACACACACACACACACGCACACAAACATACACACAAACACTTTTATTCTTACAACTTTCAATAAAAAATACTTGTCTTTGAGATTGCTATTTTAGTATACAGGCTATTCCTATCTCAGCAGTTTCACATAAATTCTCTTTTACAAACATCCCCTCCTGGCTCCTTACTTCCAACGACTCGCCCCTCTCAACTGCAAACTGGTCTTTTCTGTTGCCAACTTAGTTCAGTCTCCTCCGCCTGCCTCACCCTCAGATGCCACCCGTCCTCTGCTTCCATGCCTGAGCGCTCTGACAGGCCCAGAGTCAGGAGGGGGATTTGATCTCTCCGTGGAGCCGAGCTGTGGCAGTGGGGTCCACTCTCTAACCGCCGGACGGAGCGCCCTGAGCCACCGATTAAAAAGTCATGAAGCTTTTAGGGGCAAGCCAGGCTACGTTTTTCCACTCCAGTGTGGATTGGCTGCCTGAAAATAGTCTTTGTGTTCCTGAGACAACAGTGGAATATTCAAAGAGTGGGAGCGGTGGGGGGTGAGGAATGGTGGGTTAACAGAGCAGCAGTGCGTGGGCCACCTGGCTCTCCCCTGTGCTCTTAAGCAGCACTCTCCAGCCGGAGCTCACTCACATTATGAAACACCCACAGTCCAACGTATACATAGTGCAGTGCTGCTCCGTGTAAGCACTGTTTTATCGTCAGACTACAGCGCTTTTTAAAAAGTGCCAACTTCATTTTCTTTTACCCCAGCCGGAGGGTCAGAAGGGAGGTCATATAAAAAACAAGAGTCCGTCACTCTTTGCTTTCAGAAACACTAACTGCATGGCCAAATGCTTTCCGGGGGGAACTCAGATACTTGATTATGCACACACCTTTGTGGTTAAAAGTAGTCAATTATTGAACAGTGCATTTCTTCTGCTTTTTAAGGTACTTATTTATATTTATGGCATATGAGTTGTTTACCGGAAAATGCATGCTTTTTGGGGCAAAGGGCAGCGTTAGTATGAATCACTGCAACAGCCGTTCGTCTAACTCAGATACTCTCCAAATCACATCTATTGTGAGTATCCAAAGGCTCTGGAAGAGAGGCAATCGAGCCTTTTCGGTCTGCGCTTCTCGGCTTTGGAGCGACCTGCCCGAGGAGATAAGGCAAGCACCATCAGTACCATCGTTTAAATCACTTTTATTGAATGGTTTTCCTTTATCTGTCTGTTGAGATCTTTACGTTTTGTCTTTTCTTTGTTCTGCCTACTTTGCTTTGTATCCGTTCTTTGACTTTTTGTGTTATGATGACGTATAAATGTTGCTCACATAGGTATAAAAATAACTTACCCATGATAGGTTTCATAACTTAAACAAAGACATGTGTAACAAGCCAGTTGGTTAAATTGACACACACTCTTTGGGATCCAAACAACTAATAGATGAATCCAAAGAATAATCATCCAACTAATTGATTATCCAGAATAGTCATTTATAACAACCCTATTAGTGTCATTATAGAGGCCATAGTATACAAGCAAAGACTGATTCCATAACATCCTACAGTACGTGCTTTTTAGATAAACAAGAACAAGTTGGTGGTGAAGTGTCTCATAAATCAAGCAGGTGAGCACTGACTTCCTCAAAAGCCGGTCATATACAACAATGGTCATGTGTAACAAGACCTTAATGTGATGTGAAAATACACTTGCCTCCCAGCATCGAGTCCGTCTGACCAGCGGCACCCATCCATACAGTATTGTCACAAGTAGCAGCCAAGCCACTAATGGAATCAATAGGGCCTCGCAAATATTTACAGGACAAGAGAGCCTCCAGGCAATCAATTCCAATCTATATGACGATGGAAGGTTCTACTGTGGCTGTGTTTCAGGTTGGAAAAATCGATAAGTCAGCTTTGGAAAATGATGGGGGAAAAAAAAATAACTCTTTAGTATTTCTCACACTCGCCTTTTACTTTAACTTCCATCATTCTGACCCTCTTTTTTTTAAGATGTCCAAGTTTGACATCTTCCCAGCAGGTATCTCGAGCCGCGGGGAGTACATCCAGGCTAAGGAAAGCTTTGCGAGAAAGAAAGTGCTAGTGGATGTGACAGGCGGCTGAAAATCTCGGAGATAACAGCATCAAGTCGGGAAAAGGGAGAGAATGGTAGGCCGTGGGGGGAAATATATTGAAAAACGGCCTATGAAAACAACAGGGTCTACACACTATATCCACACACAACAAGCACGCAGACTAAGTGACGCAAAGACGCAGCGAATGAGAAGTAGGGTATATTAAAAAGAGATTGCTTCTATTCCTCTCTGGGGGCAGATTTTTTATGCACAAGGTTGTAATCCCTAGTTTATGTTCTGTAGTAACTAGCTCAATAAAACACATCAGCCCTACGCATAAAAAGTGAATAAAACAGACTGTATAAAAGTGTGTCAGGGCGGGAGGAAGCTATAGAAGTCAAGATTGCCCTGAGTGATTGCTGATTTATTGATACAGTGACACTCCGACGTGCTCAACAACTAAAAGCAGACATATAGACGATAATGTCAGTTTTTATTTCAGTGCGGGGTTAGCGGTCTGCGAGCTACTGTACGTTCAGATAAGTAATGAGAAAACTCCCTCAGAGAATAATCAGAGAGCCTGACCTTCTAACTTTACCTCAAATTTATATTGGATACTGATATAATCTACAGTTCTGCATCATAGGAGAAGAAAAAGCCCTTTTAACCTGCAATTCAGTCTTTTGGCAGTGTTGGGGAGTATATATATGTGATTTCTTTATTGTATTGTACTATGAATAATTAATATTTTTAAATAAAGAATACAGCAACATAAACAATATGGGGATAATCTGTTAGCTTTAAAATGCACTCTGTTTTATGGTCAAATCAGAGTATACTATTCTTCACATTTGTTTTTGCACGGTTTGTCATCAATGTTTTGTTATTTTCAGTTAGACATAGATAGATAGATAGATACTTTATTGATCCCCGTCAGAGAAATTCAGGTGTCCAGTAGCAGTAAAAATAAAAATAAAATAGATATTTCTAAAAAGATAACAATAGTAATAAGCGGTGGAGCAGGACGGGTCGGAGCAGCAGAGGTGGAGTAGCCTCAGGGTGGAGCAGGACAGGTCAAAAGGTGGAGTAGCCGCTTGGTTCGGACCATTTTCTCTGCTCTAGTCCAAAGTAAAATGCTAAATGCTTCATTAGCATATTTTAAAAAGTTGGCATTCCTCCAGTGGATTTTTGGCTGATACACTTGGTATCAGTATTGTACTAATATATTACTGTATTAGTAATATATATGTCGAATGCCTCACAAAAATAGTGTTATTTTGTTTTTTTTTGTAAAATCTATTTGATAACTGTTTTATTATTAGCACCTGCATGTCCTATAACTCTTACAGCAATGCATCTGGTCCGTACAATCTTATTGTTATGTCCAAATAAAAATAAATAAATATAATTGTACAGCATCCAAGTAATTTTCCTTGTGTATCAATAAAGTTTGACTACTTCTGTAAGTCTAAGAACGGAATTATCCTGTCATTCCAATACAATCCTGGAATTCTGAATATCACCAAAAGCTGCACCCAAATACTCACTGTCTGCTGTCGTTGTGTCCTTAGGCAAGACACTTCACCCCCATTGCCTAGAATGAGTCTGGTGTGTGTGTGAATGGCTGGTGGTGGTCGGAGGGGCCGATGGCACATACTAGTTGCCTCGTCTCTGTCAGTGTGCCCCAGGGCAGCTGTGGCTACAGTAGTAGTTTATCACCACCGTGTTTGGAGTGAAAGAATAATGACATGTAAAGCGTCTTTGAGTGTCCAAAAAAGCGCTGTATAAAACTGATGCATTATTATTATTATCAAAATTAATTTCTCAAAATGAATATTCTGAATACTTATTGTCAGTACATTCAGTTCTATGTTAGTTACACAAAACCAAAACAAAGCTTACATCAATTAGGATTTTCCAAAAGCATGACATATTTTTGTAAATCAGCTCAAATATGACAAGAGCCTTTACCTGTTGATGTAATTGATCATGACAAGCTACTTTCATTCTAATGAATTTGTTTTCCTGTATTTTCTGTGTAAACACATCAAGTTTCTCAGAGAGATGTCAATTGAAGTGGCCACAATCGGCAGTATTGTTGTTGCTATAAAACAAATCACAAGCCCCCAGTGGCTCACATTTTGTGTTATTCAATGCATCAAAAGTCAGTAATGAGTTGTTGTTTATTCCTCTTGACAGAAGCATTTTACTGACTTGCAAACAAGGAAGCATTTTAATTTTCACTATATCTGGGCTTGGTTCCCCTCTGAGTATAGAGCCTACGTGGGAGCATCAGAGTCAAACAGAGCAGTGTGTTTGTGTGTTTGTGTGTGTGTGTGTGTGTGTGTGTGTGTGTGTGTGTGTGTGTGTGTGTGTGTGTGTGTGTGTGTGTGTGTGTGTGTGTGTGTGTGTGTGTGTGTGTGTGTGTGTGTGTGTGTGTGTGTGTGTGTGTGTGTGTGTGTGTGTGTGTGTGTGTGTGTGTGTGTGCACTTGTTTTCAACTCCTGGTGGGTTCCATAACCTGAGATTCCACTCACGTCATGGGGACTGGTTTTACGTGGTGGGGCCCGAACACCGGACCCCACTGGTCCAAGCTTAATAATCAATGGGTAATGCTTTTCTAACGGTCCTTATGCAGTCTCTGTAAAAATATGGAAAGGACCCCTGGAGGTTTACTTTCCTGAAAAAAGTGTGTTATGTGTCGGAACCCTGGTGGTGGGTTGCGGGATATCAAGGAGGGGCACACTGGGGCAATTTCAGTCCAGCAGGCTGGAGCCAATCATGGAGCAGCACAACAGAGGAAATCAGGTGTCAGGCTAGAAAAAGGTGCAAGTGTGTGGTTCATTAGGCTGCAAGAAATCATGGAGGAGCACACTGAAGCGCACGCTTACAAACCACTGGTAAGTGCTGACTACAAGTCATGACTTCAAATTGTTTATATAGAATGATTACAAATTATTTGTTGTTTGTGCAGCTTAGTCAAGAGTCCCTAATTGATGAAGTCGACTCAGATTCTGACGATTTAACTGTCAAGAAGAAACCTGTAAAAAAGTATGGAAAAAGAAAAATCAAAAACACTTTTCTTCAAGACTCGGAAAGTGACGAACCAAAGGCAAATAAGATTGTTATCATGCAGCTGCAAAAGAAGAAAAATGGGAGGCGAGTATACAGCAAGAGACACTTCTGCCTCTACTGTTCAATGTCCTGCCACAAAATGTCCCGTCATTTGACTAGAAAACATGGAAATGAAAGTGACGTAGCCAGAGCATTGGCTCTACCTGTGAAATCTAAAGCACGTAAACTTCAGTTTGATTTGATCAGGAATAGTGGAAACCGTGAGCACAATTTTGAGGTTTTAAAGGCCGGCATTGGAACTTTAGTCACAGCTAAACAGCCAAATTCCCCAGTTAAATCCAGTGAGTTTTTGCACTGTATAGACTGTGGGGCATTGCTTAAGCGAAAGTCGCTGTGGAGGCATGTGGCCAGGTGCCGGCTTTCACAGAAAGATGCCCAGGCTAAACCAGGTAGAAGTAGGGTCCAGTCCCTCTGCTCCCTAGCCCAGCCTGTACCGGAGGGCATCAGCAAAAAGCTGTGGTCTTTAATTTCGGCAATGCATCAGGATGAGGGTCACGGGTGTTGTCAAAGCAGAAAAGGGGATTCTGAGACTCGGAGAGCACCTGTACTTAAAACACGGGCATGATAAGACAAAGCATGATTACATTAGGCAGAAAATGAGAGAAGTCGGTAGGTTAATTAACGAAGCAAAAACCGCAGGGAAACTGAAAACAATTAAGGATTTCTTTATTCCTTCCAACTTTAACCATGTGATTGATGCAGTCAGGTCTGTGGCTGGATATGATGAGGAAACAAATCAATACAAGACTCCATCCTTGGCCCTCAAACTCGGCCATAGCCTCAGAAAGCTAGCAGATATTCTTGAATGTGACTCAAAAATGGAGCATTGTGTTGATGAACTATTTATTAAAAACCTCCAACGAAGCCGGCTGCTTTTTGAGAAGAGGTGGGACGTCTGTGTTTCTTCTGCTGCCCTACAGACCCTCCGGCAAGCCAAGTGGAACACTCCGGACCTGCTCCCTCTGACTGAGGACGTTAGAGCCATGCATGCACATATTGAGGTATGTCGACCTGAATATGTGCAAACCCTAATAAGTGAGCCAACGTCTAAGCATTGGTCTAAACTGGCAGTTTTGACTCTTTGTGAGGTCATCATTTTCAATCGAAGAAGGGAAGGTGAGGTTTCAAAGATGCCACTGACAGCCTTTACCTTAAGAAGTAAGACTGGGATCCATTCTGACATTGCTCTGGGACTGTCCCAACTTGAGAAAAAGCTGTGTCAGCATTTTCAACGCATTGAAATTAAAGGGAAAAGAAGTCGGAAAGTGCCGGTTCTTTTGACTCCTGAAATGATTGCTTCGATGGAGGTGCTGGTGGAGAACAGAAGGGCCTGTTCCATCTCTGACCATAACCCATACTTCTTTTCCCGCCCGGGCGCAGACACCCACATCAGGGGATCAGACTCCCTACGCCAGGTAGCCAAAGAATGTGGTGCGGTGCATCCAGAGATGCTATCCTCAACCAAACTTAGAAAGCACATAGCTACTATGTCTACAGTTCTCAATATGAAAGAGAATGAGATGGACATACTTGCCAACTTCCTCGGCCATGACATTCGCATCCACAGGCAATATTACAGACTACCAGAGGGGACACTGGAGCTGGCCAAAATCAGCAAAGTGTTGATGGCCATGGAGCAGGGAAGAGTGACGGAATTCGAAGGAAAGAGCCTCGACCAGATACAAATTGAGCCTGAAGGTAATTCTTGATATTATTAAAATATGTATGATTTTTTTCCCCTAAAGGCCACTTGTATTTTTATTTTCTGTGCGACAGGGAGAGCAGTAGAGATTCTCAGAAACGGACGGGCTAAAAGAAACTAAGCGGCAGAACCTTCAACCAGATGCACCACATGGTAGTGGCAGTGCCCCTTCTGGTAAGTGTACCAGGTGGGGGATTACAGCCAGGCTGCTTGGTCCTCACCCTGGGAGTGTATATTGCTAATATATTTTTATTTCTCTCCCTAGAACGTGTAAGAAAGCCATGGTCTGCATCTGAGGTGAAGGCTGTGGAGAAGACCATGACACCTTTCATACAGACTGGAAAGGTCCCTGGGAAGTCTCACTGCCTGGCCTGCATTAATGCCTCACCAGATGACCTTAGACATCGGACATGGAGTGGCATTAAATTCTATGTCAAAAATAGAATCACTGCAATTCGAAAACAAAATCTAAAATAAAATTCCTTTAAAATAGTTGTTTGGTTTCTATTGACTGTTTTGTATTACTTAAAGTCTTGGTAAAAAAAGATTATGTCTATGGGTCCCATTCTGAACGGCCCTGTCAAAGGGACCCACCAGGTAACAAAAACGTGTGTGTGTGTGTGTGTGTGTGTGTGTGTGTGTGTGTGTGTGTGTGTGTGTGTGTGTGTGTTTGAGCTCACAGCGGTCACTGTGGGCCCCTGAAGGCTATCCAAACAGAGGCTTCACAAGGGCAAACAGCAAGTGTAAAGTTAATAGTGGGGACATGTGTCAAAGAACATATTAGTGCAATCTGCTGCCCCCAGGTTTGAAAACCTAAGTACCTGGCCAACACTTTCATCGCTTTAAGTGCCTGCCTTAATGTGTGTGTGTAGCCCAGCAGATAAATCAGGGAGATATGTCCATAAATCACCAGTTGTAGCGTGGTTTATGTTTTGCACTCCATGCATCATGCAGATATAAATACTGTGCAGGCCGCACTCTGAAAAATGACTGTATCTTCATCTGATAGATATTTCACAGCGTGGCTCAATTAATTGAATTCTTCATCAGTGCTGTGAAAGATCCATAAAAAGCTCAAACTGAAACTGCACTGGTCATGTGTGTGTGTAAAGAAAGAAGTGAAAATGGCACTGACCACAAACTTTATAGGGCTCACTTTGGCACAGCATAAATGTTTCTAACTGCCAACTTGCGAAAAAAGTCAATTCCTCCACGTTTAAAAGTTTCATGAAGGCTTCAAGGCTCTATCAAAGCATTCCACCTCTGCAGCTCTCCCCAAATGTTTTCTCTCAAAAATCTGTTTTAATTATTGACAATGCAGCGTCATATTTATTAGTGTATTTTGGCATTTTCTTTAAATTGTGTCTAGAACAGCTGTCTACAAACTACTACTTTCTTGTGTTTAATGAACCAGGAATCTGTGTTTGTTGTGTATTTGCAATAAGTTAAAAAGTAATTAATTCATTTCTTTTTTCACCTGGAACCAGCATGATTACCATATTGTGCTATCTGAGAACATTTGCATTATGGCCAACTGGTGATCATGGGGCGGACACTTGGGGGCACACATCTGTACTTGTATATAATTCCATGTGACCCCGCCCCCTGGGACTACAGATGTAAATTATTTTGTGGCTACGATCTGACGTGTCGACAATATGTTCAATCATATACAGTATGTTGATAGACATGTACTGTCCTAGTCAAATAAATACAGAAATAAAAATACAAGGGAAATCTTAAGGCAAAATTGTTTCAACTTGGATTATTTTTTCAGGCCAATTAAGCCTATCCCTAATCAGCATTTGTATATTCTGCATTAATGCCTATGCCTTTAACCGATCACATGCCAGCAGTTCCAAGCTGAAAGCAACAATTGTCTAAGTCAAAAGCATGACAAAGACTTTGAATATGCAAATAAAAATTGATCAAAAACTACAGTGAACAGTCAAATTGCTTGTAACATATTTCATCAAATATGGTATATTTAAGTCAATTCAAATAGTTTTATAACAACTGTGACAATTATTCATGTTTGTATTCCATTTGTATTGATTTTCTATGCTATTTTTCAAAAAAACGTCTCAAAAGGTTTGGACATGAGTCGGGTACAGTAAGAGGATTATGTTACTGCCAATTTTTAGAACCAGGTTTCTATGGCTGCAGGTCTTTTGTCATTTGTACAAATAATCAGTTGTTGGTCACATTGTTAATAGGTCAGTTCAACATTTTATTGGGATGTTTGTAGGTCAGACATGAAAAGACTTAAAAGTGAGGCTTTTTGCAACAAACATTTCTGTTATAAATAAACACATCCTTGTCAGAACAGTTCATACCAGAGATATGGTTTGTTCAATATTTCAAGTTTGCGCGTTTTACCACCACTTTTAATTGAAAAATGTATGCACAGAGCAAAGTCAAACAAGAATGTCCCAAGTCAACGACAGCTTTAAAATTTCCATATTTCCAAAACAAAAAACAAGATTTGACAACACCAAATGACACCTACTTAAAAACAGAGTGAGAGCGTGCACATGTGCGTGTGTGTGTGTGTGGTGGGGTGAGGCACAATTAATTCCAAATGCAGAGGTGCTAAGTTAAATAAACATGAGCCCTTAATTAGTCTTGGGATCAAAGCGCAGTGGAGGTTGGTGGCCGGTGCTGTGGCTGCTTCACTGTAACTTCTGGCCCCTGTGTGAACTGACCCCAGTGTTCAGAGGCTCAATGTCCCAGCAGCACTCTGCACAGACTCCTGATCTCTTTACCTCCATAAGCAACACTGTTTTAATCCCGTTTGGATCAAAGCCTCGGCCGCTTTCATTAGAGAGGAACTGAGGGCCAGCGTTGGAAGGCCTCCCTGCTCTGCGCGTCTGAATGGCCAGGTTGATCAATCAATGCAGTCCACTGGCTCTGAACTAAGTGCCCCAGCTCTAATCACTCTCAAAGATGGAGGCTGAAGTATTAGAACCAGGAAAAAAAAGTCTTTAATCCTACAATTTTCACATTTTTGGGGGAATGGGGCAAATTATAGCGCGCTTTGTTTGCTTGATAATCTTCATGACAAGTCGCGAAACACTTAACTCTTGTCTTTTCCGAGTTTGGAAGTGTCTGGCTTTCATTGTTGTTGGTGGTTTGTTCGATGTAATCTTCTTAATCACAAAGCTAAACCTGCAGAACAATTGACCCATTTTTATATGTGCTGCCTTATCTTCGGACTATAGGGCCGGCATATCTCATTTAGAAGTGTCGGAAATCCTGTTTCAATCTAGGTGATCTCTTCTCACCAAGCCGCCTCTACATCCGTCTAATCCCCTCTGGTTTAATCCAATGCATCTCTGCACACAATGTCATGTATTGAGTTCTTGGGCGGCCCATTGAGGGTCGACAATACAATTATATGTTGTACTCTACTTTTGGATTTAGTATAATCTACTCAAAAAAAGCAGTGGACTTGCAAAATACATTGTTTTTTGTCAGCTGCCTGTATGTACAACGTCAAACACAACACTTTAAAGAACAAATATTATCCATCTATTTGGTGATTTTGTCCTTGAAACTTGATCTTGATTATCTACTTTTACTGCGGGGCTGACCACACTCCATCAAACCAAGATCTACTTTCCCAGCAACCAGTGAGGACTCGGTGTTTCTCATATTTGAAATGTCAGAACTGTTTGGTGCTCTTTTATCACAGTAGTTTCGTGAAATGTTTTGTCAGAAACACTCACACCTTGTTTATTGCCTACTTTGGTCATGTGTGTGCATGTGTGTGTGTATGTGTGTGTGTGTATGTGTGTGTGTGCATGTGTGTGTGTGCCTATGAGCTTGTCATAGCCTGTTGAGATGTAGATGAGTGACACCTCAATACTTTTCCGGTGGAAGATCAATACATTAGATACGACTTATTTTTATAATTTAAACTTTTTTTTTTTTTTTTAAGATAAGATAAGATAAGATGTGCTTTATTTATCTCACAAGGATAAATTTACAAGTTTATTATTGTATGAGGAGAAAACATACTTCTGTTTCAGCATCTTACCATTATTTACTTTCCTTTAAAATTAGGTATAACATGCAGAGGCTGTCCATATTAACCTCTTACCATCAATGCTAGCAGGCTAACAATAATACTTGAAAATGGGGCCAATGTGCTTTTGATCCTGAATATGCTGTTCACATATGATGCGGTTTCAACACTTTTATTGGTATTTCTTTCCCCCTCTTCTGCTCAGTAGCTTGTCATTGCTCCTTCTACACTGGATAAAGGCCTTTGGCAGATAGGTATTTTCCTTTTCCATCTCAGCGATAACAATGTTCCACTCTTTGAGTCCATCACTATCTTTCTCAGAACTCTGTTTGTGCTGGTGACTTACTTTTTGAGCTGAACATTGTCACTCGTATAGTACCTCACATGTTTGTAAGAGCTCTGCATTGAGCTTTGGTTCACATAGACCTTCTTCAAATCAGTTTTTTTTTTTTTCTTTAATCACTCTCCTGATTTTTGAGCTGGTCCTGACTTGCTCTGGCTGATGTTGGAGCTGCATGACAAGAACATTTTTGTTTGGCATCAGGAGGACCAGGAAGCTCTCCTATTGGTTCGAGGGCATTTGGACCGCTGGCTCTTCATCAGCTCTTGATAATGTGAGGTTGAGTAGAGCCTCCAGGTCCTTGACGTAAGGTGTTTATTATCCTTTGCAGAGTGTACCATAGCTCTATAGTGAAAAAGATTGGACCTAAGATAAACTCATGTGTCTGTGCTTTCATCTGGAGCTGAAATGAGCTGAACTCCTGAGTTCACTGACAATGGAACTTTCATTATGTTGCGTGCAGTTGTTTATTCCACCTAAGTGTGTGTATGTGTATATGGCGTCTACTTCTGCTGACAAATTTGGAGCTGACGGATTACCATCACTGTCTGCAGCTCAAAAAAAGTCTATTTTTCTTGACAAGATGCCAGTCACCAGTTGTGGCCTCTCATCTCCCTCCTCTGCTTTGCATACTTCCTGGATGAAACCAAAAAAGATGCTTGCCTGTCACGGGATGAGCCCTGGTGTCATTACTGCCAGCGGGTGCACGTCTGTTGTGACTGTGTACGGGACCGGACCCCCTCCCCACAGCCTGTCACCGCAACGGCCATTCAAGCGGGTTTGTTGGAAATAAAGCATCAAGCTCAGATCATTTGACGGCCTTATCTTAGCAGTATCAACATCCTTTGTGCACTGACAAGTCAACCAGCTGTGTCAAAAATAAATAAGCCACAACAACATAAAGTCTATCATGAAATTAATATGACATAAGCAGCGGATGTCAGGATCGGGTGGTATCGCTACGCTGCTAGAGCTTAGATGGCAATGACCCAAATGAGATAGATTCACTAAAATGGACACTATCAGATTGTTTCATCTCCTTGCCTTCACTTGCACTGTCAAAGTATGAAATATGAAGTTGTTCCTTGACATCAATAAAGTTATCCTGTCACACGGTTAAACCTCCTTCTATATTTGACTTATGCTCTTTCTAGCCTCATAATCTTGACAACTAAAAACTGCAGAAAAAGGTATAAGTTATGGTGCATTGTTTAATTTTGTAATCACATTTAGAATTCCCAGCTTGTATATTATGCTAAAGAACAGGCGTTGCAAATGGTGTAATTTCTATAATGGATTAGATTGCTCTTTTATGTGCAGTTGCATTGTCCATAATATACCGTACATCAGTGTAATGCACAAGGCTGGACATTTCCTCAGATGTTTTATCGTCTATCAATCACGTCGATCAATCAAGTTTATTTGTAGAGTAAGATTCGCCACCATTAAAAGTGTCTGCTATGGGGTAACAATTGCATCAGATAGTAACACGAGTGGTACGATATAATGCTTTGTAGCAGGCTAAAGACAATAGATTGAGCGGAAAACCTTTCACCACCCTTTGATCACGCATATATCTAGCTATAACCACAGGAATTCATGAAAAAAGAAACATTCTTACGGAAAAGAACTGGGAAGATAATAGTTCATAATTCACTGCTAACTTTGCTGCAAATTTGCAAAAGGCTTACATAATGGAATTGACATACATTGACAATCCATATTTCAGCTACATCATTGAGTAAGGTCAATGCCGTATTTTTTCCATTTTTGCCATTTTAATGTTTTTTTCAACAGCACAATCCAATCTCAATATCTTGGAATGCCATTCAATCAATCAATCATCAACGGAATCGGTCCGGGGAAAAAATCCAAGCAATGCACAATGACTTAGTTTCTTTCAGTTCCACCACTTTTGAATACAAACACATTATAAAAACACCTGCTGCTCTACGTTTTTCTGCACTCCCATGGCGTTCGCATGGGGAGTAGGTACAATGAATGAATGAACGCAGCATTGCAGCCACCGAGGACTGAGCTTTAGTGAAATCATACAGCAGCAGGAGCCCGGCGGTTTACCAGCCTCACGAGCCGAGAAGCACTTATGAAGAATGGATAGTGGGTCAGGGAGTTGGCTAATATAAGAAAAAGGATTACCTTTTAAAGACAGCTTTACAGTGTGTAAGTGAGTTCTAATGCACACCTCTTAAATCTGAAGTGACCTCAAGCAGTTCTTGAGCTGATTGATTTTTTTTTTTGAGCGATTTTCTGACACAAATTATGATTTTGATTCAATTTGAAAGATTTTTAACAGCAGTATTCCAAATGCTGAGGCTGCTGTTTTGTATTTAGTTTTGCAAGTATTGTTCTGATTTTCACTTTTCATGTAAATCATCTAGGAGAGAGAGAGTGTCCATGCAAAACCTTTCAGTACTAGACAAACGAGAAAACCACTCAAAGGGAAATTATGATACTTTAATCCTCGCTGTTTTTGCGATTTGCCAATTACCACTTGTGACAATGCATTTTGTGGTATGATGCATCTCCAGCACATTCCTGTATCTTGTAGAATAAATGTAAGACGAGGCATATGGCTCGAATTCTAAAGCAGAACACAATTCACCATCAAAGGAACAAGAAAAAGGACCCTGCAGACATTGTCCATATGTAGTTCTGTACTCGTGTCGATGTTTACAATTCACTCGGAGCAGTGGTCACTTCAGGCTCAGTCTGTCCAAGCTCCTGATGTAGAATTATGGTTCAATCTGAAGCATTGTGCGGGTTTTGTTAGCAATACCTTACCCAAGTATATAATATCCATATGAGTCATAGATTTTTGTTTATCTTTTTTATTGCCTGTAAAATGTTATCCAAAATGGCAACACACACAAAACATAAAAAGATGTGTGAAATGTATACATGTATATTTCAATATTATTTAAATCATTGCAAATGAGTCTGATTGCTGTGATCACTAGTTGGTTTTAAATTGTGTTCTTCTTCCCTTCTTTAATCATTGGACATAGGGGCTAGTTTACGATATGTTAAGTTCCAATTTTATGCTCGTAAAAGTGTGAAGAAAACTTGTTTCCACACTGACAAATCATTAATATTCTCAAAGCAGGGAAAAGTGAGCTACCTTCATTTTTTTGACATTCAAGTTAAAAAAATACATTGAAGGAACTTGGTTAGACTGTTGAGCCCACAGTCTTGCACAGGAGGCTCAATTACCCACATGTAAAATCCCTTTTCCCACAACCTCACTGCTTCTGCGAACTCCACTGCCCTTTCTCTCATCCCGCTAAAGGCTTCCAACCAAGCATGTGACTCTTCGGGGCGATCCTCCTTAAAATCCCTCATAATCAGCATTTCTGCCCGCTCCATGGACTCCGCTAAGGTGTGCCTCTGGTCAATACGGCGAGGTAGCACTCTAAAAGTAGCCCGCTTATCGATCGGATCAATAGTAAGCAACGTCTCCCAGCATGAAAGGAAAGCAAGTCCAAGCCGAACCCAAAAGGGATGGCGTGGATGCGTGAATGGACGTGGGTGCAGAGGGGCGTGGAGGTAATGGCTGCTGCTGGTGGTGAAGGAGTAGTTTGACTGCTATTATGGTGCGCGCTGGAAGTAAGGAACTCAATCAGCGTCTGGGCGAGGGGGCCATTGTGCACCGGCGTAATGGGAACTGTGAGATTTTATTAAGAGAGAGCAATTGCATGCGCTCCTCATCAGGGCTTCCATTGTGGCACCGGTGGTCACAATGACAACTGGGGGGGATAGAAACAACGTATTTACTGTCACACACACCAGAGAAAAGACAGCTCCCAGAAAAAGGGTCCTATGCTTTGACGTTCTGGGGTTTGGTTGCCTGTAATTGTCATGGCAGCCTCTTGTTGGATTCTTCTCCCTCATTCTCGCTCATTCTATTATTTGCGCCTGTATCCAACTCGCTATTTCGGTTATATTTTTTTTCAACTTTCATTTATCCATCTACTGCCCCAATTCCCTCTGTCTGCCTTTGTGGGAGCTGAACTATGCAGTGTGAAAAGGCAGGGCGAGTCTTCACAGCAATTGCACACAGAGCAAGCTAATGTGCTGCTTATTTTCTGTGGAAAGTGGAAGGTATAGAGAGGGGCTAATGTTGTGAGAGTGTGTTAGTCTGACGAGTGAGCCTTGTCTGTTTTATGCCGTCAGGAAAGCCAAGGCAGTAAATATGTCAGGGTAGTGTGCGTGCATTAAGCCCACTGCCAATGTGGATTACTATAGGCAAAGGGCATGTTTTCACTGAAGGCATGAGAAGCATAGATTTTCTGTCCGGACAGGTTAAATTATAACTTCCTTAGAGGTGATATGAGGGTCCTATTAATTATCTTGGCTGCTTCATTGCAGACCAACAAAAGCAACCAATTAAGGAGGCGGATGCTCGTAAGTAGTAAGACGGCCAGTAGAGGTTAGTAAAGTGGGACTTTTCAAAGGTTATAGAAAATATGCGTTTATCAATCAATCAATCAATTTTCTATTTTCTCTATCTTTTAAAGATCATATAAAAAAACTGGCCAACACCATTAAATTCAACCTTAAAATTTTTAAACAAATCAGGTCTTTTTTTAACACTTAATGCAGCCAGAATGTTTCTCCATTCAATGATTTTATCCCATGTTGAATATTGCATCGCAAGTTGGTCTCTCACCTCTGTAACCAATTTGAAAATAATTGAATCTCTGTATAAGAAATCTCTTAAAGTTTTTGACAGAAAACCCAATTCATTTCATACATGCAATATTTTAAACAAGCACAATCTTTTAAATTTTGAAAGTTTTATCAACTTTAAGTATGTATGCTTCATCTACAAAGCGCTACATGGACTAGCCCCACCTCCTGTATCGGCCCTATTCAAACCTAGGACTTCAAGTGGCCTGAGGACTAGGGCCTCCTCCAGAGGAGACTGTGAGGTCCCCTTCAGAAAAACTACATTTGGACAGAACACTCTCTCTGTGAGGGCCATGAACATCTGGAACAGTCTCCCTCTGCACTTACGGGAGAGTCCTACACTGGTCACCTTTAAAACTCAAATCAAACAATGGATTAAGAGAAATCAGTCATGTGACCACTAGACTCTGAACTATTCTCTGTGCTAGTTGTATTATAGTGTTATTTTGTATTTTATTGTATTGTATTTCGTTATGTATTTTCCTGCCTAGGGACTACGGATGAAAACTAGCTTTGTAGCTATAATCCGGCATATTTACATTTGTTTTATACTGATGTTCATTAATGTGCATTGTCCCTATCAAATAAATAAATAAATAAATAAATAAATTGTATTTATAGAGCCCTTTACAACACTCAAGGCGACCAAAGTGCTTCACAATACATTTCCATAAAATCCATTTAAAACCTTTATACATTAAAACAATAAAACCGTTAAAAAACATTTTTAAAAAGTGTCACCTGCTATTGAGTGATAAAAGTGTTGAAAGCCAGTCTGAATAAATAAGTGTTGAGCCTCGATTTAAAAAGGCCAAAATCAGTGAGGACACGCATATCAGGGGGCAGCCTGTTCCAGAGTCTGGGTCCAGCGACTGAGAAGGACCGGTCACCCCAGTGTTTGGACCTAGTGCTAGGTACTTCCAGGAGGAGTTGAGATGTTTGAATTATTCAATC
The DNA here is from genome assembly GCA_964034765.1 of Knipowitschia caucasica. Lineage (NCBI taxonomy): Eukaryota > Metazoa > Chordata > Actinopteri > Gobiiformes > Gobiidae > Knipowitschia > Knipowitschia caucasica. Next base: position 16,257,255 of record OZ035840.1, read on the forward strand.
AATCTTTTGTGGAGCACCTTCCGACAAGGCAACACAAAGTGCCTCACAACCCATATCACATCAAGCATAATTATAAACTAAAAATACGATTAAATTACTGACTAGTTTGACCTCAAGAGTTTTGCAAATGATAATTGGTTTTATTTGTCACTTAAATGAAAATCAAGATACAATTGTGATGGTCTTTTTCATCAAACTTCAAAATATACTTTTGAAAGTTTTAGTAAAATCAACATTTACTTTTTATAAAATGCATTTACAAGAGTATTTTTTTTTTCATATTTGTGTTCACAAAATAATATTTGAAAAGAGCAAATAATAATACCACTAAAACGGTGACCCTGTGTGATTATAATTTTTCAAAATATTTGGAAACTTGGCCAGACTTCTCAAATCTCACATTTAACCACCATCTACGAAGATAGACCACTTTGCGTGAGTGTTCCATCTTTTGAGAGTTTTGATCTGAAATAGACAGATACATTTTACTTTTAAATCCAACATTGATACACGCTGGATAAGTGTGTGTGCATGTGTGTGTGTGTGTGTGTGTGTGTGTGTTTGTGTGCAGAATTGAAGCTGAAATGTATTCTGTAGAAGACAAGTTGATGGGTTTGTAGGGGTTCTAATTGTAAAATATTCTGGTATGCCTTTCAGTCTGCATTTGTAATAATATTCTGTGAAGAACTTGATATGAATATTGTAAAAAACCATTAGCAATAGGCCTCTTGGGAAACCTGAGAAACATGTGTGCTTAAATAATGAGATAATAAATGTGATAAAGATGATCATAGTACAACATAATTGCTATTGTCAATCTCTTCCGTGAGATGACTCCTAGTGAATCACCAGCATCACCACGTCCTCGTGTTACTTCTGCGTCCTGATGAATTCTGCCTGCTCATCATGGTCCTCGCCACCGCGGCTTCTCCATCACGACCAATCTGATAAAGGGATGAGCGAGGATATCATGGGTTCTTCACACAAATCCGGCCTGTAATCCTGACATTGTTGTTGTTCTACTTCCATCCCACTAATCCATGTGAAAGTCCATTCAGTACCCCCCACCAAATCTACAACACTCAGATTTGATTTGATAAAAGGAAAGAATAGTTGTTTTCCCCCTTCCAATTCTGACAATGTGTTTTGGAAACCGTGCAGTAAATAAGTAAACTCCTATTCCACACAAGAGTTCAGAGAAAAAGGACATACATCTCCCAACACAGTCGAGAAAATGTTCACTTCAGTGTATGTTTGTCTCGGCCAAAATCACAACAGAAGTTATCTCAGAAGATTTTACAAACAGTTCAAACACAGGAAATGCAATGATAAAAAACACGTACAGTATAGCCATTGGTCTATAAAGGGCAGATGGCCAATGTCCATAAATTTTTATAGACGATCCTAAATTTTGTTGAATCTCGAATGTCCCGGATCATCACCAGTGTCCTTAGACCCTCATCGGCAAGGAACAACTCAAAAACAAACCAGAGGGAGAATAAATGGAAACCTCTGAAAATCGCTCCCATTGACGAATACATTGGTATAAAATGTATCCTTTTATAAAACCATGTGAACGCTGTGAATATCTGGTAAAATAAAACATGTCTTTTGCTGGTACACAATCCTAGACCTCCACATCATTTATCATTTTCCGCTGTACCCCCTTAAGTCTTAATTGAAGCAGGAAAAGACACACATTATAGACATTGACTCGAGAGTGTTCATAATTGAAAGGGGTGTAACGTTACCACGGCCCCGGAGATGGAGTCATGCTTGTACCAGATGCCCCTGCTCTCATGTGTCCAAAACCAATGCTTGTTTTTCTGGTACTGCCGACTATTGAGCAGAGCGAGCCTACTTTGTGACATCACATTCAGTTTGTGTAATATTGTGTCTTTGTGACTCTATGTTCAGTTTGATATTCTGTAGCACAAGCTTGGTATTGAATTTATATCTGGCTGGTCAGGACAGGTGATCCCAGGAGAGCCAGAAGACAAGGAGATTTATTTGTCTATGATCTACAGAAGGCAGGAGCAAAACAACATGAGGAGAGTGTTCTTTCATGAGCAGAACTTGGAACATAACATCAGGGAGAAGAGCAGAAAACCAAAAATTCTCAAAATAAAACTCTACAAGAACAAGAGTTGATTAGGCTCTGATGAAAGATCAGTTTGAGGGGAGGCGGACCCCTGGATTCTCTTCAGTGCAGACCAAAGTAACATCTTCTTTGGTCTTTTTTTCTAAAATGACATAAGCCTGTGTCCATCCCATCTTCTGCATGATCACAATCGCAGATACTGTTCCAATGCTTGAGTGCGAATGAAAAGTTATGAGATGCCTTTGAAAGCATTACTTGGCTTGAACTTCTCCACCGAGAGCATGGACTTGACCAAGAATCACCAGACCAGTTTTGATATCACGCCAAATTTGTATAAATAAATATTTTGCGTGGTTTGTATTATGCTTTGGAAATGCCCAGTACACACAATACAGCATTTAATAAATCTTAATTCATTTATCAAACTTTGAGGATATTGTGAGGAGGATAATGCATCTGTATGTCAGATATCTACCAATTATCTACAAAGGAAGTACAAAGGAACCTACGGAACGTTCCACACATATCAAAAACGTCCTTGCTTTGTATGTCTTCCTCACAAACAAGCTTTATTGTGTCAGATAAATCACTTTTCATTTATAACATATATTGAGTTCTTCTTGAATGTTCTTGGTTCATGATCTATCTAATAATTTTTGCCAATAAAAAATGATTGCTGTCATGCATAATATCAGTGAAGCTGTTGGATATTTGCACGCCACATGCCTCATTGAATAAAGCACCGCAAGCACAACACCGGCCCGTTCAAACTAGTAACAGTCTGGCCCTGAAACGCACGCTCAAATCTTCTTCTTGGTCTAATGTTTAACCCTCATGCTGACAGTTCCAATCATGTAAGGCATCTGAAGCCATTAGCATCCATAATATGCATTGACAAAGGGAGCAATAGCCTTCAAATGGAGCTTGACAGGCGCAGGTGCAGTAAAATGGGCCAATTCTGAAAAAGTAGCAAAACCATTGTGGTAAAGAGCTCTAAAAGTAGACATGTATATGCGCAACATTTAACCATGAAAAAGGTTGGACAGACTTTACAAATGATTACACTTTTTAACTGTCTGTTTCAGCAATTGCCCTTTAGCATATGGTCTCTGTTGCTTGTCAAACTAATCCTAACATTTTGCGATAAATCATATATTTTATTCTAATTGAAGGACAACTTATTACTCTTTTTATTTGTTCTTCTGTAAAGCATCTTTGAGTGAAAAAAAAAACACTATATAAGTATAATGTGTTATTATTATTTATTGTTATTGTGATTTTGACTTTGTGAGACTGTGAATTTATCCATCCAGCTTCTTACCCTTAATCCATTTCTGGGTCGAGGGGGGTGGCAGTCAGAGCTGCACCTAATTCACAGAGCACCAGTCCCTCACTGATGCCACTGTGCAAAGCTCCTGCAGGAGGTGAGTCCTAAAGGAATATGGCTGCTCTGTCAGTGACAACACAGCCTTGGTCTTTCAGCGGGGGCTTCAGGCAAAGTGGGGTTTAGTGTTTCTTGCCGAAGGACACAACAACAGCAGACATCAATGGGAGTCAGTAGAGAAGGTCTCGTGGTGGGCTCGAACCCAGGCCTTCAGGCTCAAAGGCCAATGCTCTACCAACTGAGCCACTGTCGCCCCCGGATCATGAATAAAAAAAATAAAAAACAGCCTAGTATTGAAGCAAGTATTCTTAATACATCTGGCACAAGTCCCGGTGATCAAAGATGGCGCTCTGTTCAAATGAATGGCTTTTGCTCAGTAGTGCATGGGACTTCACGGGGAGTGTGTGTGGCTCTCATGCACGGGCACAGAGGGGTTTTGACCAATCAGTGCTGCTGATCAGAGCAGAGCTAGTCCGGGAGCCCAACGAGCAGAGTTTGTGGCAGTAAAATGTGGATTTAAAGAAAAACGAAGGATTTAAGAAGAAAAAAGTTTCGGATGACAAGGGACACTAAAATCCCCACAAAATTCAATCTTTATGAAAGCTGTAGGTTCTCTGTCAGCTGAGGTTGCGCTGTTTTAGTTTAAATTGAGTTCTATGGGAGTTTTTTCTGGGTAGCCCACATGAATTTAGTCTGCCACGGGCGCCCCCTGTGCCCATGGGTGGGACAGCTATAAGCTAGTAATACCCTATCCAGTTATTGTTATAGTTCCATGATCTTTCATCTTTAAAATCCAAACATTGTGTGAGTGTGTTTTTCTCCACTCTTCGAGCCAAACTTTAACTTCTAAAATTTAGCCCAGAACTGTGTGTGTGGTTAACATATGTCTTGTGCTTATTTAGCCTACCCACATGCTACATGATTATTGGTGAGCTAGCCAGGAGTCAAACCTAGAATCTTTTAGAATATTTTACCTGCAGGTTACAAATGGTTTTCTGAAGAGGAATATACATAGGATGATTTTACATTGAACATTTTCCAGTGATAAACAACTGAAAAGCCAGGCGCAGTGGTGCTGGTCAGTGTGAGTCTCCCACAATAGTAGCACGCCCCGATAAACACTGTAAACTTGACTACATGCCACCAAATTCAATTTACAAGCCGTTAGTTTAAAGCTAGGGAGATGCGTTGTCCTGTTTTTCTGTTGTTGGTTAACAAGCACCATGGTGGGAGAAAAACTGTAATGGCAGATTACAGCTCTGATAATGGGGCATTCTGTTGCGGCCTCTTCACAAAAGCCAAAAACCTGTCTTGAAGGAAAACAATTGCGAAGGAAAGTAACCCCAGTGTGAGGAGGCTGCAAGCTTTTTTCCTGTGGGTTCCAGTAACCATAAATGTCTGCAATCCAGTCCACACCTCCACCAATGTATGTGTAAGGATTTTTATATAACATGTGAATTAGTATGCCTGTTGTAGTCAAGATTCCAGGGCTATTATCATGCACAAACAATGCTTCAGGCAATCAGATTTAAAAAAAGGCCGATTGAATAACTTAAGAGAAGTGTCTAATTTTTATGCACAAGCTGGTTTGCACATCTCAACATATGGCAGATAAAAAATAAGGAAAAATGTAGGAGTGAAGAAAAAAAATCCAGTCATTAGGGATCTCAGGAAACATCAGTTGTTGTTATTTGGCACATTTCCTTATATACTGTTCATGTTATGGCCCAAGGCTGTGGGTGCACTGCAGCGAGAATTTCTCCTTTAATTTTGTTGCAATAATAAACAGAAACTTCATTTCCACCTCCTCAACAGCGCAAATGAGTTGTGAGAAATAATAACATAGAACACACATTTTTAGCAAAAACCAACATAGCATTATAAAAAAATCTGTAAAATTTTGTGTTTTATGAACCCCATGTATTTGTTGGGAAACTCACAATCATTGTCAGTGACTTATGACACTACAAATTACAATATGATGTTGAATTATAATTTGTAATTTAGATTCAAACTCCAGATTGAGTGGATTGAGAGTAGAAGGTGAAGTCACTGCTCCAGTGGGGGAACGAAACGACTGCATGACAAAAGCGAAGGGAACCAAAATGCCTTGAGAGGTGACAGATATAAATAAAAGACGACGAATGGCAGGTGGAAAGCAACAACTGAAAGGACATACTAACATACCTCTGCATTACTTCTGTCTGCATGACAAGAGTACATTCATTAGTGTATGAATGTGTGAATGGTTTATGTTATATTATAACATGGAATCTTAACATTTACAAATTTTACATCTTGCATCGAAAAGTAAGTGTTTCCACCTCATATAACGTTATCTTCATACGCATAGAAGATCCCTGAGAATCCTAAAATGCTGGTTCCATAAAAAGGATGTGTGCGAAATAGTATTAGTAATAGTAAGTAATAGTAATAATAGTAATTTTAGTTCTGTCTCTACCCCCTTCATGGTGTCGAATGGAGTGGGGCAGTATTTATTTTGACCTATACCATGGGGTAATACAATCACCCGGGTTTGTTTGTCTGTTGGCTGATTAGCAAGTTAGCTAATAAAGATATATATTATAGACAATATACAAAATAGTAGATAAAGCCCGGAAATGAGACAAAGAACAAATGAAAACATTTTGGAGGTGATCCGGATCAATGTTTGGATCCAGGAGCCGTGTTTTTCGGACTAAACAGATTGTGGAATTGGTCACACAAACTTTGAGCATTTTATGTAGGCCGATAATTTAGAATTACTTCATCAATTTTCTGGTTTACAAGAACTGTTACAAGTGTATTCTCCTGATGAATGTGATTTTGAATATTAATATAAAAATCAAACTTCACAAATCAACAGGCTTAAAGGGGAAAGCCCAATTTACAGCAGAAAAACATATTCTCATAAGCTCACCATGTAATATGTTCTAGAGTTAAGAAAAGTAAATTATTGTCCAGAACTGATTTATCATACACAGTACTGCACACAGACAGAAGGTGCGTGCCGGGAAAGTTTTTGCCCGTGAGACTGAATGAATCTGCATAAAAATGGGCGTTTGAGCACAAATGAGGGAGGAGATAACGCAAACTCTGTTCTTTTGTGAATTCCTATGGCTTTATTAAGACAAGTGTAATCTTGTTACGCACAAAGCCGCTTTAACTTATTCAGAAACATTTCAAAATAAATGACTCTTTCACAAAGTTACTCTGATGACGTGCTGTGTTCAAGGCAGCGGTTTTAAATGAAACAGTTTCAGAGATACTTGAGCCTTCACTTTCACTTTGTTTTCTACCAAAGATCAGAATTTTATATCGGCTTTTCGCACCATCAAACTGTATTATTACTTGACTTCTTTATTTTTACGATTATCAAACTGCAATATTAGCTTCTAATGCAGTTTAGCGCCTGCATTGAATTCCACAATGCACATTTGATTCCTGATTTATTTTCTTACATCTGTCCATCAATCTTTTTGTCTGGCAAGAAAAAAATTGTAAAAATATCTCTAACGATCGGTCGGCTGACATTTACACAGCGTTATGGTCCGTGCTCAAACTAATATCCCTATCCGTAAATTTGACGTATTATGACTGGGATGAAACCAACTAAAACGTTCTGTGCCAAAGAGATCACCGGTCTAACGTCTTATTCCTGTTGACTATAGATGACTGCTTCTAGTTGCACACATTTACAGGGCGCTCCACATAATTATTGTCTTGTCTGGCCCTTGAGCCACAGCGAACGTCGGGCGGGGTGATGAGGTCGAGCTGAGTGACCGCACAGTGTCTTCAGCTGATTAGCCCCAGAGACTTTTTTCACAAAGCCGCCACAACTGCGGACCACCATTTGTCAGGCATCCGGTAATTAATCCATCTCCAAACGAGCCTGTTGGGAGTCTGCAGGGATCACAGAGGAGGTCCTTGAACGAGAATCATTTGACAAAAGGCTACATGCCGTGACAACAGAAGGGGCCAAAGCACGAAAGTCTGTATTCGATAAATTTGAGAGCGTTTAACGGCAGGTAAAAAGGGGTTGATTGGAAAAAGGTTATAGATCAGACAGTGACGGCGCCAATGCTGAGGCAACGACAGGTGAATTAAAGAAGACAAAAACGACTGTGCTCTCTAAGTGGCCTCATTTATCCTGAAACTATAAGGTCAGGACTTTTCGTTTTGCAGTGACAGGCAATATTCGAGCATTAGCAGCTGACATTTCCAGGAGGATGTCTTCAGACGGCCTTGTGTGAACTGCAATCATGAGGAAGGTAATTCCGACAGTATCACCAGAATATTGAAATATCTTGGTCTTGATTTTATATCTGTATTCTATAGTGAGGTCTAAGTAAAAGGACAGTGGTGATGATCCAGGACACTCAACATTCAATAACATTTATGGACATTTATCAAAACTAATGGACATTGGTCATCTGCCCCTTATGGTCTAATACCTGTGTGTTTTCTGTTTTATTTCTTGTAAGGTAAAGGTAAAGGTAAAGGTGCACTTTATTAATCCCTGTAGGGCAATTCAATCCTCTGCATTTGACCCATCCTGATGCCACTAAGGCTTACGTCAGGAAAAGTGGTCGCCGTAGTACAGCGCCCGGGAACCCATCTCCAGATATTGATTCTCGGCCTGGTCAGGATTTCCGGAGCTGGAGGAATTTAACCTAGTGAGCATGTTTTTAGTGGTAGGGGAAACCGGAGTACCCGGAGGAAACCTACGCAGGCAGGGAGAGAACATGCCTGCGTAGGTTTGAACTGTTGTGTTTGAACAGTTTGATTCTCTGATCTGTGTTGGCAAATTCCACGGTTGTATAAGTCCTCTCAGATACCTGAAACTACTGTTGTGATTGAGGGCTATACACAAATAGAAAACTAATCCAAAAATTCTTAAAAGTTTCTTCCCCTTAATTCATTTCTGGGTCTATACATGGAACTATACATGAATATAGTTCCTAGATGTTTGCATTCTCATCACGGTTATGGGTTTAGTTTTTATGAACGATATACAGTAATATAATTGAGGTATTTCATTGAATCATCGATATCATATCTGCTCAGAATCCACTGCTCTGTGCTGAATTGAATCATGAATGTTAATGCCAACAAATATTGAACTATACATTTTAGATAGCAACTAAAATATGTTTTTTTGTGCGTCTATTATACATGCACACACAATTAAGAAAAGTATGCAAATGTCCCCAACCTAATTGCACTACAAAAAAAAAGACGACATGGCATTTGTCCAACTTTTGTATTCCAACCATCACAGAGAAGGGAAAAAAAACATGATATGCTAATAGCAGCCTTCCCCCTGCTGCTTTCAAGCGACAAATTACTAGTGTTGATTTATGCCCAGTAACGGGGAAAATGTTGGCGCCATCACACAGGTGTTTGACACTACGGCTCAGTGCACAAGGCTATCTCCACGGCGCGCAGACAGAACAGATGTCCGGCCTTTATTTTTTTTCCCATACACTCTGCGGAATCACAGGTCCCAGCGGGCATCTGCAGAGTCACCCAGTCACCCACGCGAAAATCGGCAGCTGGTACGAGTATTACTGTCCAGCAAAATTCAATAGAGAAATGGATATAAACAACAGTGACAGTTGTGTTTTGGGAAAATGGGGAGGGACCAGTGATTGACAGTGCTCCGTCGGTCGGATTAGAGTCGTTCATTTCGTCCTAAACTCAATTATATTTAACAAAGGCTGACATCCCCAGTTAATTGCAGCCTTTCCACATGAGGGAATTATTTGCACTTCTCAATTCCCCGGCCATGTGTACTTTGTTCTGCATGTACAGGCTCCATTTAAGATGCAGGGAATATTGCAAATTAGATCACTTAAAAACATTTCAAAGAAGGCGAAAAAATTAAGACTTAGTGTGAGTTATGTCAAGTGAAAGAAAGGTAGAGAGAGCCATCTGGGTTGCTTTGGTCCCTCCTCTGAGCGGGGTCCAGACAAGATCCTGAGTGACAGCATTGAAATGACTGACGTGGCAGAGAGGGAAGAAAACAGAGGAAGGATGTGTTGCACCACCGGCTTTTACTAAAATGAATCCTGCCTATGGAAAGAATACGGAGCAGTATGGGGTTTAGTCAAAGATAATGCCCAAAACACTCTGAGGCATAGCTAAATTAAACTTTGTACATAACAGTGCAGCATAAAAACAGCTTTAATGGAATTAATATAGTATATGAAAAATGACCATTTAGAAGTTGCTGAATAGCTAGTGGCTGTGTGAGAGAATATAAGAGTAATGCTCTGGCTTTTACGAAGGAATTCCAGATTTCTGTGCCAGCTCAGGCTTTTCCTTCTGCATGATTCTCTCTGTGTCTGGGTGGGTTTCCTCCGGGTCCTTCTGTTTCCCCCATTACCCAAAACGTACATAATAGGTTAATGTCTCCAGCTCTGTTAGTCCTGAGCAAGCAGAGCATCAACATCTGGTCGTTGTGCGTAGCGTTGTAGCATAGGCTGCCCTAGTGACAACATTTGTTTGTATTTTACCCATCTTTTGAGATGGGTAGAGCGATATAGAGAGATATTCAAGTGATTCAAGTATAACTCTTTGATCGATGCTGATGAATGAAGGACTTTCATCGGAGCTTTCATTTATTGACTGAATTTATAACATCTGTCCAGGGGGTAAGGTGATTAACTACATTTGTATTTTTGTTTGTGTGTGAGCAAAATAACTCAAAAAGTTATGGGACGATGTTGACAAAATGCCGTTATTAAACAAATGTCAGTGCCATATTTTTTTTAGGAATTGAACCGCACTACTTGGCGGAGGTCTGCACTTTACGGTTACTTTTCTAGTTGAATTTTATTTGGATGTTCTTTACAAAGCAATACATTAATGAGCATCCACTATGCTTTGGCAGAACAATAAGATAAGATAAATAAGATTTTATTTATTTCACAATGGAGGAATGTCATACTTGGCATAAATAGTATCAGTCAGGTTGTGCAAAAGACAGGAATAGTGCAAAGAGGAAATGTACAAACATGTTAAAAAGTGATAACGTGTGCACAATTAAATAATAGTGATAATAGTGTGAGTTTACCGTCCTTGTGCAGGGCTATCTCAATAAAGTTAGAAACATAACAAAACCTAAGATAAACAACTGTTTGTGTGAGTTGGTTTGAAATATTTGCATTTCTGCATTTTGGCAAAGAAAAAGTAGAGCAAGCACAGCTCAGATTATGACGCTGTTTTAATTCAACCCTTCCTCTTTCGAGATGTGCCATGCTTGACATGTGTCACCATAGCACCAGATTAGGCCCCTGTAATCCACCGCAGTGCTGTATGCTGGTGGCGGCTGAGGGGCCTGAAGGATGATCTGCCACACCACAATAATCCACACCTCCCATTCCCAGTGACGGAGCGAGCGGCGTTGTTGCTCTTACCGTGAGACAGAGTGCGAGTCGCTGGGATTATGGCCTGTTACATTGTGGACATGTGGATCGACAGCTGTCACAAAGATACGCTAAACCTCAACTCCACACTGCGTAGTAAGTGCTACCCTTGGGCCGCCCGGAGCCGTAATCCCATATCATTGTTTTGCGGTTTGTTTGTTACAATGGGTATCAGTGACATCACCGGTGTTGACTTGGGCTAACCGGCAAACAACACCACTGTTTGTCTTTGTGGGCGAGATATCGGGAAAAAACACTCCCAGATGGAACAGGCTGTTGCACACGAGATACCAGAGTAAATAAGTACGCAGGAAATATTTACTGATAATAATCTCGTCAACAGATGAAAAAAAAAAATCAACCAAATGCTTTCTGTCAAATTGGGGAAATAATATAAGCTGTAAAATATGGAGAACTGGGTCTGTCTAAATAGATGCCTTGATATACTGTACATACAATGGAATACCAAAAAGTAAAAAAAGAATAAAAAGGTAATTCTCGTGGATAATGCACCTGTATGAGTCATTTCGGGAGCCGGCCTGGAGCGGTGTTCTTCCTGTGACACTTGACAATGATCACTGACTGGTCACAGTGACCCCAGCAGCAGGGTGAGATCAGGCTGTACTACAGGACCTATTTGGGCTCCATTTGTCACAAAACCAGCATGGTGCAACCAGTCAGCTCGGAAAATGCATTGTAACATGGAATTTAACACAACGTCGTCATCATTTGTAAGGAATTTCCAATTAAATATCCACAATAATGACCTTTTTTACAAGCAAAAACCTTGATACAAAAATATTATATTAAAGAAAAATTGAGTCTGCTTGTGCCTGATAGCCATAGAAAGGACATTACCATAGAAACAAGCAATGGAGAAACTTTTTAGCAAGAGGGCCACTTTAGTTCATCAGACTTGACCTGGGGCTGACAACCTGGATTTGACTGGATTTTGTCATTTAACATTTTCACACGACAGCTGCATTTTATTTGGAATGTTGTGGCAATAAAGTCAACGACTGGATTCCAGAGGGTCTGAGATTTACAAAAAGGTATAGCGTGACTGTATTGGTGGAGCTGAAGTTGGTTGAATGACACTGTCAAAGTGCCACAATGGCGACTTTGTGTTAGCAGCAGAAGGGCCACATAAAATGGTACAAAGGGCCGCATTTGGTCCACAGGCCTGAGTGTGGACATGCCTGAACTGGAGGGACAATTACAGGTAAGGTTTGCACACATACAAGTCCAATCACAGAAAGGACGTGTGATTTTACGTTTACTTTTCTCAGAGTTTGAACTGTGAGATCATGTCATTATAGAGCAAAAAACACTACTTATAAAAGGTGCATTCCACAACTCTCCTGGTGGGTTCACTTTTTGCAGTATAGAATCAAACTTACCTTTTTCCACAATGATAAGTTCAAAGTTATAAATGTGGAGAGATGAGTCTTCTCAAAGTACAAATTCCTTTCAACTAACTATCCATAATTGAAGAATGTCAAAGTTTTAAACCACATTCCAAGCAAAGCAACACAACATATCTATGACAACAGCAGATAGCACCCCCCACAAGAACAGTTGCACAGTGCGCATTTACGTGAATCTAATCAATATGGACATTTATATTCAAAGACTATGAAAAACATGAATAGTTGAATGATTCTGGTATCATGGTGGTATTAAAATCGGCCTTGCAGCTGCATCCTCTGAAGGAGTCAGGGACATTGAACACTTTTCTGCAGCAGATGTGGCTCATACTCGGCCTCACTCCCACTCTGTTTTCAGCTCTTCCACTGGACACACACCAAATGTCACTGTGCCGTCTGCCCGTACTGAGAAATATGCTTGAAAAAAAATAAAATTTGGCATCCAATAATATGACCATAATCAGAGGTGATGCTACACACTCAGAAAAGGTCATTAATGAGTTTATGACATGAAACGAGTAGATGTCTAACACCAGACAGTATGCACACTTCCAACTAATATTTATATTTTATCCCCTAGCCTATATTGTTTGCATGCATTTCTCGTCAGATTAACAACAAAATGCACTTTTCATGTTGCTTATCGCCTAAATTATGGCACATAAATTCTATCCTATAATTTTTCAAAACAAAACGGTGTATTTTTGCTTCCAATAACACACACGCACTCAGTCTCTGACAATGTCTCCAGACTGAACTACAAGACGACAGGATGGCGTTTAGTTCAGGATGATTCATCTTAGTTGAATTAAAAGTATTGGGTTCTTCTATACCAGACAATATAAAGTGTTGTGATTACCGTGACATGTTTCGACGGATAGGTAATAACATCACAAAACCTTTTATTGTCTGGTATAGAAGAACCCTTTTAAAGGATGGCATTTGTCCAATTCTGCTTGCTGACTTTGACAATAGTACATTATTTCAACCTTTATGTTTTTTGAGAGCTAATTTTGTTTTCAAGTCATTGTGGGCTCTCTCTTCATTTTGATTTGATAAAAAAAATTCCTCATACATTAACCCTACGATGATTAGATTAAGAGATCCTTTATTTGTCCCACAGTGGGGACATTTTGGTGTTGCATCACAAGTTACAGAACAGTACGAAAGAGGAGCACACGGCACACGTTAAGTGGACAATATTTATACTAATTTAAAATAAAATAAAATCTCTAACTCTTGCATCAATAATAAGTATAAAATCTCTATCTTGAAAATAATAATAGATGTAAAAATTTAACATTTGGCAAAATAAGAGGCAAGTATAAAGTACTGTGTAATATAGTGCAAGTAAAGTGTAGTTATATGTTAGCATCTGTACATTAGCAGCATTATGTATACATCTGTACATTAGCAGCAGTATGTTTACATCTGTACATTAGCAGAAGTATGTTTACATCTGTACATTAGCAGCAGTATGTTTACATCTGTACATTAGCAGCAGTATGTTTACATCTGTACATTAGCAGAAGTATGTTTACATCTGTACATTAGCAGCAGTATGTTTACATCAGTACATTAGCAGAAGTATAATGGCAGCTGTATATTGCACATTCTGGTATAAGATAAGGATATTGCAACGATGCGAGAATGACCCATGGAATCAATTTGGCAGTTTTCATTAGTCCTTATTGTTGGTCCTTAATACAACACGCTTTTGAAGTTTCCTTCTTGTCTGGCATATATTTTCTTACTACTATTACTTGGTTGGGATTCTTTCCAACTCTGCAGCATAGTTTACCGCTGCTACGGGCAACTCTAATGATTAAGACCGGCCAATCAGTCTTGGTGTCAGCTCAGGTCAACTAAGGACACATCTTCTATCTAACCAGGAGCCTTGGTGGCAATAGGCCAACACAATCCTGTGCCCCTATTAGCACCAGCACCCTAGTGAACGCAAACCCAAGGGGGACACGAGGCGAGACACAAATTATGAAGAAAAATGATCTTATTATATTCAAGCATTTTTCACTTGCAGCTGTAATGATGTAAACAACGCGTCCTTGTATAATTCTAAATTATTTTGCAATTCATTGTTGCGCTGTTGTTTTGAGTGTGGGTGTTGCTTTCCATCTGCGAGCTAGGAAGTCATTAAGTGAGCAGCACAGATGTTTTGTCATGGCTGTAAAAGAAGTAGATAAAAAGATCAGAATGCAGAAGCACATTGGACGGGCTGGCAACGTTGCGTCGCACCTCAATAAACTCTTATTTTAGATAGTGTTGCTCATCTAATCGTGTGTTTTAAGAAATCCCTCTTTACGAACATGGAAAAAAACATTCTGTATTGTATTTTCTCCTCCTGACCACTGCAAACCAAGTACATATCATGTGCAGGGACAAGGAATGGTCCCAACTTCACGACTATTTACTAGAATTGATGCCATGGACTATCAAATAAAATATATTCGATCCATAAACCTTTTACAAACATGAGAAATGTTTGTAAAATACTTCTATCACTGTTTGGAATGGAAATTAAAGGTATCAATTTCAAAATGGGGTTTAATTTTTTTAATTAGTATCAATACTTAATATATGGCTACATTACGCATCTCCATTCTATTTATAATGAAATGAAGTGTATTTTTTCACTTAAAATTTTTTACATTTACTTTTATTCATGCCATATATAATCGTAGGTATATTTCTGGGCAATATATCGATAATCGTCATATTGTGATATAATCGTTATCGTGAGCTTTGTATCGCGTATCGTATCGTATCGTGAGGTACCCCGAGGTTCCCACCTCTAGTTTGCAGTGTGTACCTTCCAAAGCAGAGGGGTATACGTTTCTCAAAGTACTGTATACCCTGTTTGTATAATTGAATGTACATACACACATCATATAAATATGTTTTTTTTGTTTTGTTTAATACAACATATCATAACAAATATTTTTATACAGTTACAACTAAGTGTTGTGAGTCTGTAAATAAGATGAGAAAAGTTAAACATATATGACTGACAAAATCAGAAAAGAAAATCAACAAATAAAGTAAGAAAAGTGAACAGTTAGAGTGTGGAGTCAGAGAGAAGAGAATAACACAAACATGCATGAATCATTCTAAAAACAGCTCTTTGAGTAAGGTTCGTCTGTAAAAGCTTTGCATAATTAACCAACAAGGGAAAGGATTGTGTAAGCTACGTCCCCTTTGCTGACCTTGACAAACAACCATGTTTTCCTGTGAAATAATAAAGTGATAGTGGTCGGGCGGTGGAGTGGTGGGTCTCGACAAGTGAAGTGAATGTGTCGCGCAGAGCTGTTCAAACACACTTTATGGCCGGTGTCTCCTAGAGTAATGTGGATCCACGCTTTAGACAGAGACACAGATTGAAACGTCTCCACCTCTGCGCTACAGGGTCCGGCCACTAACCTCACAGAATCTTTAATAGCTCACTAAAATGCAGCATAAAGACTAAATTGCTGGCCTCGATGGACAACAGGTGATGGAATTAAAGAGATTTAAGGCTGTGGGCAGAATCAGACTGTGCATGTTTGATGTGGGCCTGGGAACAAGGAGGAGAGTGGAAAGTGGAAGGTTATAAGGCATATAGTCTTTTTAAAGTCTGCAGTGAGTGGTTAGAGACGGATTAAGACATTTGCAAACACCACAGAGAAATCACTCAGACTCACAGTTCAGAACTATACAGATCAAATCAATTTTTGTATTTTTCCATTGCATCTTTCTCATTTATTTACGAAAATAACAGAGATAATATTAATGCATAGTAGTTATTTAGAGCTTTTATGACACCCAAAATGCTTCACATGGCATTATTCATACCCGCCACAGCTGGCCTGGGGCAGACTGGCGAACGAATGGCAAGTAATCTGTGCCATCACACACACAGACACACTAGACTGATACTAGGAAATGTGGGTGAAGTGTCTTGCCTAAAAACACAACAAAATATTACTGTGAATTTTTCTAGTGTTAATTATAAGTTCATATTTCATTAAGATCACTTTGAACAAAATAACAATTTAATGAACATACATTGCAAGTATAATCACCATCATAATGTTTGTCAAAAAATAGGCTTTTAACATTAAGCTTTAAAAGTGCGTTGGAAGTGCCAGAGTGTCGTGGGAGGCTCCTGGATTGAGAATGAATATTTGCTGTTATGTTCATACAGGTATAAAACAAACTCGACTTGTTCCCCGTCGCTCTAAAACTGGCAGCACCGCCCTATAGAGCACATACACAACAGTCAGTGTAAAAAAAAAAACATTTGGATGAAAAAAGAAAGGTAAATATACGCAGCTATACCCACAACTACCTAAAACGTCAGGTTACCACGGCAACACCCACCTGTCGTTTCTTTGACAAGAATAGGCAGGCAGCCAGGTCAGAGTGACACATTTTCTCAAACACACAAACAGAATGATTTCTATATCTGCAACAGTGTCAAACGCAGGCTCTCAGAATCATCGCTACTGGCTTTCTAGTTTCACGTGCTGCCCACCAACCTCTGTGAAACTTCTAAAATGCATTGCTACTGTTTTTGAGGAAAGCAGAAAGCCGGTATAATGCTTCCAAATCCAAATGGCACGTTGTCCTGACCTGGCATATTCAAAGCCCAAGAGAAAACGTGTCTGGGATAAAAGAGTGTTGGAACAGCAGCATGCCTATTCACAGGAGACAAAACCTGGATCTGTGGCATGATCTGGCTGGCGGGAGCGGTGAATAGAGCCAGCCGTCCAGCATTGACGGACCCCGTTAACCCTTCGACTCCAGGGGGGTGTCTGGCTGTTTATAACACTGATGCAGGGAGGGGGAGGAGGCACTGGGCAATGGCGCGTGGGTAGAGGTTAGATGTGAAAATTGAAAAAGTGCCATTGGAGATGACAGCCCAGTGCCGTGTTGCGTGCTCACTTGACGCAGCACATGCCGCACAATGAGTTCAGGGAGCACACAACACAACGGCAACATTTGAGGCGACATTTAGTCATTGTATTTCGAGCAGGATTTAAAAACCAAAGCCTCTATGTCCCTTGATACATTCTTTCACCAACTTTTTTATTTTGACTGTGAAGGGAGGCCAAAAATAATTGAGCGGAAAGGGAGAGTGTAAACACATTCAGACAAAACAAAGCGGAGGGGATGGAGCTGAAGCCAGTGATCTGATGGGCCAGATTAACACCGCTGATATAAAGGGGGGGTATCACCTTGACTTCCATTTCACCCCGCTTTCATCTCACTGAACACCACAGACCTATGACTCAACCGTAGAACATAGCAGCCAAAACCAATAGCTGGGAGAAACATCACCAACGCTAACAAGATGTTCACTAGGGGAAACCAACAGCTCTGGTTTAAAGAGAACGAATTAGGACTGGACTGAGACACAGACCTGCAGCTATCTATCCTCTTTTTATCCTTGCACGTTTTTTAACATGGCACCTCACTTTTTTTTTTACAGAGTTCTACCTCTGTTTGCTCATTCTATGGCTTCTTCCATCTCCCAATCCAGTAACAGCGCTTCAGCCATGATGGCCAATGTGTCCAGCCCAAGGCCACTTCTGCCTCTTAATCCCATTAGACCAAACACAATCAATTATCCAGCCAGCCATAAGGATCTGAGAGCATTAAAAGGTTAGCTGGGGAGATTTAAAGCCATTGATGCTCCTGACGGGAGTGCACCCCACCGCCCCGGCCCCTTCACCCCCCACTGTTAGTGTCCATGTACATGACTGTGTGTGTCAGCGCGTGTTCATCAACATGACACCTTGGCATGAGCCGCCACACATCGCTTGCCGATCTTTAATCATGTCCCTGCAAGTCCAGGCAAATTACTACCGTGTGATGGTAATCGATAAAGCGATAAGCACAGCCAGGGACCGCAGCTGCTTGCTGGGCTGAAGAAATACCACGACGACCACTGGTTGGGTTTATTCACTGTAATCTCTTCTTGTCAAAAGTAGTCTTCTTTTAAGTCGAGGAGAGGAGAAAAAGAGAACAATATGCCTGGCAGTGCGCTGAGAGACACAGGTGCAGGTCAATCAATGCTATCAGAGATAGACTGATATAATCATATTGTAATCTGAAGGCTCATCTCCACTCCCCATAAACTTCCCGGCCCTGTGCAGCACTATTCATCGCTTCATCTCATTCTCCCGCCGCTGCCTCCCTCTTTATCTACCCCGCACACTTCTCCACTCCTCTCTGCTCACTCACTTGTTCTTTCTCAGGCAAGCAAATTAAATATGATCATTCCTCTTCAAAGGCAGCACTATTAGCCACATAATGAATATTCAGTTAATGTAGCAGAGAAGAGACAGTGTGCATTAACAGAAGTAAGACACAGCAGCTCGGCTAAATAAAAGTCTCCAAGTCATTCTCATTGTGACTTCCTCCACTGTCTTTACATCATCTTAAAACTGTACAGGAAGAGAGCCTTCAATATTACACATATATTATCGACTTGTTGACATTTAACGGTGTGGAAACAGATCTGAATCATCAATGTGTGATACATCATTTATGCCTCATTAATAATAATTGTCATGAATCATTGATTTTGGATCATTATTATATAGTTCCTCAAATTTAGGGCCCGTGGTGCGACACCCTCAGAAAATCCTTTGGCTCAGGCTTGAAAAGTGGTCAACGGTTGTAGCACTAACTCTGTCCTAGAGAAGCGTCCGTCATTCTCTGTTCCATCTGCGTATACCTCCTCCTCCTGGAGTTAAACATGCTCCCTCATGCAGACACGATAGCCACTTTCCAATTTCAACTTCATCTTAACCGGCAATTTCTGCTGCCGTAGAGGTGATTGAAATATGAAACCCTGCATATATACAGGCCATTACATCCAAATACAAGGTCCCAGCTGCTCAGGTAGGCGAGGGAGAGAAGAAACAACAAGATCAGCTGTAGCCAGAACATATTTCGATATATTTATTATTCAATAACATTGTATTGGCCCCATGACCTGTAGCGCCATCAGCTCTCACCAAACTGCCCCCAGAAGTGACGCCTCGCTGAATCTGGAGGAAATGGGAGAGGAACCCTGCGGCTGTGGCATAATATGAAATCTTTACATTTTACATCTTTTCATTTTACAATCTTTTTTGATGCAGCAAGAAAAAGTCAATTCGCGTGAACATAAAAACATTGTAAAATGAATCAAAATGAATCAAAATGAATCAGTCAATAATGACACGTTTGATTACAATGAAGTTATGAATGCCATGGTAATAAGCATGGGTACGTCTACTACTTATTCTTAGTAGATTGAATTTTTTTATTTTTTCTTTATTGCTAGACAACCCTAAATAGCAAGGTTCTTGACATATTTTTGTCGGTAAAATAATGCATTACAGTCAAAACATCTCAAGATAATAACATGTATACAACATCTTACAATTGCCTGGAATAGAATAAAAAAATTAGTCATCGAAATTCTTAAAGATAACCTGCAATTTTAGTTGCTTACTATATGTGGTCCCTTTTTTTCTGATCTTGTGCCTAATCTTTCCGAATTCCCTCCACCTCACGAACATTCCCAGCTCCTCCAGCAGCAGGCTCCTGGTGAATGTGGGTGTGTGAGGGAATGACTTCAAATTGACTGTCCACTTTGAATGGTTTTTCAGGCTCTCTCTTTGGGTCATAACATTGACTGTAAATATTAACGGACGTAGTGACGCCTATCTCCGACGTGGAAATTTATGTGATCACTTTTCCCAGTTCTTCCAAAATGGCCGCGAGTGGGCCGTCCCGCAGGAAAATGTGCATGAGGCCCATTCATATAACAAGTGCATTCAAAAGTCTAGAGCAGCTAAACTAGGCTGATCCGAAAAAGAAAAAGCATTGACAAGAGCCAACTTTTGCACCAGGCTGTAAGGCCATTTTTAAGAGGGCGGCATAAGAATTCATTGGATAATTCTGTTTCCGGGAACACCACCACCGGCAAGGAGTCCGATTTACAAGGATGTCACCGCACATGCTCACGGACCCTTTTGTGCCGGGACCTGCCCCCACTGACTCATACGCATCGTCCATCCCCATCCAGACCAGGAAGAGCCTCAGATGAATAGCAGGCAATGGCACTATAGTGACGGTTGTATTGTTTTAGTTGGGTCCATCTTTTTCTTTTGTTCTTTTTTTTTTTAAATTTTATCTTGTAAATGGATAGACTTTTCTATGTTCAAATCTGTTCTAAAATTACCTGCTGTTGATAGAGTGCTTTTTTGGGGCAGCGCCATCAAAGTGCACACCCCGCAACAAATCAGTATGTTAGCTCTGCATTTCTACAGTATTTACTAAAGATGGCGTGCTTTTATCTTGTCTGTTATGCCTCTCCAATTTTCAGCTGACCCGTTTGATGGAAAGGTACTTCTAACCTTATTCCATCTGTTGAGCAAAAGAATATTAACAGTTGTTGAAGTGCAAAACAAATAAATGGAACAACACATGGCGCGGAGCAAAACGGTGACAAGAGCTGCCAACGTGAGCCTCTGAAGCTTTCAAGGTTGATGCTGCCTTTAATTGTTCCTTGTGAAGTCCTTGCGCAAGTTTGAGCTGGAGTTAGTTCCCATTATTGCCATGACTGCATAATGAGCATAATCGTCTTATAAAAGGACAATTAGATACAAGACTTTTTTTTGGAAATGAGAGATATTGGGAAAACATTGTTCAAATTTCTGGTCTTACATATTCTTCCATGCATTCAATTCAATTCAATTCCATTTATTCTTGTATAGCCCTAAATCAGAGAACTTAACAGAACCATTGAAATCGCCAACACAGATCAGAAAAAATATGTATTGGTCCATAGGGAGAGACCAATGTCATGAATGTAGAATGGAAGATAAGAGAACCTTTATTCGTCCCACAGTGGGGACAGTAGTAAAAGCACACAGGGAGCACACAAAATATACAATAGAGCTGCTATGCTTCTTAGCTAGCTGTAAGTGCTTCAATATTTATGTTATGATATATCTAATTTATTACATACAACTATATATTTCTGCACTAGAATATACAGTACTTCACACTTGCTTTTGTATAATGCTAAAGATGTCGTACTTAATTTCTGCTTCTTATTACAGATTATAGACCGCTCCTCATTATGCAAAAGACAGAGATTTTGTTTGTTATTGAAGATGGTTTAGTATAGAGTTATTTAGTATAGAAGGGTTTCGTATAGAGCTGTTCGTTTACCTTGTACTGTGTGCTCATTCCTACTGTTCTCTAACTGGTGATGCAACACTGAAATTTCCCCACTGTGGGACAAATAAAGGATATCTTAACATTGATATATCAATTTATCTCAATCTATCTATATATAGTGTAAAGTTGTATACATATAGTCTGACAACAGCAGGAAGGAAAGACCCGCGGAAACTCTCCTTCACACAACATAGACCATGACATCTATTGACCCAAGTAAATTATATTATCATGCATATTATGGTGAATGTCAATTTACTTTTTTGACGATGGAAACTTTGAGTTAAAAGACTGGTTCGACCTGCCCAGGCTAACGGCTTGCTGATTGGTCAAAGTTCATCCAAATCCTTGAGTCATTGGTTTAACTTTTGTCCTCCAGCAAATCTTACTATTTGTAGCAATGCTGATGAGAGGGACCATTTGTTTTTCAATTATTGTAGTAATACAAAAACACTTACTTTATTTACTAGTACTGGGTCTCCTGTTCAGAAATATAGGCCTACAATATTTTTTTTTAAGGAAATATAATTGAAGTGGCAGACATCACCTTTAAAATGGAGGCACAGAGTAATCATCCAAAACATAACCTCTTGGAGAGTAAAATGTCTCAAAATGAATTGTTCGGAGTCTTCAAGTGCAGAGGTGCATCTTGAAAATATTACTATAAATATGTTTTCCAAAAGCATTAGTGAGGCGCGCCTAGTATCAGGAACATTATTTCTCAGGAATGGAAGATGGGAAATGTCACATAATTGTCAGATATACGGATACCATTCATGCTGAGTGCTTGCGATCTACAGCCCATAAAACCAAAAGCAGCAGCCTTTTATCACGGCGGAGCGAGCATCAGTCTTTTCAATCTAAATATTTGCATACATTAGAGATTGTCTTTAAAAACACTGCGGCTCCAGAGTGTGCTTTTCTTCCGACAGACACAAATATTGTCATCGAATGGGTTAGAAATCAATTTAAACACAAACGGAAATATATCTTAGCACCTTGAGACGTGTTTGCATACGTAAGGTGTGTTATGGATGAAATGCCTTATTATTATTATCATTATTATTATTATTATTATCATCATCATCATTATTATTATTATTATTATTATTATTATTATTATTATTATTATTATCTTTAAATGCAATTATGCTTATTACCCGGAGTTTTCACATACCATGATATTCACTTAAATGGTTTGGACTTAGACTTTAGAATTGGAAACAAACATCATTCATCCACAAGGGAAATTACTTAAACGCATACAAAAAAAAACTAGCCAAAAATTTGAAATTGTCAAAAGTTAAAAGCAAATATTATCGTGAAAGATATACTGCATATATCCACATGACAATATACTTTACTCAGTAGGTGCAGAGGGAGAATACTTCAGTTTAATGATCAGTTTAATGTGACACCAGGCCTGAATTGAAGATTTTCTATTAGATGCCAGTTTAATTACAATTCCAAGGTCATAACAGAGGCTTTGAGAAAGGGGTTTGTTTCTTGTTCAGCAGGTATTCTCCTCCACAATTTTGTTTTTGAACGCCAATTATGTCCAGCAGGTATTCTCCTCCACAATGTTGTTTTTGAACGTCATTTGGAAGAATTTGTGTTAATGCGATCCCTGTAATACGCATCATCTCCGGAGGCAGAGATTAGCCTGAAGTCAGCCATGCCCGACCAATGTGGCTGTCAGTCCCAATCTGCGCCAAGAGGAGCGCCCATGCCTATTTTTATAAATGTATTCATATTCATTAGCCCGGAGTGTCATTCATAGCAGCGCTTCTGTAATGTCGCATACGTAAGCATCAGAGGCTGGAGGAGGAACCCGCCTCTTCTCACCGCACAAATTAATAACAGGCAATCAGTGCAAAGGTGCCTTCTGTCAAATCACAATAGCTCCTGATTTCCATCAACGCACACACACATAGCAAACGCACACACACACTCATCAAACGCCGACCTCATGGGAATCTCAAAATGCCACCAGTGAAATATGGAATTGTTAATTTAAGTGAGAATTAATTACAAGCCGTTTTTCTCTTGACCCGGCACTACATTCAGCCTCCTAACGTCTTGGTGGCAGCCGGTTAATTGTGCTGAATAACTGGTGTGAACGTCGGCCACTAATGAGTGCAATTAGGCGCCAGACTCACACGAGATTTAACTACGGCGACAGCACACTGCGCCTGTGCGTGTCACGGGAGCCACAGGGTGAGCTCTCTCAACAGAGGCCAAAAGAGCTGATTAATGATGGGAAAAAAGAAATGGTATCATGTTACTGTTGTTTTATATAATATCAAAACAACATCATGTCTTTGGGGCCACAGTGGCTCAGTTGGTCTCAAGTATTGGCCTTCAGTTCTTATGGTCGTGGGTTCGATTCCACAAAAAGACCTGTCGTTGTGTCCCTGGGCCCAGAAAGGGAATAAAGGGGATGATAATGAATGAATGTTTGATAAAGGTGAAAAGTAATAATTCACGGTGGTATTGATAGCATTTAAAGTGGTTTTGAATAGGTCTGTTTGTGGTTGTTTGGTCGATTAATCGCACAGCAATGTCTTAGTCAACCAAACATTGTATTCGTTGACTAATTTTTATTTAGAGAGACAGAATGTGATATTTTTATTTTAAATCACATCTTTTAGATGTGTCCACATATCTGAAAAAAAGTTTAACGTGAATTTATTCTTAATCAAAAATATATCCTCATGAAATCATTTTCATGCTGATTTTCTGATCTTCGACCTGCCATTTTAGTGCGTCCCGGAAGACATCACTTCCAGATCGAACTTTATCACAATGAATCACCACAGACCCTTCTCATGTCCTCTACTCTCAATATGAGCTCCTCCCATCACGCCGCCGCTAAAGAGTACCAACAGGACATAATAAATTAATCTTGAATCTTGAATCAAAACTGTCAAAATTGGTGCATGATTCCAAACTGGCTGTGGATATTTACTTAGCCACTCTTGCACCTTTCGAATGATGTGAGCAGTTCCACAGGAGTACTCTGAGTTCAGACGTCAGCAGGTTTGTTGTGAAGATTTACCTCCAAAAATGCATGCAATTTTCCCAGAATGCACTAGAGGACAGAGGAAACAGAACCAAACATGTTTACAGTACATGTGCTCTAAATTATTTTTGGATATTTTTTTTGTAAGATATTATTGGATCCAGATTTAGTGTTATTAGGGGCTTCATTTTAGAGTTTGGACTGTTTCTAGCTAAACCCCAGCAGGTGGATTGAATCAGTAATAAGTGCTTAGAGCGACAAGTGTCTCAGGCAGGAAGATTCTGGCAACAGTAATGTGATTGTAATTGCGTGCTTATCAAATGCTATCATTTAAAAAATGGTATATATCTGGGAGGGAGGATATATCTGCTACATGATATACATGATATACATGATATACATGATATACATGATATACATGAACATGATAAAGGGTGACAGAGAAAGAGAAAAGGTGGTGAAAAACCGCTTACGCAGACTGTTTACACTGTTTACATAAAAGAAACAACACCTTTCATCGGGATATCTAGAGTGAGTGCTTCAGAGTAACACCTGTGGCTTTTAGGGAAAGAAAAGCACAAATTAGAGTAAACACAATTTCTCCAGAATTGTACAGATCCAAAACAGATTTTATGACAAAATTGCTCGTGTTTTTTTACAGAATGGGATCCAATTTGGCTCATTCTTCCGTATGTTTATCTCTTTTGAATTGAAGCGTTCAAATCAGCTCATCGTGTTCTGGGGGTGATTAACAAATTCTCATGACTTTAATTTAGCGCAAATTTGAAGTTGGTTTTCTGTTTAGATGCATTTAAGCTGGTTTTCAATGTTGGAACTAGTGCTGTCACAACGCTGAAATTCATAGATAAAAGGAAAACCTAGTTAATTTTCTTATAGAAGACACTCTCAGCATTGATTTTGAAGAACGAAAGATTGCACTTCAAAATAGACCGTCAACTGCTCTTCAAACAAATACTTACGAAGCACCTTTTAGACCTGGAATTTCACCGAGACGTTAAAAACTGCTTTTCTCTTTTCTACTATTCTTGGCATGAGCTTTCTCAAGTAAATGGAGTTGCTGCCTCAAAGCTTGGGCATGTTTTTTTCATGGCCATTGTTTTAAATCAGGAGTACAATGCGTTTTACCCCCGCCGTACTTCACTCTGGACAACATTAATAAAACAAGCTTGCAGTGATGCAGGGAGCAGCTAGCGCACATTGGGGCCCTGAGCATTGGTGTGATTAAGGCTTTTAAACACCACCTCCCTTTGAGTTTGCATATGTCAGCTCGGGAACTCTTTCTACCGCGCTTGGGAAAGGAGGCCGCCGCCGAGCCACACGTTTCATTCCCCACACTGCCTTTGCTGAAATCTCACATCTCTTCAACCATTTTAACATGTACAGCAATACAGAGCCTCGAGTGCCTATTCAAGATAAGAGGCGACAAGGATGATGAACACAGTGCTGCTGCTATTGTCCACACGCCTATAGGGCTCCTGGCAGAAACACACTATACCTGAGAGTATTCGGAGCTTTCTCTAAGTTCATTTAAGTGAAAATGTGTACATCGTTCTGTATAATCTAATGCCGACAATTCCTTGACTGATTGTGAGGGTGTGAATTCTGTGAAAGTACAGTTTTTAATTGAATTTCATTGAATTAAACATTGGCAACAGCAGCTTCGTTTAACAGATACAATCCGACTGACTCTCTCATTTCAACAGTTCCCACAGGCTATGAGAAAGTCTACATGAGTGTAAAGATACAAAACCCCTCCTGAGGAACACAAAAAATGAGTTTTGTGGCATGGAAAATTCAAAGACTTGAGCTGTGTCTTCATGGTACTTGACTTTGTTCTTGTTATAAAGTCAGAGCAGTTATAAAGCCGAAGCTACTTTCAACTATAGGAAGCAAGTACTCAGCATTGGACCACTTTTCACTCTCAGCTTGATCGTAATCGCTCAACCAATCATCTTCCATCCAATGATGTAATGCACACTGCTGTTTTAGCTTCGGTCAATACATTTCCAATTTTCATCATGCCCGCAGGACTATCAGCCAGCTCTTTTGAATGATTTAAAGCTACAATAATTGTTTATACATGCAACATATGAGGTGTTCCATTTCAAAGCGGGGGTAATATTCAGTTGTTCATGTCCATTGCATTTATTAATGTATTTATTGACCTGTCTTTATCCAGGAAAGTCCTGCTGAGATTCAATGGATTTCAGAGATAACATTAACGGAATCGAAGAGACCACATGACAATCTTTGCATTTCCATTCCATAAAAACCCTCCTTGATCCAGACTGTTATCTAGATCAGCTCCAAAACCAATTTGTTTCGTACTCCATTTCCAAGCTCTCGTGAAACGTTCCTAAACATCGAGCCATAACCTTTAGAGCTGTGGTGTGAGTAATAATCATTCAAATACTGTAACTTTGTTCTTCTTTCTTGATTTATTTTTCTTTTGTGCAGCACTAAATCATGAGCTGCATAGTTTCTCCATCACAGTAAATAAATATACCTCCTTTAAAGTTCTGTAGACATTTGTTGAAAGAGTCATTTTATTTCACAAGTTTGTTCTTTGGGTCTGTCGGGGCGACAGTAGCTCAGTTGGTAGAGCAGTGGCCTTTGAGCCTGGAGCTTGTGAGTTCGATTCCCACCATGGGACCTACTCCAACTGCTCCCACTGATGTCTACTGCTGTTGTGTCCTTGGGCAAGACACTTAACCCCACGTTGCCTAAAGCCCCCGCTGAAAGATCAAGGCTGTTTCACCACTGACAGAGCAGCCATCTTCCTGTGGACTCACCCCCTGCAGAGGATCAGCAAGGGACTAGTGCTATGAGCATTGGGTGGCAGCTCTGATTGCCACCCCCCTGACCCAGAAATGGACAATAAAGGGCTTGAAAATGAATGAATGAATGTTCTTTGGGTTAAACCACATTTGTAACTATAGAAACCATGTATTTGATTGAGCCCCCAGATAAGTTGGTTGAAACTGTGATTGATAAGTGAGTTTAAGGTTCATAGTTAAAAAGACTTACATATATATAAAATATGTCAAAGCTACAGATCGCCATGTTAGAGGAGAATCTGACAGAGCTGGAATGATCTGTTTGGACAGGTTCATGGCTCTGCTACACGTAAAATAAAATAAAATAAAAAATTGTAAAGCCCTTTGAAAGGCGCTATATAAATAAAGATGAATTACTTACTTCAAATAATATTTGACCTCAAACCTCAATAATAT
Organism: Knipowitschia caucasica; assembly: GCA_964034765.1. Lineage (NCBI taxonomy): Eukaryota > Metazoa > Chordata > Actinopteri > Gobiiformes > Gobiidae > Knipowitschia > Knipowitschia caucasica. Next base: position 16,285,110 of record OZ035840.1, read on the forward strand.
TGAAAAACTAAATCTTTATAAATGTGATACTTTGGAGGTTCAGACAATATGGCGGTTTGAACCATTTATACACAACCATGAACTATCTCCCTCTTTGATAAGAATGTAGCAATTGGCAAAAGCTTGCTAACGGTGTCACGGTAAAATAATATTGTTCTGGCCTTTATAACGCAACATTAACTTGCAGTCCATCACAACATCCCTGAGATCATCATACTTCAAATTGAGGGGATTGTTGGGGACACTTGTTTTTACTCATGGACATCTGGACAGCTCTATAAAACGGAACGATCGCTGCACTAGAATGCATATAAAGATGGGATTTGCACACAGACATGGGCCAGATTTGAGCGCGTGTATAAGCGGTGCTGAAACCAAGCCATATAGAGCCGTGTCCATCAGTGTCAGCATGTGCAACCTGCTCATGGAGAGCGGGGCAAGGGATGGGACAACAATGGCTATCAGTGCCTCTCAAGGCTCTCTCCCGCTCAAGTCAAGCTTCACAAATCAGTTTTGAACAATCGTGTGTACGTCAGATGCGATCTGATTTGGCTTGACACTCGGGGGGGAAAATCTCCGGGAGTGTCTTCATATGTACAAAGTTCCTCTGGGGGGGGAGCAGACTATACTAGACTTTACAGTAGACAACTTAACAGGGTACATGGGGACGCTCTTGTTGGAGACTGTCTCTCTGTTGCGAGACGAGAGGTGACAGTGACCGAGGCGTTTTGGGAGCAGCGGAGTCCCTGAAGAATTAAACAGCCTGCATTCCCGGTCGCCACTGACAGCGAATCTCGCTCAGATCACAAAAGGCAGAACTGATTGCGTCTGACATGTGCATCATTCTTTCCTTAGACACTGTGTCTTTGTTTGGCCCGCATGTTTTTGATGGATTTCAGCAAAGTCAATAAGAATGTTTGCACAGGCTTAATTCATTTTGGCAATAGAAACATTGACCTTTTTGCCTCCATAATGCTTGTCTGCGTGTGAGTTAGAAAAACGGTTGAAATGAGTGACTCCAAATCAAACAATTAGACACAGGGGAGGACGAGCACAGATGGGAAGCTGCTATAACGCTTCTGGGAATAGCTTTGAAAATGCAAGGGGCGAATGTATAAAAAGCCGGCAGAGGGAGAAGTGGAAGGGTTACTGTTTGGTCGCTAACTGGGCACACTAATCCCTTTGATCCCACCGTTTTACTGTCAGCTGTTTCCTAGCTACCATTGGATCCACACAGAATTTTTGATTGTGCTACTGTACACTATTGCGAAAATCTACCCCTCCAAAGCGGCACGTTTTGTTCCTTCTGTCTATACGCCTGCCGTGCCACTGCTAGTATACTTCTGGTTTCTACATTATGCAAATCAGTTCACCATTTCTCTGATATGAGACCAAGGCTATTTGAATCCATGGCTCATTTAAGTCTAATAGAGACATGATATGCAAAAATCAGCTTTCAAGAGATTTTCATTTAATGTTTAGAGATGATTCATGCTTGTTTAGGTCATCTATTCTTCAGCATTCAAGAGGCAACTAATTCCCATTTCTCCTTAGATCCCGAATATCTAACCTCAAATATGAACAAAAAACAACTTTCTGTTCATCCATAATAAGGGCGGAAAGTTGTACTCTCATACTGTACTTGGCTACGCTGAAGTAAACGGTGGCGAGTTTCTGAGTGAAACACTTTTATTCTTGATGCAAACACTTTTTGTAAATCTCTTGGGAAATCGTTTTCTAATTTGAGGATACATAAAATACGATTAGATAAGATAGACTTTATTGATCTCACACTGGAGAAATGTACATATCACATTTAGCATGGATAGAATCACTCAGATTGTGCAAAAGACAGAAGTGCGCAAATATGTTAAAGGTTAAAAATATAGTCTGTGCAGGATATAATTATGTAAAAAAAATAAAAAAAGTGGCAATAAAAGAAAGAGCGGCAATAGCGGCACAGGTGTTTTCAGTCCTAGTGCATTAGTGACTTACATTGACTTGTTGTATGTACAGGTGGATTGACAAACATGACAGAAAGAATCTGAACAGTGTTTATGATCGTAATAACACAGATCACCCGGAAGTGGACAGTATAGAAGCTGAGATGAAAGAACAAAACCTGACATGGGACCTGCTCCAGACAAATACAACAGACATGAGACTAGCCCTACATGCCACTGAACGTGCCTATGTCCCATGCCAACAGGGAAATACAGTCATTTTAGTATTACAGTTTCAAAGTGAAGCAGCTGTCCATGGGTGGGGCACTGAGCACTCAGCGCTGTGGCCTGGCAGTATGGTACACGTTGCCATGACATCCATAGCAACATACTGTGACAGACTGGTTTTCAGCATTGGAAATGTTTTAAGCTATTTAAAATGATGTTACACGTGTGTCATTAGCAGACAGATGTTTAGTGTATTTCTATTAAAAATCTTTTCATCCCGACTGCTGCATCTATACTACCATCAACACTGCCTGTGAATGACTTTACTTACTTGAACACTGACGATTCCCCTGAAATTTCATATTCATTAATTTACCGTATAAATCTATCCATCTATCTATATATTAATTTAAATACAGTAGTCTGACTCTGAAGACCGAAGTAGGTTCACAGGTACAGTAAGTCACATCTTTGTCTTGAGTCTAAAGAAACACAGCGCCTGATATAATATTTAATTGACAATTATTTGTGAAGAATAGGTCAAGAATTCAGACTACACAGTAAAAATGTTCCCTTACCTGCTCGATATTCTGTACCTGCTTTTGTCTAATTAGCATACATGGCACTACACTAGAGAAAAGGTAGACGTTTTAACTTGCAAGTTCTCTGCACAGAAGGCCATTAGTACTGTATATTACACAATGTAAAAGCTGATGTAGAATTTGTATTTTCACATGAGACTTTATGGATCTGCCCTAGTTTCATTAGTCGAGCAGAAAGCAGCTTTGAAACATGGGTCCGGTCTTTTGAGAAAATTTAATTTCGCAATAATGAAACAGTCCGTATGCATTGTTGTAAATGCACACAGAGGCTATTTCTGCATCTCCAAACATGTATAATAAAGCAATAAGCCATTTTTATCGGACATCTCTTTATCTCTGCCTTTGAAATTAAAATAAACACAAATGCTTCTCTGTGGGATCGCTCTCATCCTTCTGTGTATTGCTATTGTGGCTTTTGGAAAAACACAACAGACTTATTGCTCAACCTCCGAGGAGCTTTCCCAAACTGTTCTTAAATCATCCCAGCCAGAAAGACACGGTAAACTCAATTTGCGTATTGGCAGAGCGATGCTTCATTGTCAAACAGGCAAAGCTACACCTTTTAATCTGGCTACAATAAGTGGGAGAAAAGCATATACATCTTCATTTGCTCTACAGTAGGTTTGCTAAGTGCGCGGATAGAATGTAGAAGCAATTTGCCACTTTTTTATTGCTCTACACCATAAAATGTAATTCGCAAAGTACTACCTCTGTCCACCTCCGAAATGAAAGCCTTCGCAATAACACAAAACAAATGCATTGTGCAGACATATATCAAAATTAAGAGCTTTGTTTTTCTTGCCGTCACCCCCCTCTCCGTATGCTGAGAGTCCACACCTGAAGCTGTGGTGCTGAGGGGGGAGGAAGAATATCCAGATGTGACATTAGCCCCAGCGAGAGCCCGCAAAGGAACTGTCACTGCCCATCACATCAGGCTCCAAACGGACACCATTGAGCCAAGCACCGCTCCTCTGCGCATACCAACACAAGTCCTTGTCACTGAATTCGCCTGAAGGACTTTTGCAACTTCATCAACTTAAGCTGTCATGCAAACTCAGACAAACCCAAACATGAGGACAGATGAATCACAGATGAATCACATAGTAATGTGATAGCCCTCCTTTTTGAAATCAGTTTACACTATATATGTCCCTTGGATGTGGTCATTTACTAGCCTGGCTCTCGCAAAACCCTTGTAGTTCCGCCATGCTCCACCAGAGGCGTTTGGCCGAACCACAAGGGTCTGGTATCGAGCGCATAGCAAACTCCATCAGCAGATCAGAAAATAATCAACCAATCAGGATCGCCCTTGTTATGTCGGGTTTGGTTTAAGTACTGGTTTAAGTGTAACTATTTACAACACTATGCAGCAGGGTTGCCAGGTTGGGTGGTTTCCCACATACTTTTTTCCAAGAGAATTGTAGGTAATAAATAAACAGAAAGACAATAAACAAAATCATGATAGCCCAAGTTGATACATTACATTTTTACATAAAAAAACATTCTGGGTATTTTTTTTGGGGCATTCTCGCGAGTTTTGGGTTGGAAAATCTTGCCGGCATTTGTCAACTCATGGGAGTCGTGTGCTTCGATGTGAGTGGTTGAAGGAACACGTCATTCAAGATAACTGGACAAGAAATCCAACCGCTATGAAGGAGTACCAGACCCATGTGAGAAGCGCAGCGATCTACAAGGGTCTGGCGAGAGTCAAGTTAGACATTTATAGCCACACCTGCTCTTTCAGACTTACATATTCATTATCCAACTTCTTTCCAGGGGACACACACTGGTTTGGAGCTTAGGAGCGGTATGTAAAAATCTGGCCAAAAGTGGTACTGCAATCTCTCCCACTCTCCCTGACTCAGGTTGCCAGATATGCAGACGAATCCAGCTGGGACCGTAGTAATAATGCCTGAATAGACAAGAGTTTTGTCAACAGCAAATCTATAACCATCACCTTTTTCACAAAGGTTCCAAGAGAAATCTTCATTTTAATAATGATTTGTGAATCAAAACGGGACCTTTTTCAGTTCCGCGGCCACATGTTACTTTACAAGAGAGATTAGCTTGCGGTGAGTTCTGTCAACCCGGATCCTGGACTTTCTGATTGGCAAAACGATGGAAGGCGGGAAAACTAATTTTGAAATTCAAATATCTCGGCTGAACTGCTATCAGTTACAGAAGTGTTGGAAAAGAGCATGTTTTATTAACACCTTTTGACGGATTAGGGCCATTTAATGACTTGACATGAAAATCTTACATATAGCTACTGTTGAGTAATAGAGCTATAATTTATTACGATACTGTCATGGTAAAAAACAAGGAGGACCCAAAAACGCAGAACCACAAAATAACACAAATCAAAATCCAGCAAAAACACATCAAAAAGTAACCAAACAGGGAACAAGGGTACAAACAGAAACAGACGTGGAATGACAATGATGGAACAAGGAGCAAAGGACGACACAGGGTTTAAATACACTAACGACTAACGAGACACAGCTGACACATGAGGGCGGGGCTGGTCATCAGGAAACAGGAAGTACAACTAAGGAAGACAGAGGTAAACAAATTACCAAATAAAACAGGAAATAAACCTAAACCATGACAGATACAATGTTTTAATATTATCAATTGTTCATAATAGTAACTTTTAGTTTTTTTTTGGTGACTGAGGCATTATTATTATCAGATTCTTTTTCATATCATGGAACAAAACCCAGGGTTGACTGAGCATCCAAGTGCCAAAAGGTCTTTTAAAAAGCATCTCTATTTGCTTTTGTCGAAGGGCAGCAGCATACAGATGAGGCCTTGAAAAAGCAACATCATACATTTTACATGTGTTACAGGCGTATTATATTTTCTGTCAGACAGAGATAGGCCAGGGAGAGATAATGATTCGTTTGCATTCATGTTATCTACAGAAGACTTGCACACCTGTGAGGGAGGATATTTGTAAAAATAAAACTATATCAAACATTACAGAGGACCCCATGTTGTGTAAAGCAGAACATTGGGGACTCAGATTAAAGCAGCAGTAAGCGATTTGGTCGTTTCCGGCAGTTTCTTCTGCCTGAGCGAGTTAGTAGCCCCGCCCCCGTCCCTACGTCACACCACATGAACGCGCATCGTCTTGGTGATGGCAGCAGCAGATTCATCTCCGTCAGGTCTACTCGTAAGTATATTAACAACAAACTCTGGGAGTGAAATATTAGCATAGAATAGCTCAGTTGTAACCTAGCTATAACACTGGAAGCAGCTTGGTGTTAGCTAGGATAGCATCACTAAGAAAGAGATAAAAACAATCCAGTCTTTTATAGAATAATACTGCTTTTATAGTTTGTACACTGATAACTGTTGTGATAAACATAATGTTGCAGATTGCAGTGTGACGTGTCTCAACATTAAGATTAGTTATAAGTCCAAAACATCTGTTACAGTGCATATGTATTAGATGAATGTAATGCATATACATTACAACAACAAAGCTTTACATGAAGGTTATTTAAAGTAATACATTACTGCTACTTATTTCCTCACAATTTATATATTTGGAGTTCTTTATAGACAACACTGTAGTAATGTATTGTGTGAAAGTAAAGCTGCATCTCACTGGAAGCTGCCTTCTCAATGTCACAAAATGAAGATACATTTTTGTGTTTTGTGTATTGTGTGCTTATTGTTCAGAGAATGAAGACAAAATCAAAGTGTATCAGAGCTGTACAGTGAGATGTGGGACTGAAAAACAATTCCAGTAAAGCTTGTCCGAAACGCATAAGTACTGTGTCATAACTAATTACGTTACACTGACTATTACACTGTAAGGAAACTTACCACTTTGATAGAAAATCTACAAGTAACAGAATATATAAAGAAATGTGTCATAACGGTTCTTTCAGGAAGCACTGAACGCCCTCTGTCCAGAGAAGCTGATGACCAGATCCTCCCAGACCTGGCCCTGGTGCCTCTGTGAAAGGTGCCAACACATTGAAAACGTGCTCGTCCTCAGTGGCCCCATGGTGCACGTCCTCAGTGGCCCCCCATGGTGCACGTCCACTCTACAGTTCTGAAATATGTTTGTAGTTGTACTATTTCAAAATAAAACTTTTTACATTCACCTCTTTCAATGTGCTTTGTTTTATAGTAGGAAAACAAATACAGTCTGTAACGAGTCTAAGAAACTTTATTATGTAAAAGAAGATTTGAAGTTATAGCCAGAAAAATATACACAATGTCCCTACTAAGACAAATAATTACAAGTGATGGTAAGGCAACGTTTGTGTTATCACTTTTTGCTCAAATGAATAACACTGTTATTATCCAGGTCCTTATCCATCGTTGCTGCAGTGAACACTATCAGATATCCATCCATCCATTTTCTACCCTTTAATCCATTTCTGGGTCAGGGGGGTGGCAGTCAGAGATGCCACCCAAGTCTCATAGCACCAGCCCCTCACTGACCCTCTGCAGGTGGTGAGTCCACAGGAGGACGGCTGCTCTCTGAGTGTGAGCATAGCCTTGATCTTTCAGTGGGGGCTTTGGGCAAAGTGGGGTTAAGTGTCTTGCCCAAGGACACAACGACAGCAGTCATCAGTGGGAGTCGGTGGAGAAGGTGTAGAGGTGGGAATTGAACCCACAACCTTCAGGCCAATGCTCTACCAACTGAGCTACTGTCGCCCTATCAGATATCCAACAAAATGTTAATCTTTATGTTGTAGCTTGTTTGAATACATTTCCTCAAAATAATTCATAAGCAGCCACGCACACACAGCCACAAGCACACACAGTCACAAGCACACACAGCCACACGCACACACAGTCACACGCACACACAGCCACAAGCACACACAGTCACAAGCACACACAGCCACACGCACACACAGTCACAAGCACACACAGTCACAAGCACACACAGCCACACGCACACACAGTCACAAGCACACACAGTCACAAGCACACACAGTCACACGCACACACAGTCACACGCACACACAGCCACAAGCACACACAGTCACACGCACACACAGCCACACGCACACACAGCCACACGCACACACAGTCACAAGCACACACAGTCACACGCACACACAGTCACACGCACACACAGCCACACGCACACACAGCCACAAGCACACACAGTCATAAGCACACACAGCCACACGCACACCCAGCCACAAGCACACACAGTCACAAGCACACACAGCCACACGCACACACAGTCACAAGCACACACAGTCACAAGCACACACAGTCACAAGCACACACAGTCACAAGCACACACAGCCACACGCACACACAGTCACAAGCACACACAGTCACAAGCACACACAGTCACACGCACACACAGTCACACGCACACACAGTCACAAGCACACACAGTCACAAGCACACAGTCACACGCACACACAGTCACACGCACACACAGTCACAAGCACACACAGTCACAAGCACACACAGTCACAAGCACACAGTCACACGCACACACAGTCACACGCACACACAGTCACAAGCACACACAGTCACAAGCACACAGTCACACGCACACACAGTCACACGCACACACAGTCACAAGCACACACAGTCACAAGCACACACAGTCACAAGCACACACAGTCACAAGCACACACAGTCACAAGCACACACAGTCACAAGCACACACAGTCACACGCAGTCACACGCACACACAGTCACAAGCACACACAGTCACAAGCACACACAGCCACAAGCACACACAGTCACAAGCACACACAGTCACACGCACAGACAGCCACACGCACACACAGCCACAAGCACACACAGTCACAAGCACACACAGTCACACGCACAGACAGCCACACGCACACACAGCCACGCTTCAGGGGCCCAGGTTGAAGGAACTGCCAGAGGAACTTCCTCTGGCAGAGATTTTCCTTTGAAACATAATAGAAGAGACATCAGTTTTATCTACTCAAATATGACTTTGATATATTCATCATCAACAACATCAGTATTTATTGATCACCAGGAGTGGCCCCTGATCCACAGGATCCTTGAACATGTTTATTTGGACTGTGAGAGACTGTGCATTGTGAGAGAAAGACACTTACATCGGCTGTTTTGGGAGTCGAGTGATTATCTCACTCCTCTTGAGTGTTGAAGAAACTCAGCGACAGTTTTGTCAACACTGACTCCTGGAACATGATCGATATTCATTTTGGACCTCAGGGCAGCAACACAACTGTAGGGATGAATGACACACACATCACAACATCATTATCATCATAATCACTGCGTCCCATATATGCATTCACAACAACCTACATGACAAATGTGGGGTGTAAAGTCTTCCTCAGGAGATGACAATGGCCGATCTTCTAATTCTGGAAGCAAAGTCTTGTCTTCCCAGTCAATACTAGAGAATGAAGAGGTCAGCAGAAAAGTATCTAGTCGTTATGGCATTGTTTTTTTTTTAATAGTTATTTAACTTGCATTATGGAGGCTTTTGAACTCTTGTACATTGAAGACCTCATTCCAAGTGATTTAGGCCATACTGGAAAAGATACAGAGAAAAGAATGCAATGAAGACATGTAAATTATTACAATGTCTATATTATATCATGCTCATAATTTATTTGGTAGTAGTCAGAAAGACTCTTACTTATTCTCAATACATAATAATAAAAATGTATGTAGTGGTCACGGAAGTTAGATTTGAGGTAAAGAGATATTGTTTTTATAACAATAAAACTAATATACAGAGTGCAAGTTGCAAAACTTAGTCACTGAAGAATGAAATGCAGACCTACATATATATATAGTGCAAGCAACTATGTTTATTGGCAAAAACAAACGATTCATACAGATCAGAAGTGTTCGTAGCAGCCACATCATATTCACAACTACAGACAGCTAATGCTAACAGCTAACGCTAATGCTAACAGCGAACGCTAATGCTAACAGCGAACGCTAATGCTAACAGCGAACGCTAATGCTAACAGCTAACGCTAATGCTAACAGCGAACGCTAATGCTAACAGCTAACGCTAATGCTAATGCTAACAGCGAACGCTAATGCTAACAGCGAACGCTAATGCTAACAGCTAACGCTAATGCTAACAGCGAACGCTAATGCTAACAGCGAACGCTAATGCTAACAGCGAACGCTAATGCTAACACCACTTCACGGGGGAACTCTGGTGATATGGTCATTTAATGTTGTACATGCGGGGAACTAATAATTGACCGGAGTTTATGGATGACTAAGGCTGGGCTGAGGCTTCGATGTTGTGTTGTCTGTTGTTGTTTCTCAAAGCTAACCCAAAGTAATGCGCAGTTATTGTCACAAAATGCGGCCGTATTTCTACAACAGCTGGGGATTTTTAACTAGCTAACTTGGTGAAAACCCGCATTACAGTCTATCTCAGGCAAAAATATGTATAAATAAAACAACTACTACTGCCACTACTGAGTAACATGCTCACCTGTTCAGTCGGAGAGAGGAATCCACGGAGCTAGAGGTCGCCAACATGAATGCAGCTGGTCACCATGTTGCTCCTACTTTTTGTCGTTCCTCTGTTTCTGGCGTTTTGCCTGTATTTAATAGATCCATGCCATGGTATTTAGTCTGCAGCAGCGCTGGAGGCAGCTTTTCCTTCTCCGCCATGTTTGTTTTGAAGAGTGCGCGTGCACACACGGGAGAAACCCCTTATAAGGCGTGCTCTCGCGTCATTGGATAAGCGCATAGGATGTGAGGTTTTTTTATTATATAGGTGGGAGAAGACTGGAAGGACTGAGAGATCCGTGTTTAGGTACAAACACTCTATATAAGTGATGGCTATTGGAATATATCAATATTTAAGACGTATATTAACACCCAAAAATCGCTTACTGCTGCTTTAAGTCCTGGTCCAAATCGATAGCAGCAGCAGACAGGAGCAGCAGAAGGCCCTGTGCCAGAGCCCTGGTGGGACTAAAACCTGCTGCCAAACCCCAAACATGGAGCAAAGTAAGGCCTGCAGACACGAGCATTCTCATGCCACAACCAGCCGGCCTGGTGCTACCCAGACTCCAACAGTGAACATGTGAACCAGCCTTAAAGCCATTTACAAACTACATTCTTTTGAGATTAGGGCTGCAAAATGAATCACAATCACAAATAAATCACAATAGTGGTCACATATAGCACTTCACAAAGACTTCAATAATTTAAGTTCATAGCAACTTTTTATACATGCTGTACTTGTTCCATTACCTGCTTTAATAAAGCAAACTTTTTTTTCATATTAAATTTTAAAAATAAATCATTGATAGTAATGATAGTATTTATATTATTCGCTGATATTGCACTATAGCTTGGACCTGGAAACTAACTGTTTATTTTAGTTATTTAAAACATCCACAAACAAAAAAATCACCATTTCAATTTTTTGAGAACATATTCAGGTCAAAAGGTAATTATCAATCATTTCATGCTTATCTTTGTCATGCTCAAGTATTTTGAGCCACCGTTACACTGACGTTCCCTCTAGCACGGCCACAGCGTCTCACAGGATATGTGTAATGTTCAGTCTGTTTTTATCTTTACATTGGGAGCTAAATCCACAGATCTGGTTTCTTGGGCCACAAGGGAATGTTCCTGAGTCTGCAGATCTTTATTTCTAGAATATACACTTCATTGTTCCTTTAAAAGCCACAGTTTGACCAGTTCCTGAACGCACCTCAGCACCGGGAATGCACCCTTTCAGTGTGGCTTATCCAGCGCAGGGAACATACAGTTGTTGGAGGATTAGCCTTTACATGTTTTAAGCACAGACAGGGCCACTAACATCCTCATCGTGTACTCCATTAAAACGGCTGTAAACGGTTCTCAAAGTGGGGGCCACCGGAGACTATCTTGATTTTGCAATATGATTTCCAGAATTGTTGTTAACAATTTCTACAATATATAATTTTTTTTTGTTTTTTTGATCAAATATTTCTTTCTTTCAATTTTGGACATGACAATACATATATATATGTGATATTTTACAATAAACAGAAATAAAGTAATAAAAAAATGCGTATTAGATCAAATAGCATCATAAATATATCCAAATGTTTACATCAGTGCGTGTTGCGTTGGTGGTCCCAGCTGTTTAGGAATCCCTGATTTAGGCAATAATAAGACGTTGTATGACTTTTGATAGTGTTGATCATTATCAGAACCATGTCAAAAACTACTAATAACAAAAAAATAGAAACATATTTAGCCAAATACTAAAATACTATAAGATTATGACAAAAAACAACTGTAAATTTATCTCAAAATTGACATTATAGGATGGTGACAACACTGATGAAATATCCTGCAGTGGCCCCATGAAAACAGTTGTGAGATTGGTGTATAGCGTAAATCATTTTAATTAGATTGCAATCCCATCGAGCGCGATCCGATCCTATGATTTTTACAGCGACTGATGTGCGCTCCCCAGATGACACCGGGCAGGGTGAAAAACTCCACTCTTAAAGAAACATTGATTGGTACAAAAAGTAGTTTCAGAGGTGGGATAAAAAAGAAAAAGGCAAGCATAGGCCAACCCCTCGGTGTGCATCTCTCCCATTTCTTTGGCTCTTTTGCTGTTTATTTACAACACAAGAATACACTCACGGTCCCCAGGAGAGGCTGGCTGGATGAGAAAAGAGATTCAGTACTCGCATTATGCCGTAAAAAGCATTGTTTCACACCGCGCACTTGTTCCTTCAGTCGCTATTCTGTTTAAATGTTTACATGGAACGGCTTGGGGCTCCGAGACAGATGTATGGTCCAAGAACACCACTTCAGCTGAATCCTTTCTTGCAGCGAGATGAAAGTAATGACACAGTTTTTCCAAGATTTTCAACAAATGGCGCTTTTTTTTTTTTTTTAGATGTACTTTGACAAGGCTACAACATGTTAGATCCCTTGTTAAAAGAATATAAGGCAAATCGAATGAATCATGGAACTTTTCATATCCAAGGTTATTCTCTTTTTGCTGTTTCTGTCCCAAAAGCTCAAGGCCCATTCTTTCAAACATCCTTCGTCGCCTTGCAGTCTTGTGCCAGATTGATTAGACATTTAGCCAGGAGAACTAATATATGAAAATCTGCTCCCCCCCCTGCAGCTTTCTCTTCCTTTTCCTTCATTAGTAAACAAGAAGAAATGTGAAAACAAAATCACTTCTGTGCCATGTGGTTAAAAGTGCCCGAAGAGAGATCACTGGTGTCTTTTGGTCATGCTATTGTTGTTAAACAGACTAACTACAGAGATATAAACTCTGGCTTAAGTCCATTCCGGTTGCAACTAAAGATGAAACAAGTTATAATTTCTTCTCCAATTCATACACATAACTTTTACCAAAGCTTGTCAAAATATTTCTCAATTTTTTTCACGATAGCAACTGTCATATTGGAAGAAGAGATTCACCTTTTTTTGCCGCCTTACAAAAAGTGTAATCCAAAGCCTTCGGATGAGTCAGAAAAGCTTGTGCATGTGTTCTCTGTCAGGTGAGCCACCAAAGTGCTGAGATGCATTTGACATTTAGAGAATTAGCTTTAAAGACCTCCCAAATTGAAGGACACTGTGTGATTAATTCAAACTAAATGCGTCACGTCATTTAGAGAGTGCAGCTTTGTCTCGTGCCTCGCAACTTAAAAAGAATTTGTCAACTTTACTGATTATCATTTCGAACACAAACTTCAGAATCGGTCTTTAACACAATCCTAAGTCCAATGTAGTGTCTAATAATTTCAGTGAGCCCTTTTAATGTGGCAGGATGACAGACACATGGAGTGAGCCTTTGCACTGTGCAAATCACTATTATCATATTCCTTTGGGCAAATGGAAATTACTGGGGAAAGGGTGAGAGCCAAAACCCTGTGGTATGAGTTAATTTGATTACATTTCCATTATAAAGTGTAAACACAGTTTTGCTGCTTGGCTGAACCAATTAAAAGCCTTCTGAAGCTATAAAAACACCCAAGCATAATATACTTCTGTGAATTAGATCATAATCATTAGTTATACATTTATACAGGGACTGGGGTGCATTGCTCTCATTTGTATGGATGGAAAATTGATTAAAAAACAGGAGAAACAAAAACTTAAAAGGGTTTTCTCTGTCTTCTAAGCTACTTGTTCCATTTTGGTGAAGTGAGAGTCCTGTGGCAACATAAATAAACATGGGTTGACAGCGTTTGGCATCAAGAGAGACGAGAGCGCTGCTGCCGCCAACATGGAGGACAGGCAGTGAGCACAAACAGGAGTCTGCCATCGTGTCTCACCTGAGGCCGACACGAGCCACGCGCTCGGCTTGTTGGCCTCCACACTCATTGTGATGAAAAAAAGCATTTAGTCCAAATTTGGGGAGACATCTGTTAGCTCTATGGAGCAGTAAACATGTTTAATTAAGTACATTTCGGCAGACAGGGAGGTACTGATGTCAGCAATATGCCCTGGGTGTAATTATGCTTTTCCACCAAAGAAGTTACAGTGCGACCATTTTCACACCAGTGCGCCCCAATTAAATATGAGTACATATCAGTAAGTGAACGCGCCCATTTAGATAAGTGAAGTTTATGTACTTTATGACACACTAATGCTCTTGAGGCCTGCAGACAGTGTTGGGGAGTAACACAATGTACCTTTGTAAACTGTGTTTTGCTGTTTATTTTTGTGACATGTTATTGTTTTGTCTTTTTGTGCACGAGTAAAACAAAAAATAATGACTACTTTCTGGAGTATTAAGAGCCCCAGTACACAAACCGCCTCAGCGACATTTTACGAGAAAGTACTTTTTTTTTTTTAAATCAGCCAAATGTTTTCATGTTGTGATATAACAATTAACCAAAAACTGATGGAAAAAACAAAACCATAGACGACTGTTTTAACTGGACCCAACATGATTTAATGACAAGATGTTTTAACTCACTTCTGATGCGTGATGATCAAAGCACTTTGGTAAATCCAAGCTATTTTGACAATAACATTCATACTAACACTTAATGGAGTCAAAATTATAGGTTTCTATACAGTATATACTTCTGCTCTGGTAATAGTTATATTCAAATAACAACATGACACTTTCACATGTCTCTCTCTTCTGTTCACATAAACACACCAGGAAGCAGGAATGTGTGCTACATCATCGGCTTTGGAGATCAACAGCTGATGTCCAAAACCCTCCCTGCACACCAGGGGGCACTCATTCAAAATGAACATGCATGCATAGGCTGCATCTCTACATAAGCCTACTTTGAAAAAAGTTGCAGCTTAGTGTCCAGTCAGTACTTTATTATTTATATGTATAGTCAATATGTTTCTTCTGTAAGTATTCAGGATACAAACAAAAACAAACATTTTTGGGGATACATTTTGTTTTTTGATAAAGAAATTGAGGATTACAAAAAATTGATAATAAAATAAATATTTCCCATTCCTACAGAGAATCAATCATGTTCAGAATACATTGAAAGTATTACAAGTATTCGAAGTATTCAGAATAGAGTACTCTCATTTGACTATGAAACGGAATATGTTACAAATATTTTCCAGTATTCAATAGGTACATACATTTTGAAAGTATTCGCCTCAACACTGCCTGGAGATAAGTTCTGATAGTGTTTTCTCTGTACAGATTTTTGTCATATTTATGTTTAATCCACAGGAAACGGCTTAAAATCCCTTTTTCACTGAATGGGAATTTGTGTGGTAAGAGTTTAGCTGCTTCAGTTCACTTGATCTTTGAATTGTTATTTTGACTACTCTACCTTCTTTTGATGCAGTTGTCAAAATATGGAAACAAAGCGAGTGTCCCACAGAGACTCGCACTGCGCAGCTTTAATAACACTTACTGTATGGCATATCTATTTCAGTTTTGATGTGTACGGTCAATTTTCTGAAGTACATGCAAAAATAGATGAAGCTTTCTATTACTTGTGATTGAGTGTTGTAAGAGCGGCCGCAGATGATCGGCTTTGTAATCAGTTTGTGGCTGCCTTTGATTCTATTAAAACTGCATTATATTTCGTCTGATGGACTTGTGTAATCTTGTACACATTGATTTTTCTATCTTTCCGCAGCAGTGTTTGTGTGTATGTGCGTGTGTCCACCGCTCCAGCAGATGAATTATGATCTTGTGGACCGCATTACAGCAGCCAGTTTTAATCACACACGGATTCAGAGTGTTTTAAACAAATGTATTTTTGTAAGCATGCTGGATTATCATCAGATTTAAAGATTTGGAAATGGCTGACAGCTGTCAAGCCACATAATAACGTACGTCCAGAAAATTATAGCAGCTGTTGTTTGGCACAATGTCAATGCTGCTATCAAGATTAAAGCTCAAAAGGCAGGGACATAAGCCCACGAGCACAGGAGAGCCACAAAGACAGGCCAGAGAGTTTGATTTTGACTTTGGAGGTGACAGAAAAATGATGTATAACACAAAACCATCTCTGCGCCCATTCATTCCTTACACTACTTTCTCAGAGTTTTATTGCTGTTATAAAGTCACAATTTATTCTTTTTGAGTCCATTTCAGTCTGGCTATCTTGCCAAAATAAGTGCTATATACGCCACGAAGCTATCGCCATTTGTCTTTGAAGATTAAAAAGGTTGGATTTAAGAGTGTACTTATTTTGGTGTTAAATCTCCAAGGGCTATTGGCGTGGATTCATACGTGTAAATATACATCTAATAACTTCTGTGTTCATAATTTAAACTAGGGACTATTCTTCTACAAACGAATTGGCTCCAAAAAACCTTGCCTTTTATACGTCATTAGCATTTTATCTTCGCTCAAAGTAGTAGACTCCCTGAAGTCTATATCCAATTTTACTCCCTGGGAACAGCTTGAGAGGAGGGATGAGGAGACTGTTTAAAGGTTACAAAAGACAATAGTCCATGTCTTTACTCGGTACTTCGATTAGGGCGTTTTAATAACTCCTCAAATAGCCTGCTGTGCGCCGCTTGTGGCAGGAGAAAAGGTTGTCCTGTGCTCTATCAAGTATCCTCCAGAGCTCTGAAAACACCAGCAGTATTAGACTCAGCGGGGGCCCCTGTAGACACCTGCCGAAAAACAAGTACATGCCTCACCTACTGCTCCCTTGAGCCCGCGCACTGCCAATGTTTGTGTGTGCAGAGCCTAATTTATGCCATCCACACACAAGTCCACTGCTCTGAGGGAGAGAGCAGCAGCATCCTGTCGCACTGTCATTTGCAAACATGCATAAGCAAAGCATCCCACTCTTAAATCACAATGCTATGGGATCTGAAGAGGACATCTGACTGAATCTAAATAGAAAATACAACTAGAGGGACACAGATTCGAATCTGTTATCGATGCAAATGTGCAGCTTGAGACTCACTACACAGGGGCCTGAATACCAAATGCAAGCATCAGAAAGAGAGGGTAAAGAAGTGGCATGGTGGGAGAGGCTCAACAAGATCCTCACAAAGTCTAGCTGGGGGAAGATTCAAGAGACGGCTAATAACAGCTTCCTGCATAATAGGAGATGCCCGAGACTGCTTTGAGATAAGGTTACGAACACTTAGAGCCGAGGCAAGCAATTCAAAGACAAACAAGCAAAGGGATTATGTCGCTTTTTGCACATGGCTGCACTGGGTATTGTGGGAAATCATAAAGGAGCACTTCAAATACAGCTATGCCACCTGTAAGAAGCTCCAACATGCCTCTGAGAGACTGAGGGGACTCAAAACTACAAAGTACATACACTGTGACTGTGTAATGGAAATTCACCTCCAGGTATTGCTGTGTGTTGTATAGTTTAACAGTGAGAGTGTGCTCTTGATGGTAAATATATAGACAAGATGTGGGCAAACTTGACAGACAATTTACAAGTGGGTGGTTATGAGCAATTGATAAACACAGAATGGCCACATAGATGTATAGTGACAGATTGGCACTTGGCACGTTCAGCACGACTGATTGCTCAACCAGAAAGCTTTACGTTGAATGTCTCCAACTCATACGCTCATTCAAAAGACAGACAGTGCACTTTAGATTGAATATCATCCAGCATCAGCTTTACATTGTGTTAACAGAACAAAGTGAGGGTACAGCAGGTGAATGGTCAGTAGGTATTCTCCCCACAAAAAGCAAAACGTTCACAAATCATTCTGAATAACTTGGATAATGGTTGTTGGTTTGTTTTACGCACGGTAAGCATCTATACTGACTTCAACTATACAGACTTCAGCAAAGCATCCAAAAGGCAACGCAAGAGAGTTTTGTGGTGGGTCGGATCTGATGAGACACAATTATGTGGATTATTCTTACCTTGCGCCTGGGCACCTCGGATCACAATAGCCAGAAGAATCCAACAGGAGACCCACACCTGTGCGACCTGTCCGATGCTTTTCATCATGTTGTGCCGTGAAGCCAGCAGCAGAGCGGGACCTGCACGGCTCCTCTGTCCCCGTGTCCGCGCTGGGAACATGTTGCACGGTGGCCAGGCGCTCCGGACTGCTGCTGCTACTGCTGCTGGGAAGCCTCGCAGTGCGTCAGACCGCTGCTCACTACGGGCGCGGAGTGAGGGACTGGGGCTGAATCCAGTGCGCGCTCGTCGGGGGAAGGTCGGGGGGGAAGAGAGAGTGAGTATTAGGAGTCCGTGAACAAGTCCCGCTCCTGGCAAAGGCGGGGTCCAATTTTAAAAATGTTGGTGCACAGTTTGTCTTGGGCATTGGCTTCTGGTACAGCCTGCGTTTATTGGGATGCAAAGGGCACGGGAGGATGATTAAACAATGGGATCCCTGTAGGCTGCAAAAGAAATACAAAACATACATTAAACAAGCACTTTTGGCCCCTATATTCTTATATTTTACTCTTGTGCTCAATGTGTTCTTTTCCTGAATGCGATGGAAGTTACGCGCACCTTTGAACATGTGTTTTTGCAAATGTACCCAATACTCTCGAAAATATCACGGAATATTCCACATTTGACTTCTTTCGAAAAACTCACCACATGCTTGAGGCAGTGCGCTCTGTCAAAGTGAGCCAGTGTCCTCTGTGCGCTTCTGCCACCACGCGGCAGACCGTGGTACTAAGCAGAGCGTCATCTTGACAGTTGTGATGGATTGGCTTTTGACGCGTTCAAACTAAAAGGCTGTGATTTTCAAAACCAACATGTGACAAGTAAATTTGTGTTTTTGACGTGTTTTCTAAGAGGAAATATACAGGCCATGCTTTGGAAGAGAAGTTTTCTATAAAGTAAATTACAGTGGTGAAGAAGAAAGCATTTTCATAAAGAATGTCATGTTATCATTCTTCAGTTCAGAGAGTGACAACATGATGGGTACATGAAAAAGGCAGGAGTCGTTTAAAAGCTTCATACTGTAGGCTATGCCCCGTATGTTCCTAATATCTACTTTAATGTTCCAGCGTCTTTTGAACTCCCTCAAAAATGCACACAGGGCAAACAAACTTCAAAGAACTGTCATCCTCAGAAACACATTATCTATACTTATGTGCGGCTGCGTATGTGTGCGGTGTTAGATTTGTCACGTCTTTAAATAATGGTGGATTATTATTTACAAATAGACAACATTTGGTTCCCCATAACATAATAACATTTTTGAGGCACGGTATGCAACTTGAATTGAGGGGAATTGGCCATCTGCTAATCTCTGTTCATTGCTTGCTTTTCCCCTAAGGTTCTTGCATAATTTTGCTGTCACTGGTTTGATTCTGGTTAAACTACATTAAAAATTCACAGATTTATGAATGATAATCATACCAGAATCTGGTTTAATGCAAATACCTTCAACAGGTGTTTTGTGTTCTGTCTTGCCAATTAATTTTTCTCCTGTCTGCATATTGTGTCCGCAAACACAGATAAAAATGTAGATTATTTAATGAGCTAGCATTATTCGTTATATCAATTTTAGATGTTTGAATAGTAGACAGGTGAGTTCTGCATCTATAATTCTGAGCTTTAGAATGAGGTACAATATGTCTCGATTGATGAATAAGGTTGGACGAGTTGGAGTGGAGGCAGTAAATTCCAATGAGAAAAAAATGCCAAAATTTTAGCCAGTTATCAATGTCTAACGAGACTTCCAAATCACCCAATTTAATTGGCAAATCCTTGATAATTGGTGGTTCACTAGATACAGTACAAATTGTTTTCTCATTCTCTCTCCTTATCTGTCTCTTTATTTGTCTGCAACAAGTTCCACAGGACAGAAACACATTAAAACAAGAAAAAAAAACTTCCTTATCCTGCTTGTGTGTATTTTGCATCATCTGGTTTGGAGAATGGCTTGGCAGTGTATCGAGGAGTGTTCCTTATGGCATAGGGAACTAATGCTACTAGTGTTCACCAATGGTACTGGTCTCTCAAGTGAAGCTGGCACATGGTTACAAACCCAATACATAGGCTTGTCACAATAATAACGCTGGCACTGTGGTTGGCACATGTGTTTCACAGCAAGTGGGCCCTGGGTTCAATTCTGTGCCTTTCTGTGTGAAGTTTGCATAGACTTCTCTGGGTGCTCCGGTTTCCCCTACCACTAAAACATGAACAATATACCCTCCTCCTGGCCCCTCCTCCTGCACCCAGGACTCCCTTGAAAAAGAGACTCTAAAATCCATGTGGGACTTTCTTGGTTAAATAAAGGTCAGTCTCAGTGATACTGACTCTATTCTCTGCAGTGACACAATTGTTTGCGTCCATCAGAGGCACAACATTATGGAACACCCTGCCGGAACATATATACAGGTATGTAACTGTGGGACTCACCCACATTTAACCTCCTGAAATATAGGTTGAAATCAAACAGGTGATGCGCCCAAATGATTCTTTTCCTTGGACTTTCTCTTCTCTTTTAAATGGGCAACACAGTGGCTGAGTGGATAGCACTCTTGCTTGTCAGAAGGTCCTGGTTTCGAATAGCGGTCTGAACATGGCCTTTCTGAGTGGAGTTTGCATGTACAACAGGAATGAATGTAGTGAGTGAATGGATGGCGTTTTGCTTCCGTCATCATCGTGTGTGGAATGAATGAAACAATATCTGACCATTGTAAAGCGTTATGGGTGACCTTGATCTGTAAAGACGCGCTTTTTAAATAAAGCACTTATTTACTTACTAAATTCTTTATGTTGTACTTGTTGAGTTTTGTTTTATGTATTGTGCCTAACTGTATGTTCCTACCTGCCTTTGGAAAAAGGAAGCAATTTAGCTATTGCTAAATGCTAATTCCAGCATATTTATGTTTGCTGACACAATGATTCATATTTACTGTCCTAAACCTGAACCAATGTCTCCTGATAACGCAGATTTGTATAAAAAAAAAATAGCTAAAATCCTGCCAATTTGACCCCTAAAGTATTCCCCCTTCCATCAATTGCATGAGCACCGGTGAGATCAGCAGACGATGGAACAGGCACAAACAGGTGGTGCACACTCAGTCAACATAGTGCCGCTTTATGCTTTATATACTTCACCCACGAGACATTGTTCATCATGTCTTTTATGTCTTTTATGAGTTGCTTTGTCGAGTTCATCTTTTATCTAACAAATACATGTACATGCTTTTTATAGTGCTTTTTCATAACGAGACAGTATATGCCAAGGCAACGAAAGGCTCAGTGGGTGTCATCCATAGCTTACCATCTGCATTTTCTTCCCCCCATTCTCCCTCCTGCGTCACCTATGCTCCAAGCACCTCCCGGTAATGATGCACTGATTATGAGGCTCTTAGGCCAGCAGATTGCTCTCTGGTCTCATTCGCATGCAGTGGAAAATTGCTACTGTCTTGGTGCCCCCTCCCCTGCTGGGAGTTTCGGGTAGGTTGACATTAGCAAGCAGCTGGGGAAGCGGCGTAGACACCAGGGCATGTGCCCCGGTGCAAGGATTATAACTCATGTGCAGCTCGCAGGTGGCTGCTGGGTGTGAGTGGACATGAACTGGTTTGAGATGGGACAGTAGGACACCAATGTTATCGTTTGTACATTTCCTTTGGCAAGATTTTTGGTATTTTCTTTGTGATACAAGAATATGTTTTTTGTCCGAGGATATTCAACACGGCTCCCAAAGGGACGTTGTGTCTGCAGGTTTTTGTTCCAACCATGCAGCTCACACCACAGTCAACCCATTTCAGATTAAAACTGGACTCACTTGAGTTGGAAGGAAAACCTACTGCACGTCGGCCCTTTGACGGCCAAGAGAAACACCCCTTGGCCATGACAGTCACTTTATTTACCGTCTAGGGGTTCATTTAGAATCAAAATTATTTTTATTGCCATGTGAGTAACAAGAAGTCACAAACTAGGATTAGTTTGGCACTTGGTGCGAACAAGTTGAAAAAGTAAAATATAGAATAAGGCATGCATAAAATAAACATTTCTTAGAATGACTACTATATAAAAGTGCACTATAGTCGCACACTATAGAAATTCAGACATTTATGGGTAATTCCTTGTTTAATTTGGTTATTGGTTTCATGTTCCCTTTTATTAATTCATACTTTTTCATAGGCCCACTGGGGAATTGGGATCATGATGCTATATTTGTGTCTAATTCCTGGGCTGGCCCATGCCTTTCATTGTGGAGTTTGCTTGTTTCACCTTGTGTCTGTGGGTTTCTTTTGGGCGCTCCGGTTTCCCCACCACCATAGCTCCAGGAGTCCTGACTCCTGACCAAGCCAAGCATCACCATCTGTAGATGGGTCCCCTGGTGCTGGCTTGGTGGTATTGTAGGATGGGTCAAATGCAGAAGACAATATGGAGATAAAAAAGTATGCCTCAGTAATAAGATATTTCATGTAGAAAATGATGACAGGTTGTGTTACTCAGAAGGACAGGAATACATGAACACATATTTGTCATTGTGGTAATAGAACACTCATTCTTTTATTTCTTTTGAATAGCCGATGTCAGTCCTTGAAATTGCATTTATCATGTTATTGGCAGAAGGAAAAAGGAATATAAACCCACGGTGTGGGCTTTGAATTTCAATTCATGGGAAGCACTTCTTTGCACCATTTCAAAGCCTAAATGTGAAGTTGTGTGAAGAGGAGCAATAGGTAAATAATAATAATAATAATAATTATAATAATAATGCATCGGTTTTATATATATAGGTTTTTGGACACTCAAAGACGCTTCACATGTCATTATTCTTTCACTCCATACACGGTGGTGATAAACTACTACTGCAGCCACAGCTGCCCTGGGGCACACTGACAGAAGCGAGGCAACCAGTATGTGCCATCGGCCCCTTCGACCACCACCAACCATTCACACACACACCAGACTCATTCTAGGCAATGGGGGTAAAGTGTCTTGCCTAAGGACACAACGGCAGTTTGGCACTTTACAGCCGCAGCCGCCCCACTGTGGCTGGTGTTCCCAGAGGTTAACAGTGTTGCCAAGGATACAACGACAGTAGACAGTGAAGGTTTTTCTTATTCCCACTCCTTTTCAGGCAGAATCATACATGTTTATACCGTACATTTATTGTTTATACTTTTTTTTGTACTGTTTTTGTTTATTTAGTTTTGACTGTTTGTTTTTTTGCACTATATGATTTATATTATTTAACTGCATTTAATTACCTTATTTACTCACCTATGCCTTTGCCTGAAATAAATTAAAATGAATGAACAAATGAAAGTCAGGCTTGAACCGCCATCCCTCTGGCTCTAAGGCCAACGCTCTACCAACTGAGCCACTGTCGCCTTGTGAAATGAGTAGAAAATCTTACTGATTTAAATTAATTACATTGAGCACCTCTGCAACAATGGCATAATCATTGTACCTGCGTATTGTATATATACCTACAGGTGTTCGCACCAGAGCAACACAACAACCTTGATGTAACACCAAAACTAAATAAATACCATTTTGAACCAGGCAATAGAGCCCACAGCAGAGAATATTTGAAAGCTGTTCTCATTACTATCAGCTGGAACGGTTTGAAATGGCTTGATTAAATGGGATACGTTTGAGATTGGCCCAGCGCTGCTTCTCATCTGAGCGTGCTGCCAGCATAGCACATTGAAATCTGCCGCCAAGAGCAACAGTCTCTATTCGGCTCTTCCATTCAGGGGTCACTACCGCAAATGTGCCTCTATATGAGCAACTCAAAAGGATCAAAATGTGTGCTTTTTCTGCTGATTTTTATACATAAATATATTACATATGTTTTACAACCCACACATGTATGTCCACCCATGTGAGTCAATCCAATCCAATTGTATACACAAACAGTTTCCATAGTGCTGCACATAGATAACTATTTCTCTTGTATTTTTAGTGTTAAGTACTGTAGCCATGAATAAATAAATCAATCAATCAATTGAAAAGCTATCTAAAAAATAATAAAAAAGTAATCAATACATAAATCTGGATGAGGTCCTGTGGGGTGTAGTGTGGGGCCGGTTCAGTGAAAGCTTCAAAAACAATTAATAGAATCTCAAAAATGGCAAAATCTCGATTTCACAACTGTATTTAGGTGTTCAAGTCCATAATGACAGAAAAGTTTGCGGACATGGGTTTGGGAAAGTGGTTCTCCCGATCTCCCTGAAGGGCCATTTGGGGAGAAACTGCCAGAAGCACAGATGGATAATTTTAGTGAGAATTTAGATCGATACAGGCTCAAAACAACCCAACTTACTTGAGCAGTTTGAGATATGACAGAGATAGTGGAAGAAGTTGGTTTGCTGGACCTAATGGTGGTAACCTTGTCAGACATTACAAACAGCCTGTGATGCTAGTAAGATAGAGGATCAAATACAGTTTAATACTGACCCAGTTGTTTAGAGAAAAGAGTACGAGGTTCACAATTCATGAAATAAGTATAAATAAATGTAGTCCTTTCTGCATTAACCATAAATTTAAATTGCATTACTATGTGTGTTTGTGTGTGTGTGTGTGTGTGTGTGTGTGTGTGTGTGTGTGTGTGTGTGTGTGTGTGTGTGTGTGTGTATTAGAGCTGCACCCAGTTCACAGAGCACCAGCCCCTCACTGATTCTCCTGCAGGTAGTGAGTCCACAAGAGCTAAGATCTTTCAGCGGGAGCTTCGGGCAAAGTGGGGTTAAGTGTCTTGCTCAAGGACACAACGACAGCAGTCATCCATGGGAGTCGTGAAGTAGGTCTTGTGGTGGGCTCGAACCCACAACCTACAGGCCAATGCTCTAACAACTGAGCCACTGTCGCCCCGCCCTGTGTGAGCTTATGATCTATAAAACATAATACCATTCAAGTAACATTACTTACTAACTCACCTCCAGATGCAAATTCTCAGATAAGCTCTAAGTCCATTCTTTCATTAGATTGGGAAATGGAAAACCTGATACTTTCACTTGCTCGATGTTGGAACACAGAGAAAATAGGTGCCACGATTCAAGGTATTTTCAAAACATCCCGACTGACTGTTTTAGGCAAACGGCGACGTGTGTGACCTAACATGACACTCATAAAACATGCTTATCCAAACAAGGAAGCCTGAGAAAGGGCTATTACCGGCCACGAGTAAGAAGAGAAACCAAAACGTATTTAGGCACGTAAATAAGAGTAAAGCTCATTGTCACCTCAAGAATAATTTTTATAATTTTCTAAGACTCCTCCTTCTCACTGGACTTCTTCAAATCAAGGCTCACAACCTACACTACCTGTTTAAATTGTCTTATACATTGTAACGTTCTAAATTAGTTCTATTCTTATGCGTGATGTTTTTTTAATCTAACGTAAGGTGCCCATGGGTGTCTTAAAAAAATATCGATGAATGAAGGATCTCTAGCCTGGTCGTACCAAACCATAGTACAAATGACATTTCGTACTAAGGTCTGGAGGTGCTCCATTGAGCTCCGTTTACAGGTGGGAGGGGTTACCTCCTTGAAACGATTGGATCTGAGTTGTTAGCATTTAGCCTAGCCATCTCCTTTGCCGCTGACAGAGCCCGTGGGGAGTAGCGCCACAATTTTTTCCAGCGATTACATTTGCTAAACATTACTCTTGCTCCGGCTTCAATTTCCTGATAGAACCAGACCGGATTACTTTACTATCGCATTTTTCGCCATTGCCAAACTACAACCTGCCCGTTCAACGCAAACATTTGACGCGCTCTCTGAATGGTCGAATTCAACCGATTGTAATCGCTAACACAGGGACCAGACCCAGACGTTACATGCAGTGAAATGATGATTGTACGGATGGCTAAGAACAGGCTAAAGGATCTCTAATCTTATTAACCCCTTCATTGGTTTGTTCCTGCATAACCAGCCATGTTTGTCTTGAGATCAATTGTGTCTATTCCTGATTTGCAATATAACTAGCAGTCAATCGCAGCCTGACCACACCATCGGAAACATGAGTATTCTTAACTGACATGGGAAATGAAAACGGGTGTGAATGATGATTGTCCATTGACATTGTCCATTGGTTGAAGATCGTCAAATGTCAACTGTAAAAGGACCTATATATGAGGACAATACTTACCTGGCTACCTCAATCCCCACTATGTCTCCTTTTCTAAATCTCCTGGTGATTATCCTGCTCATGTCAACATCTCAATCCACCCGTGAATCCTGTTTTCTATCCGTGATCTCTATCTTATCTTTCAAACACAAGTGAACTCAAAGCATTTGTTGATGTTCGTAGTACCATTATTAGCAGCTTAGATCTTTCAGCCCCCAAGTAAGATGTGTTCTCTATCTGTAGACCGTTCCTTTTGTTATTGTGGCTTATCACTGTTTTTCTGCTTCCCTCCACCGTCCCAACTGAAATAGATAAATGATTAGACATTTGGAAAAAGGCTCCAGGTCAAATTTCTGCCAAAAAGATTTTCTTCCAGCTGTCAATTGCACCACTCGCTAGTTTGCAGGAAATCATTGCAAGGAACCCTATTGTCCAAAGCATTAAATCAATGTGTGTTTGAGTGCGTGTGTGAGTGTGTGCACTTTATATTGTGTGAAAAGAACAATGTTTGGTAGTATATTCTTCTTAAAAACACTATTGTACTGCCATCAGCCACAGGAAGTCACTCAGAATTATTGCCTTGAATCACGGGAATAATTGGTCTCCTCCGGTCTCTCTTTGATGTAAATAACATAAGCAATTTCCCAAGCATTTTGCATTGATCTCCCACAGCAGCATCCAGGCCCAGAAGAGGCAGCGGCGGTGAACAGTTTTAGAAAAATTGAAAGTCTTAAAGTCGGAGACGTGAAGCGTACATTTCATTCAAGGTTTGTCAGGTGGAAGTGGAATAACTTAAAAAATGCAAGACTATTGGGATCGGCCTCGACAGTCAGCGCATCGCCCGAGGAAAATTTCAATGTCTGACATCAAACGGCCAATCAAATCAAGTCTAGATACACAAACGCCACGCAAACGGCAACAGCTGCATCATGTCAGCCTATTATGTTGTCAAGAGCCACTCCAAGAGCTTCATTGTGTATGAATGTTTAAATAGACAGGGAAAATGCATTGTAGCACTGGGTTTATTGTCCTTTTGAAAATAAATAATGCATTAAACGTATATATTACTTTTTTTGGGGGCACTCAAAGACTACAAAGCAGAAAAGTAACACATACAAGAACAGAGAAAATGGAAAAAAAGGATTGGAGAAGTGATTTAAAGTTTCAGAGAGTGAGTGACAGTGAGTTCCAGAATGTGGCGGTGGAAGAGGATTTGAAGGGAAAGGTTATGGATGAACGACAATTCAATTCATTTTTGTGTCACCCTTATTTACAATTCAGTAAAATCGCAGAGGACAAACAGTTATCTCTCTCATTAGACCCTCCTGCATCTGCAAAATCACTTGTGGGGAATGAGGAGAAACCATAGAATGTATATTTTAACGGACGTAGTCGTGCCTATCTCCGCTGTTCTAACTAATGGGCCAAAAATTGGGCTCTCATGGAATGATTCAAAATGGCCACAGAGGCTGGAAAATGTGAAAAAACGCATCTGCGCATGCGTCAGCCGGCGCGAGCTCCATTCATTTAAACGAGTGACTTCAAAAATTCACAGCGAGTAAACTAAAGTGGACCAAAAAAATTCACTCCCCTGCTATATGTTAGCATTGGCTAATTCTTATTCCGGGTCCACCATCGGCCCGGGCTGGTATTGCAAGCATGTCAGCGCACGTCATTTTGGCCACTTTTGAGCCGGGACCTGCCCCCACTGGGAGAAACTCATATTGGATTCGGTATTGTACAGGGATCCAGTGGAGTTCTTTAAGGACAGGGGTGATGTGGTCTCTGGAGCAGGTGTGGGTGAGCAAGCGGGCAGAGGAATTCTGGATTTAATTTAGTTTCTGGAGTTGAGTGAAGGCGAGACCATAGATAGTACAGTAGTCAAGTCTGGTGCTGATGAAGGCGTGACCCAGAATCTCTGTTGTGGATTGTGAAAAAGTGAGAGACGAAGATGGGTGATGAGATCTTCTTGAATCTTGAAATGATATTGCGGGGATGGATAAATAATTCTTTATAGATATAGTGTGTAGATGTGTGATTTAAATGAGTGGGTGGAGTCCAGGATAACGCCACTGTTACCGGATTGGGAGGGAGTGACGGAGTGGCCATCAAGGTTGATCGTGACAGAGAGACAATCAATGTTGAAGGAGATTTTCAAAGCAAAGGGGTTTTTATTTTTATTTAGCAATTATTTAAGAGTGAGTTTGAGGATTGTGGGTTGCTATAAATGTTGGATGATTTTACAATCCACAATCCTGATAGTACAATGTAGTGACTAGACAATTGCTAATGGTTAAGCAAATATGACAAATCTTTCTAGTCTAACAATTACAATTATTGCTTTATGTGTTTTGAGGACCTTGCAATTTTCTTTTATAGACATTGGGAAACTATTTGTGCCTTTACTTTCCATTCCTGTGGTCTCTTGGATGCCATAAGATCAATTGTTTGGAAGGTTTTTCCTGCTGCATCGCTAGGTCACTACAAAGTCAAATACGCCAAACAATAACATAAAAGTAAACAAAAGGCATTTCAAACAGTTGTATTATGAACTGACAAACCGCCATTTTCTGTCATATAAAAAATATTCTCGACGTACATAGAAGTCTATATCGTTCCATTTCAGAGTAATTCAGTCCAAACAAAAGAGGGCGACCACACAAAAAGAGAATTCATTATGGAACAAACCGTTGTTAATTTTAGATCCTCCATGATAAAGGTCATCCCTGTCATGTTCATATTCAGCAGGTAATTAAAGCAGCTATTTACTTGCGGGAGACAATGTATTTTCTGCGGCCGGTCGTCTTCCTCGAGTCTGCCTCCTGGCTCGTCCTGTCCCTGCATTTGAGCCTATAAACCTTGTCATGGCATTTAATTAATACACAGGGCACCCTAAATATGAATATAGGAATGAAAGAACTGTATGTACACGTTTCACAGTGGTTGTTGCTGCATGTATAGACTCCACAGAGATGTCTTTGTGTCTGGTCCAGAGAAGTTATGATGGGAAGAGTGTGTAGTAATGGAAGAAGCTTGGGAACAATTAAAGCTTGTAATTTACAGTCCCACTGATTTTAGATTTCTTACAGCTGGAGTACCTAACTTTCATTTATACATCTAAAGTTTATACATTTAAAGTTCTGTAGTGAGTCTGATTTTCTGATGGGTTGGGGGAGTGAGTTCCAAACTGTGTTGTGTCCTTAGGCAATACACTCACCCACATTGCCTAAAATGAGTCTGGTGTGTGAGTGAATAGTTGGTGATGGTCGGAGGGGCTGATGGTATACACCAGTTGCCTTGCTTCTGTCAGTGTGCCCCAGTGCAGCTGTGGCTACAGTAGAACCTCATCACCACTGTGTGTGGAATGATGTAAAGCATATTGGACTGTCCAAAAAAGAAGAATATAGAATCAATGTATTATCATGATTATAACTATTTTTTTCATAATGATCACTAATATATATATATATTTTTGTATCATCATTATTATTAGTATTGCAGTTGTCATTGTACCATGTATATACTGAGAGCTGGCTTAATGAGGGCTGGTACTTCACTGATCTACAGATCTGAAAGAAGCTAAAAATAAAATGTCAAGGGTGTCAAACTCATTTTGGTTGGGGGCCAAAACAAACACAACTAGAGCTGGTCAGGGAACAAACGAAAGTTGCTTTCTTTTATAAATGTTTACATTATTATGGTATTTATAACAAATGAGTTTTATTTGGCATATGGTTAGATGTTCCTTTCTGGTAGACGTTTTGAGCAACATTTGTTCACAAAAACAAAAACAAAACTCCAAAGACAGAAGTACACTGTCGAAACATGTCAAGGTAATAATATCGCCAAAGACGGTATACTTCTGTCTCTGTAGCATACTTCTGTCTCTGTAGCGTACTTCTGTCTCTGTAGCGTACAGTACTTCTGTCTCTGTAGTATACTTCTGTCTCTGTAGTATACTTCTGTCTCTGTAGTATACTTCTGTCTCTGTAGTATACAACATATATAGCTATCTCACATTTGGTATAGAAAAACCAAATAACTTTCTCCCCTGACTAGATGAATCTTCCTAAACTATTCTTGATTAAAATATTTATGTGATATAATATGTGACACCAACTTCAAAAAATAATAATACAACTAAAAATAATTGTAACAACAATCACACGCGCGGATTATCTTCGGCTTTCTGCTCCACTTATCAAAAACCGGTAACTTGGCCTCACGGTGTCACTTCTGTCTTTGGAGGTGTATCGGAGCATTATGGGAAAAGCAAACACGTCTCCATAGAAACATGTGGTGGATCATTCACAGGAATAATTAAATGGAAAAACCATCACAGGGATGGCCCTCTGTTTAAGCAGCATTCTCAATTAATAATGACACAAATCATAATAATTGAAACAAGATTACAGCACTTCCACATTTGACACAAGCAATTTAGATGTCTCACTGTAACGAGTGAGAAGATATTAACGACACATTGACTTGTCAGTAATAGAAAAGTGCTCCCCCATAATCAAGAATTCTTAAAACATCCGCTCTCCACTGCTGTCTTTTAAACGCGCCTTGAATCGACACTTCCTCAGCCCCGGGGGTAATTGTCCTCCAGGGAGACACAGACGACGCGTTAACGCTTTATTGACATCATTTACGACACCCGCCGTAAAATGACATTGATTTTCATAAACATTCTAAACATGCAGTAAAACAGCTCCCGTTAATCCCATTACCGGGTATTTTTCTGATTCCAAATGCAGACCACGACTCTCTGTTTGACACCTGAGAGCGAAAGCCACGCAAGGTTAACAAAGCAGGACATCGTTTTCATCTGAGGGCCCACTCCAGCTAATCACAGACAGCGCGAGTGGAGTGATTATTTCAGAAATGTAATTAGTTGTCCCGGTGACGCCAAAAAAAAAAAAAAAAAAAGCAAATGCTGGAGATGGAAGGGGCAGCCGAGAAATACATAGATGCAACGATAGATAGAGGTCAATTTATTTCACAGGCTCAATTGGATGCTGCGATATTAGTCTACCACAATCTTATTTGTTTTAGATTCCTATTAGTTACAAGAGCAAATATGGTGAAAACAGACCACACACTCAATAGTAGCGTGTATACAAGTAGAATACGATATAAATGACACCATGTAGAATAGCAACAGAATTGACTCTACCTCTAATTTACCTCTAATTAACAGAATTAGAGGTTGTTGATTTGATTAACGGCACAGAGAGACACATTGACTAGCCATATTTGACAAAAAGCCGGGCAATGATGTCCTTTTAAGTCCATTAAGCATTAACCAATAAACACTTGTTGAACTGGAGACTGAACTGGAGAGGAGAAGTATGTCCCAGTAATCCCCGCAGGCTCAAAATGAGGCATGTAATAAGCCTTGTTTTTAGAGCCTTCTTCATCAGGTCATACAAGTTTTTTTTGCGAAAGCCTCCAGGACACAAAGCCTTGGGGCATAAGTCACATCGACGTCTGAAAACGATATGTGAGGTACTTGCTTGTCCCTATTTGCTACATTTAAAAAAATCAGTTCAATTCAATTCTATTCATTTTTGGACAGCCCTAAATCACAACAGTGGTTATCTCTGAGGACTTTATAAACTCGCCAACGCAGACCAGAGAATCAAATTGTTCAAACTCAGGAAATGCAAGGGTAAAAAACACACAGAACCATCGGCCTATAAGAGACAGATGGCCAATGTCCATAAACGTTGATGAAGTCCACAAATGTTGTTGAATGGTGAGTGTCCTGGATCATGACCTGTGGATCATACACACATAGCACTCTCTGTTCTCAGCTAGAAGGTCCTGGGCTTGAATCAACGTGTGAAACACTACAACATTTATAGCTAAGGCTAATTTGCAATGTCCAAGATGTCTGAACTCTGAAGATTGTAAAGCGCTTTGGGTGACCTTGGTCTGTAAAAATGCGCTATTTAAATACAGTTCTTACTTACTTACCAGATGCCAGTGTTCTTTATGTTCAAATTTCTCCACAAGAAGTGTTTGTTTTACTCTACTGTGTCTAATAGAGATTTTTGACTTTTCAAATGAATTGCCAATGAATCCCAGTGCACCATCCAAATCATGGGCCTTACGCCTTAGGAACATCCCCCAGCGGAAGTCTAGACCAGGCCGATCATCAACATCTGGAGAGGGTGCACTGCAAAAATAAGTCAAACATTGCTCAAATTTGGTAAAAATGCATCTTCATTTGATTGCATTTTCACTGTCTTAAAACAAGATTTGCTTATGGGACAAGCAAAATGATCTAGATACAAGAAAAGTCTCCCCCTTAGAATGAAAAAAGCCACGGACTAACTTGTTTAAAGACAAAAAGTCAGAATGAACTCAAAACCACTCAATTCAAGCAATTATCACCTCATATCAAACTATTTTTGGCAGTGTGTAGATGGGTCAAATGCAGACAACACATTTAGAGTAAACACTTATGAATACCAAATACAAATGTTTGTGGAAGCAGGAAGTGTTTTCTTTCATCATCAAACTATTTGTTACCTCATGTTTACCCGGAGGACATGGTTTAAAGATCTGATCAATCTGATGTGTTCTCATTATGGAGGACTGATACTCGATACGTGTATTCTGACCTGCTTTTATATTACAATGTGTTGTTTGCACATTATTTATGGATAACAATATTCACAGGTGAGAGGAAGCAGGAAAAGTGCTAATGAATGAACAGGTGAGAGGAGAGGGAACATGTTGTCACGGCCTGGAACAAAGTGCTGCAGTTACACACACATGCACGCAAACACACACACACACACACACACACACACACACACACACACACACACACACACACACACACACACACACACACACACACACACACACACATATACACTCTTACACCTCTGAATTATTTGTAATGTGAAGGTTGTATGACAGGACACGCTCCTCCCTGATTTTTGGGATACAGTACATTACTTCTCCTTGTACTTGCTCTGAACCTGCAAAGATGGCAGTGTTCCTTCTGATAATTTTATTCTTTTTACAGTTTCATAGCTTCAAGAGGAGTGAAACAGCTCCATAATGACAGACACTTTGCTAGCTGCACACGCATTTATCTACACCCTTCCTGGCTGTGTGAACTATCAGAGATTTTCAGTCAGTACGTGACTGTAAAAAGAAAAAGGTAGCTCTTTGGATGCATGCAAATCAAAACAATCACAATGGATCAATTGTAAAGTTTTCCAAATCCAATAACTTGTTCACAGTATGAATAATATTTACTTAATGTGTACATTACACGATAAGCATAGATAGGGCCATAGTCACCCATAGTGTTTCCAATGTGTTGCTAAGGTAGTTGCTAAGACATATCCATGTGCTGCCAATACATAAACATCTATAACACATCTTTGGTAGAACTAATTCTTACACTGTAAGAATTAGTCTTAAACATGATATTTGCATAGTGTATTTATCTCCAAAGGGAATTCATCTATAATGTATCCAGCTGCACCCCCTCGCCTCTCGTAGTTGAGAGAAAATACTGACTGATGTGAGGAGAGATAAACGTGTTAGTTTTAGTCTAAAATGAGGTCTTTCATTACACAAACCATGTTTTTTTTCCACACATGCTCTTCTCTTGACCCTAGCGGAGGCAGTGGGAAGGCTGCAGTGTTGTACTTTAGTAATTCAGCTACTGTATTGATGTAGTGTTTACACCAAGCCTCTCCAGAGTTTGGGTGTGTCCTCCTGCTCCCAAGTTCCTCCACAATGTGGACACCTGTAGAATGGCCACATTTATCAAGATTTACTGCGGTTTGTGACAAATGATCTTGTTTGAGAATGAGTTTGAGTGTTCCTAAACTGTTTGTCCTTGTCCACCAGTGGGGACATGTGTCCTGAAATGCAGATGGAAATGAGCTGTGTAGCTCTGATCTGGTGCAGAACATATCTGTGCACTGTCCCTTTCAAATAAAGTCTAAACTAAACTAAATAAATACCTTTCCCTAACGTATCTTATCTCTTCATGTATCTTGTCTTATTGTTAGTGTAAATCGCTCCTGGTGTGTGTTCTTTGTTGTAGATGTATACAAATTCATAGTTCTGAACTTTGATAGTCATTGTTTTGAGAACTTTTTCAACAACAGCAGGGATTTATTTTGCAATTTGATCCCAACCAACATAGTTTTTGAGATATTTCTCATGCTGTGATTATCAATTTCACTCTCCAACTCATGGTGACCAAGAATATAAATAACAACTGCACAGACCACATTCCAATTATACTAACTAACCAAGTATTGTTATGTAAGCATGCTTTCCTGGTATCTGTAATTTTCTGAACTATTATTATTACTTTTTGCTTTTTAACCCAGATATTTGGTTGGGACAGTGTGAATGAATGAGCAGCAGTAGTGTAAACACATCAGATTGTAGTCTTGAGCGCTGACAAACACACACTTGTTCACCCTTTTACTATTGTGTGTGTTTTTAGTAGAAGGGGAAACCGGAGCACCCGGAGGAAGCCTACGCAGACCCAGGGTGAACATCTGTATCTGTATCTTTATATTTTTTTATTATATACTGTATATATGGAATTTCACTCCCAGAGGGAACAATAGCAGACGTTGAGGACAGTTACAAGTATCTCGGTATACCACAGGCAAATGGCAACCTCGAACAGGTGACGAGGAAAGCGGCAACTGCCAAGTACCTCCAGCGAGTAAGGCAGGTCCTAAGAAGCTGGCTCAATGGCAAGAACAAGGCCCGGGCAATTAACAGCTACGCCCTGCCAGTGATCAGATACCCTGCAGGAATAATCAGGTGGCCAAAGGAAGAGATCCAGACCACGGATGTTAAAACTCGAAAGCTCCTCACCATGCATGGCAGTTCCATCCCAAATCCAGCACCCTGAGACTGTATGTAAGCCGTAAAGAAGGAGGCCGAGGACTAGTGAGTGTGAGAGCCACTGTCCAGGACGAAACATCCAAACTCCATAACTACATCATGGAGAAGGCCAAAACAGATGACGTACTCAGTGAATGTCTCTGGCAGTGGCAAGATGAGGAGGTGCTGGAGGAGAGCCCATCATGGGAGAACAAGCCCCTACACGGCATGTACCACCGGAGCATAACAGAAGTGGCTGATCTCAAGAAGTCCTACCAATGGCTAGAAAGGGCTGGCCTACAGGACAGCACAGAGGCACTCATCATGGCTGCACAGGAACAGGCACTGAGCACCAGAGCGATAGAGGCCCAGATACACCACACCAGACAAGACCCAAGGTGTCGGTTGTGCAAAGAGGCACCTGAGACGATCCAACACATAACTGCAGGGTGCAAGATGCTGGCAGGGAAGGCCTACATGGAACGCCATAACCAAGTGGCTGGCATAGTGTACAGAAACATCTGTGCAGAGTATGGGCTGGAAACCCCAAGGTCTAAGTGGGAAACTCCTCCAAAGGTGGTGGAGAATGAGCGTGCGAAGATCCTGTGGGACTTCCAGATACAGACTGACCGAATGGTAATGGCGAACCAACCTGACATCGTGGTGGTAGACAAAGGGCAGAGGACAGCCGTGGTGGTGGACGTGGAAATTCCAAGCAATGGCAACATCAGGAAAAAAGAACACGAAAAGCTTGAGAAATTCCAAGGGCTCAGAAAGGAGCTGGAGAGGGCCTGGAGGGTAAAGGTGACAGTAGTGCCCGTGGTGATCGGTGCACTCGGGGCAGTGACCCTGAAGCTAGAAGAGTGGTTACAGCGGATCCCCGGAACAACCTCGGACATCTCGGTCCAGAAATGTGCAGTGCTAGGAACAGCAAAGATACTGCGCAGAACCCTCAAGCTCCCAGGCCTCTGGTAGAGGACCCGAGCTTAGAGAGGGATAACCGCCCGCGGAGGGCCAAAGGTGAGTGGTTTTTATATATATATATACATAATAAAAAAACAGGTTTGAAGGGAATTGTTGTGGTTTGTTATGTTTCTCAGTACAGATAACTCTGCATATGTTCCACGTGTTTTGTTTATTGTAATATTCTGTGCCAGTATGAAACATCTCTACAGCAATAAAATTGCTTAAAATATCTAAAATGATTAGATGAAATACGTAACAAATAAATTACTTTACAGATGTATATATCTTAGATCTTATAGAATACAGATATACTTTTCGTAATGATTTCAACACTTTTACTTTTGAGGTTTTTTTACTACTATCTACGTGTTTGTGTGCCACCTCTGCAAAAGGGTGAGGGATTTAGCATTACAACCTTTATTAAGAAGGCAAGAAAACAGGAAAATCTGTGATCCAAATAGAGTAAATGTTACCTACATGTAGAAAGTTTTGCCATCACAATTAAAGTTGGTTCTGTATCTGAGCTCCGTAAACATATACCCACTTGCAGATGCTGATTGAATCACCTAAAGTATAATTTGCTTCGATTATAAACTGCCTTTTTCAATCACAACACAGACGCCCAGCTTGTTTGTCTGTGTCCTCTGTCCTCTAGCTTTTAGACGTTCCAATTTCCTGTGTGATCCTCATTCATTTTATTGTCAAAAAGCAGCTTCCACAGACTTGATCGTGCAGTGTGATACATAAGTCACTTTGTCTTTACCATGTAAACGTCTCCTTAGTTTTGACCACTGACCTTTTCGAGGAAGGAAAAAGATGCCCATCGAACTTTTTAAGCTACAGTATTTACATTATTCAGTGCTTTCATCCGTGGATATGTCGTTGCTTATCCCGAAATCCAGAGATAAGCAGGACAGCACCAGAAGCTTAAGGCCAAATCATATCCGCCAATATGTGCATGTTTCAACTCGTTGTTAAGCTCTGAACCGTCTACAATCCAGCCGTTGACTTTGTTTTTGAGCGATTCATTCTGTTAATGGCCTTAATGTATCTGGCGAGAAGGTCATTTGTCATTCAGCCAACTGAGCTAATTATAAAGCTCAAAACAGCCCAAATCCAGTCAAAACAGTTTTACAATCCGGCTTGTCGGCCTTTGGACAAGCCTGGTTAACGAAAGTGGCCCTCTGATTAAACATTTTGGACAAACCTGTTCCATAACAACAAAACATTGCTGAGTCACGATCCCAGACCTCTGCATCCTAAGTGAGATGACGCCTCCAGGACTTTTATATCACAATTCATCACCTATAAATATGTTGCCTTAAACTCCAATTTCATGTCAGTCAGAAATGCAACCATCAAACTATTAAAGGGGCAATATGTAAAAATCTGGCCATAAGTGGTACTGCAACCTTTCCCACTCTCCGTGACTCAGGTTGCCAGATATGCAGACGAATCCAGCTGGGACCATAATATCTGAATAATATGTATTTGTGGTTTTGTCAACAACAGATAGACCATCACCTATAATCAACACCTTTTTCACAAAGATTGAAATCCTCCTTTTATTCCTTGTTTTCTCGTTAAGAATGTGAGAATCATAACAAGACCTTTTTTAGTTCTGTGGTTACTTACTCGGGGCGGCACGTGGCTGAGTGGATTGCATTCTCACCTCTCAGCGAGATGGTCCTGGGTTCGAATTGTAGAGGAAATTTAAATACTAAAATGATCCAAGAGAAACAACTTGTCTTTGTGCAATTTATTTAAAAGGTGATGAGAATTACAATACAATAATACTCTGCAGAGTCAGAAAGAAGCCACGCACACCCGAAGCCTGCGTCCTTTCTCTCTCCTCTGTCCACATCCCACAATTTGATAATGTAGTCCTGTAAGAAAGAACAAAGAACAAGGCATTTCGAGGGGGGTAAGGTGGTTATTTGATTTACGCAGGAAGAGGAGATAGAAGAAGGGATGAGAAAGATTAATTGTACACCTGTCATAACATTTAACATTTTAATGAGCAAAAGGAGTGTACACGGCACCGCCAGTCCCGGCTAAGGTCATGTGAAAATGACCCCAGCACAGGAAGCTTTGTTCAAATCGTATCAATGAATTTGGTACAATATGTTCAAATATGAATTTCGCCAAAACAGAATCCCGGTCGGAACAGGAACAGGTTTCCTCTGGGTGCTCCGGTTTCTCCTACCACTAAAAACATGTACAATACTTACTTACTTTAGAGTGGTTTCTGATTGGCAAAGCGGTGGAGGGCGGGACGTCAAAATGAAAACAATAACAATATTTAGGGGCTGTAGAATTAATTTTGAAATCTGCATCGGCTGAACTACAGTTATCAGTTAACTGCATGATTTATTAACGCCTTTTGACATATTTTGGCCATTTAATCTGCTGCCACTTGATATGAAAATCTTACATATTGCTACTTTAATAGTACTTTAATTCTCCTAAATAAAGAATCACATAAAGCGTGACAGTACATCTGATGGCTGGGATCAGACTGATGCGGGTGACTAGTCTGATGCTGCAGCAGCGTCTCAATAGGAGTGCAGGACATGTGCAGCTGCAATCACTAGCCAACAGTTATTTTGTGCTTCATTAATAGCAGCTGCTTCAGGCGGCTTAGTTGTTCTCCATGTCAACACACATTAGAGGGGCGGTCTTGTGGCTGGAGTACTTACGCAGAAGCCAATCATAATCGATCCACTCGTCTCTGAGGAGAAGACCAAGATGGGAGAATCCAGCAGCGTGTAATGCGCCAGAACACTGTTTTCAGATAGATGTTTTGATGTCTGGGCCCCTGACGACAATCTGGGCATTTGTCCATCACTTTGAGGAGTAAATGAAAGTGTCACATGAGACATGAGCGATCATTATTGGCTGGTCACTGCTGCTCAAAGTAAGAGTCGTGGGGATTAGAAAGAAGGAACTGTGGTGTTACTGTTGCCAGTAGTCTCAGACCGATGTAGGCCTGGCTAACCATCTTCATCCACCAACAACACAAACACATTCAGGAAAGGTCACGATTGTACGTGCACCTATCAATATATAATTTGAGTAAATCAAGTTCAAGGATTGTGTAACTTTGTGGTAAGGTTACTTTTATTTTTTTACAATAAAGGTAATCTCTATAATTGAGTGAGAACTGTGAAATGTATTTTTCATTATTGTTTCAAGTTGGGGTGACATAGAGGCAACAAAAACTTTAAGAACTTCTTATTTTAATAGCTCTGCCCTCATTCTTGCCTACGTTAAAGACATATTCACACTTGATCTGGTTCACTTTAAATGGACCAGGTCTGATCCACTTTGGGAGGACATGCTTCACTGTTGCCAAAATTGTAAAATGACTTCAGACAAATCTTGCCTTGTTGGTTGTTTTAAATTCACAATTATCGAGTGAACCAGACCAAAAAAGGGTGAGCACATCCTAAGTAATAAACTCTTTAAAGCACCCGTAATTCTTTTAAAAATGCACTCAAACCATACTACCTCTGTGACAAAGAGGCTCAGCAGTTGGAGCTCTTGCCACACAGAAAGAAGGTCCTCCCGGGTAATGAGCTTCTTCCAAGTGCCACTAAAAATGTACAATAGATGGTGGTGATTGGAGGTTCTTCTGTCACCAGCCTGTGTGGAGTGAAAAAAGTACTTTGTGTATAAAGCTTACTTACATCTTTGTATAAGCTGCTGTGTCTGGACTGAACATGGCCAAAAATATGATTACAATTATGTGTTGTCTGAATTCCATAGCAGGAGACAAACTGTGATAATAAATGGTGTCTTGACCCCTGCACAAACAATTCCACCTGGAGACTAGACTCATTGAGAAGAGAGGAAGAGAATAGAGCTTTTATGGACTGAATATCAGATGTTTTTTTCTTATGAGAGAGAGTGGAGTGGCCAAAGGGATCTGCAGCCACTCCAGATGGTCAGTCTGTCCTTGAGTCTCCGGAGCATTCTAGGTAAAGAGTCTTTTGAAAACACACACTTGCATACGCACAAACACGCACACACATACACACACGCACAGAATTAAAAGATGCAATTTGCTAGAACTAAAATAGTTAAATCAATTCAATAGCAGCAACAGTTATAAAGTTGTAATTGATGTATGAAGTGGAACAGGAAGGTTGTGAGGCCAATTCAAACAAAATCATTCATTGTCAAATCACTGTGAACATGATGCTGACACATATCTCACAACTGACTCTGCTGGAGACCAACCTGACTCACTGAAAAATTATGTTTTAATCAAAAGCAAAGAACTGACTGCGTTAATAATAAGGCTTTGTCTGATCCATGTGATTCTTCCTTTGGCGGTCTGTTGAAGAGGTGCCTTTTTCTTCAAGCAATACTTGACTTAGACATTGATAATAATCCCAAATTGAATTACTTAAATTCATACACAAAAAAATCTAAGGACACAGATGATAACAATTGAATGAAGAACTTGTTAAACTCTACTTTTCCTTTGACAACTTCAGAGTAACATTATGTTAAAGACCTGTTTTCCACTTCTGGTTTAAGTATGCTCACTATTAGTTGGGAAAAGTTTCTTCAAAAGTCTTTAAAATGTATTTTGTCTGATTTGCAAGCCTGACATGGGTATCGTAAGGCTGCAGGCGCTCAGACGTCTGCTGACACTCTCTCCAAAAGTCATTTCCCGGAGTGTTACATGTTGAAACGTTCTGTGAAAGATCTTCCCTCCTCCGTGATCCTCGTGCCCTCCTCGCTGTGACATGCTACCTGCCAATTAGGTACAACTTTGGGCCCTGTTGATAGCAGTGATGTGCAGATGTGGGGGGCCCTGGCAGAGCCCTAGGGGACGTTTGGGGTAAAATATGAGTGGATCACAATAAAATGTTGGAGTTCGTGCTGGTCTGTCCTCATGCCCTCCCCAATGCAGCTGTATATCCCCCTGACGCGGCTACATCCACCCCACAGGAGCACTAAATCACTTTCGTCTTACATTTCTGCTCATTATTTATGTACAGCCCAGTTTCAG
Organism: Knipowitschia caucasica; assembly: GCA_964034765.1. Classification (NCBI taxonomy): domain Eukaryota; kingdom Metazoa; phylum Chordata; class Actinopteri; order Gobiiformes; family Gobiidae; genus Knipowitschia; species Knipowitschia caucasica. The sequence goes on from OZ035840.1 coordinate 16,326,190, forward strand.
CAGAGAAGAGCCATGAGACATATATTTGATACAGGCCAAGATGTAACAGGTTTGCTTTAGTGATGATCTATGACACTCGTGGGTCATTTGACATTTGTCAGATCCAGTATTGTTTCTTGATAATTTGAAACAATACATTTCTAAATGACACGATTAAATACAAAAACAAAGGCTTTTGATCCCTTTTCTAATGCTCTGCCACATTTAACAAAAATACAACACTCTAGAACAACACTCCCCCCTGGACTGCCACCTTAACGTGGTGGGGGAGTTTGAGTACTCGGATGATCCTGGGAGCTATGCTGTCTGGGGCTTCATGCCCCTGGTAGGGCCTCCCATGGTAGACAGGTCTCAGGTGACGAGTCAGACAAAGAGTGGTCCAAAAACCACCATGGACAGCACAATAAATAGACCAGTGACGTCGCCCGGCATGGCGCAGCCGGGGCCCCACCCTGGAGCCAGGCCTGGGGTTGGGGCTTGTATGCGAGCGCCTGGTGGCCGGGCCTTAGCCCACGGGGCCCGGCCGGGCTCAGCCCGAAGGGATGACGTGGGCAGTCCCTCCTGTGGGCCCACCACCTGCAGATGGGTCCGTGGTGGCGCGGTGCTGAGAGGACTGGGCGGCAGTTGAAGGCGGAGACCTCGGCGACCCAGTCCGCACACACATCTGGCTCTTGGGATGTGGAACGTCACCTCACTGGGGGGAGAAGGAGCCCGAGCTCGTGGGGGAGGTTGAGCGATACCGACTAGAGATAGTCGGCCTCACCTCCACACACAGCTTGGGCTCTGGAACCCAACTCCTTGAGAGGGGTTGGACGCTCCACTTTTCTGGAGTTTCCCGCGGGGAGAGGCGGCGAGCTGGGGTGGCCATTCTCATTGCCCCCCATCTCAGCCGCCACGTGTTGGAGTTCTCCCCGGTGAATGAGAGGGTTGCGTCCCTCCGCCTCCGGGTGGGGGACAAGTCTCTCATTCTTGTGACGGCCTACGGGCCTAACAGCAGTGCAGAGTACCCGGCCTTCTTGGAGTCCTTGGGAGGGGTACTGGACGGTGCACCGCCCGGGGACTCCGTTATTCTCCTGGGGGACTTCAACGGCCATGTGGGAAACGCCAGTGACACTTGGAGAGGGGTGATCGGGAAGAACGGCCCCCCTGATCTGAACCCGAGCGGTGTTCAGTTGTTGGACTTCTGTTCCAGTCACAGTTTGTCCATCACGAACACCATGTTTGAGCACAAGGGTGTCCACCAGTGCACGTGGCACCAGGACACCCTAGGCCGGAGGTCGATGATCGACTTTGTTGTCGTATCATCTGACCTTCGACCGCGTGTCTCGGCCACTCGGGTAAAGAGAGGGGCGGAGCTGTCAACCGATCATCACCTGGTCGTGAGTTGGATCCGCTGGCAGGGGAAGAAGCCGGTCAGACCTGGCAGACCCAAGCGTATAGTGAGGGTCTGCTGGGAACATCTCGCTGAGCCCCCTGTCAGATGGACTTTCAACTCACACCTCCGGGAGAGCTTCTCCCAGGTCCCGGCGGAGGAGGGGGACATGGAGTCCGAGTGGACTATGTTCTCTGCCTCAATCGCCGATGCGGCGGCTCGTAGCTGTGGTCGCAAGGTCTCTGGTGCTGGTCCCGGCGGCAACCCCCGAACCCGGTGGTGGAGACCGGCAGTAAGGGATGATGTCAGGCTGAAGAAGGAGTCCTATCGAGCCATGATGGTTCGGGGGACTCCTGAGGCAGCTGTCCAGTACCGGCAGGCCAAGCGTGCCGCGGCCCTGGCTGTTGCAGAGGCAAAAACCCGGGACTGGGAGGAGTTCGGAGAGTCCATGGAGCATCGGTCGGCCTCGAAGAGATTCTGGCAAACCATCCGGCGCCTCAGGAGGGAGAAGCAGTTCTTTGCCAACACCATGTATGGTGCGGGTGGAGAGCTGCTGACCTCGACTGGGGATATTGTCGGGCGGTGGAAGGAATACTTTGAGGTTCTCCTCAATCCCCCCGTCACGTCCTCTGTTACAGAGGCAGAGGCTGAGGATGTTGGGGCAGATACATCCATCTCCATGGCTGAGGTCACCAAGGTGGTTGGTAGCCTCCATGGTGGCAAGGCTCCGGGTGTGGATGAGATCCGTCCTGATTATCTAAAGTCTCTGGATGTTGTAGGACTGTCTTGGCTGACACGTCTCTGCAACATTGCGTGGCGATCGGGGGCGGTGCCAATGGAGTGGCTGACCGGGGTGGTGGTCCCTCTCTACAAGAAGGGGGACCGGAGGGTGTATTCCAATTATCGTGGGATCACACTCCTCAGCCTCCCCGGTAAGGTCTACTCCAAGGTACTGGAGAGGAGGCTACGGCCGATGGTCGAATCTCGGATTCAGGAGAAGCAGTGTGGTTTTCGTCCCGGTCGCGGAACACTGGACCAGCTCTATACTCTCCATCGGATACTCGAAGGTTCATGGGAGTTCGCCCAACCTGTCCACATGTGCTTCGTGGATTTGGAGAAGGCGTTCGACTGTGTTCCCCGGGGTGTCCTTTGGGGGGTTCTCCGGGAGTACGGGGTCGGAGGTCCTCTGCTGAGGGCCATCCGATCCCTGTACGACCGGAGCCGGATCTGTGTTCGCATTGCCGGCAGTAAGTCAGACCTGTTCCCGGTGAATGTTGGCCTCCGACAGGGCTGCCCTTTGTCACCGGTTCTGTTCACTGTGTTTATGGACAGAATTTCTAGGCGCAGCCAGGGGTCAGAGGGGTCCGGTTCGGAGACCACAGGATTTCATCTCTGCTGTTTGCGGACGATGTTGTCCTGTTGGCTCCAACGAACCAGGACCTGCAGCATGCACTGGGGCGGTTTGCAGCCGAGTGTGAAGCGGCTGGGATGAGAATCAGCACCTCCAAATCTGAGGCCATGGTGCTCGACCGGAAAAAAGGTGCCTTGCCCTCTACAGGTGGGTGGAGAGGTCCTTCCTCAAGTGGAGGAGTTCAAGTATCTCGGGGTCTTGTTCACGAGTGAGGGAAGAATGAAGAGTGAGATTGACAGGCGGATCGGTGCAGCGGTCGGACCGTTGTGGTAAAGAGGGAGCTGAGCCGAAAGGCAAAGCTTTCGATTTACCGGTCAATCTTCGTTCCCTTCCTCACCTATGGTCATGAGCTTTGGGTAATGACCGAAAGAACGAGGTCGCGGATACAAGCGGTCGAAATGAGCTTCCTCCGCAGAGTGGCTGGGCGCTCCCTTAGGGTGAGGAGCTCGGTCACACTGAAGGAGCTCGTAGAGCCGCTGCTTCTCCACGTCGAGAGGAACCAGTTGAGGTGGCTCGGGCATCTGTTCCGGATGCCTCCTGGACGCCTCCCTGGGGAGGTGTTCCGGGCACGTCCCACCGGGAGGAGGCCCCGGGGAAGACCTAGGACACGCTGGAGGGACTATGTCTCTCAGCTGGCCTGGGAACGCCTTGGGGTCCCCCCGGACCTGCTGGAGGAAGTGTGTGTGGATAGGGAAGTCTGGGCGTCTCTGCTTAGACTGCTGCCCCCGCGACCCGGCAACGGATAAAGCGGAAGAAAATGGATGGATGGATGGATGGACAACACTCTAGAAGCAATTATAATTAATTTGTTGAAGATTCCTTCTGTAATTTATCAAGTCAAAATCTATGTATGTTTTTATTTTATGCCTGAACCAAACACCAATAACAAAATTGACATTATAAAAAATGACTTTGTATGTAGTTTTAAACAAGTTTCAAAGCTACAGTACTTGAAGATACAGATATTATGAAGATTTTAGATTGACCATAGTCTGTGAAAAGTTTAGCACCACTACAACTGTGAACTCTGTAATTGTGTAACTTTCCCGTTTGAGAGCTCGCCATTTATTTAAGTTGATGGAAACGTGACCTTTATTACTCCTCAAACATGCTCAGTAGCATAATTTATTTTTACATTTATAACATTTTACAACAGTAATATTTAGAAGGGAAAAATGTTTGGTACCCCAGCTTCGATTATAGAAAGTGTTTATTTGGATGCGCCCTGTCAACAGCCACAGCATTATTATCTGTGCTCATTCGTCTTCGTGTTAATAACAATAACGTCCTCACAGCAGTATCAGGTCCTGCTGCGTGAGGCTGAGCTGCTGTAGGACACTGTGTGCTGCAGTTGTAAAGCAAACAAAGTAATGGAAGCAAATCAAACTTCTAAAGATGTGACTTCTGCACTACAAGTCCCGGTCTGCGGACCCTCCTCCCAGAGGTGTGGACTCGAGTCATGTGACTTGGACTCGAGTCAGACTCGAGTCATGATTTTGATGACTTTAGACTCGACTTGACCAAATGTAAAAAGACTTGCAACTCGACTTGGACTTTAACATCAATGACTCTGACTTTCACTTGGACTTGCGCCAATTGACTTGCAAAGACTTGCGTAACCCGGGCCATTTTTACCTTTCTCCGCATCTCTCTTTCTATCTTTGCCGTCTCTGAAAAAACAAAGCCTCGCGGTAGTTGTAGCGCTCGCGAGAGAGTTCGAACGTGAGTTCCCCGCAGTTCGCGCAGTAACACTTCCCTAAACAAGCGGACTGCATTCACCGGTGGGTGTGTTGTCTAGGGGAGCTGGAAATGAGCGAGCTGCAGGTATTTATCGCAACCTAACGTCATATTTTGTTCTACAAACCGTAATTGATATGCTTTCACTACAGGCGCCTCATACAATTGAATCGACGCAGTTGTCACACTGTGTGCCGTGTTTTAAAGAGGAACTGGTGAGTCAAACTAGCGCTAGCCTGCGCTGCTCTGTTGGCTATTTCTTATATTTTTCTGTGTGCGCGCCGAGGCCTATTATTATGAGTATGTTTTTGCTGTGCTCCTCCTGCTAAAGTTTGCATACATTAGATAGTTGTTTTGATTATGTGCACTAAGCTAGATTAATATTTGCACTATTGTTTATGGTGCATTGATATGAGAATCAGTGCTTTGACTGATTGAATTAATTTATATGAGACATTTTATTATGTAATGATATATTGGTAATTATGAGATATTACTAATGCTGGCCCAGTTCATACAGGCCGGGGTCCTTCCCCTCCATTGGTCCCTTCAGTCCTTTGGAACAATAACCACTACGGACATTAAACTGATTATATAGATACAGGTCCTAGCCCAATACTCATATTCATATATGCTGCACTGCTGCACTTGCTACTTCCCATTAAAAACCCCAAAGATAAAAAGTATGTTGACATGGACTGCTCTGATTTTATGTGTGGTCTGTGCATGTGTAACTGAGCCTGCATCTGGCACAACATCCAATTAGATCACGTAGATAGTTTTGATTTACCAGCAGCCAACGACATGGAACAAACTGTTAGTCCATGGGTCAGAGACCAACGAGAATGCACCAGCAAAATGATTCCTAACATTATTTTGTTTGCCTACAAAAGTACGTGGAGACCAACAAGAAACAAATCGCGGTCAAAAAGACTCGAGAGGACTCGAAAGTCAAACCGTAGGACTTGGGACTGACTTGAGATTTGTTGGCCTTTGACTTGGACTCGACTCGGGACTTGCCTGTCTTGACTCGTGACTTGACTCGGGACTTGAGGGCAATGAATTGAGACTGACTTGTGACTTGCTAAACAATGACTTTGTCCCACCTCTGCCTCCTCCCCACTCAGGAGCACATTCTCCTCGCACTGCAACGGTCACCTGAGGCTTTGGTCCGACTTGTCTCTCACTCAGAGTGCTCCACCTCAGGGTGCTTTGAACCCTGCGGCTTATATAGCGACGAGGCTAATATATGTATTTTTGATTGTGATAGAGTTGACATAGCAGAGGAATCATTTATTTGACTCCATCAAGCTCTGGTGAATGATACCGGCAAAGATGTTCAACACCTTCTCGTTAGATCATTTTGGGATCTGCTACACAAAAACCTGCGGCTTATATTCCATTGCGGCCTATATATGGACAAAATTGATCTTCTATAAAATGTAGGTGGTGCGGCTTATGTACAGGTGTCCCTTATAGTCCAGAAAGTATGGTACTTTAATATCTCTGAGTGCATCTCAATTATTATTTTCCTTGAAGTCAAATGACCATGCTGTTTTCAACCCTTTTAAACCTCAGCAATAATAAGATTTACACAATTATTTAACTACTAATGTTTGGTTTTTTCCTTTTTTTCCTAAGCTACACCTAAGCCTTCAGTGAGGTATAAATCTGAAGAGTGAGAAAAGCACCAACGGCAATTTAATGCAGAGGCCAAACTCTGCAGGTCGGTCAAATTTTCTATCTGAAAGAGACACAGACAAGTTTTGGACGTACTCAGGAGTATGCAATGAGAGCTACCTGAATGATCCATTCAGTTCAATCCATAATGCATTGCGGTCAGACAAAAAACCATTATGATGGCAGCAGCAATCTTATGGGCTTAGGGCAGGGTTGAGTTTGAAAAAGACTGCAGTCCAGACCATTTGACTCAAGACCCCACGTCTACAATCTGAGACAAATACAATTCTACATTTTTCAGAGCTAAGCCAGGTCCCTCAATAAGACACGACAAAAACAAACAAGACAAGTAAATATAAACCTCATTATAGATGTTTCGTTCAAGAATAAAACATAAGTATTCATTACACATTGTTATTGTTGCTGTGATTAAAGGATATTTATCTGTTATTTATCTCATGCAGTATCAAATGAAGCGCCTTCAGTCGTTTCATCCCCGATGCAAACTCATCACGGCACTCTATGGGAATTAGTTGGTTAGCGTTCCACAAAAGCGCAGGCCCCCTGGACTCTGAGGATCACAGGGACTGACCTCCTGCTGGTCCCAAAGTAAGGACCAAAGATTTATGCAGCTAAAATCTGGAGCAGTCTTCCTGAAAATGTGAGACAGACTTCTACTGTACTTAGACAATGTTCAGATCCATCCTGAAAACTATGTACAGTATGTAGCTGTGCCTACATACTGTACATAGCAGGGTTTTTTTTTATTGTCATGGGATTATTTTAATGCCATATGATATTAATCTATATTCTTATTTTGTGAATCACTTTGAGTTGTGTCCTTTATTGAGGCCTGTCTGGACAGTGTGACCGGAGTCAGAGCTGTTCCCGGTGCATGTTGGCTTCTTTCTAGGCTGCCCTTCGTCACCACTTCTGTTCACTGTTTTCATGGAGAGAACCTTTAGGCGCAACCAGGGACCGGAGGGAGTCTGGTTTGTGGACCACAAGATTTCATCTCTTCTATCTGCAGACAATGTTGTCCTGTTGGCTCCAACAAATCAGCACCTCTAAATCCGAAGTTGTGGTGCTTGACTGGAAAAACATGCCTTTGTTTACATGTAAACTTGCCTTGCCTTGCCATAGGTCCATAGTTATTCATTTATAAAGCCATAGTGGCAAAACCTCCTGTAGAACTTGGTGGTTTACTCTGTGAGCTCAGGATGTTGTCATTGGATAAGTTCAAGAACATTTTAAAGAATGGGGTGACCGTGACTGGGAAAGGAATACTTAAAATGTATTTTGGTTTTATATGTGTGAATTCTGTATTTGTTACTGTGTTGGCTGTTACCATGGTAAGGTCTTTCTTGAAAAACATATTTTGAATCTTAATGGGACTTCCAAATAAAGTTAAACAAATAAATAAGTAGCATTCTGTAAACTGTCAATCTTCAAGTACAGTGAGACTTTCTTAACTGATTCTTTTTACCCCACGCTTTCCTTCGTCTGTTCTTGACTTCTGCAGCAACAGCCTGCTACTGTCACTGACTTCTTCAAAAAAATAAATGGATAAACAACAAGAAGATTCTGTGCTGGCTTGAGAGACACATCAAAGCAGGAGATTTGCTTAGTCTGGGTACTTTGTTTCTCTCTCCAGTAATTTCAGTGTTACCATGGAGAATTCAAATAACATCTCTCTCATCTATTTCATTACGGCTTCCGTTATGCGTATACATACCCATACATTATCATATTAGTGGCACATGTCACTGCATGTCACCATCATACATGCTGTACACACGCCAAGGGAAGTACATCTAATTATCTTGACTTTTACTGAAGGGCACTGAAGGATTATGGGGAGTAGAAATCGTGCATTCTGTGGTTTGGCACCAATGGATTTTACCAAATCATTAAACAATTATACACATACTGTATGGCTTCATGGAAAGTGCTCAATGGAATGATAGAGATAGAGAAAACTGCAGATATGGCTGCATTTTCAGATTCAATTCAGAGAGAAAATCCCGGGATTAAACCAAATTATCACCAGTTTGTATCGCTGCAGCATCTGGATGACGCCCCGAGTAAGTGGGAGGAAAATTAAGACTATAAGTTGCCCTTAGGTGCACAGGGGTCTACTTAGAACATCAATAATGCATGGAAAAGCTGGTAATTTATTCAGACACAAGCTCTCTATTTGTCTCTGTGCGTCATAATGTTTAGGAGCATATTGCTCTGGCTTTATATCCCAGTGCAATGCTGATCAAAAGGTGAAACAATATCTGTCACTAATTGATATGACTACATTTGCAAGATACAATCCCAAACATTAGTCCTCGTTAGCTATTTAAGAATAACATTTTGGTTCCACTTAGATGTTATTGTTTTTTCTTAGAAGGAAACTCAAGTCCATATCTCATCAGAGGTAAGGGGTTGAGTTGGCGGAGAGATATCTGCACGCTCATTGATCGTTTGCAATTTTTATGGTATTTAAATTCCATGAAACAGAGTCATGCAACCAAAATGTGACAGACTCCACCGTAAATACAGTTAATAACTTGAATGTGCACACGGAGAGCGCATACCCCGCCAACACCATGGATCATCTCAAAAAACCTGTCATCTGTGCCCACCATCACATCCCAACATTTCAGATCAATCTGTCGAGTAGATTTTGCCCAATTCTCACTCCAGACACACACACACACACACAGAGACGAATACTACACCACGCATGTTGGTAGGATAAAAATAAATAGGACAGCAAGTTACATGATTTATTGCAACTAATCAATTGTTGGAATTATCGCCAACTGGATCTCTCACTTTCAAATGTACTTAACTTTTTTGTGCAGCGCATGGAGCGGCACGTAGATTTGAACATTGACATAGATTAGAACATGCTTGGACAAAACTTTCAATATAACACATACATCTTCCTAAATCACAACAGCAGTCATCTGGGAGGACTTTAAAAAGTTGTCGATTCACCATCAAACAGATCAATCAAATTTTCAATCAAATTTATTTATAAAGCACAATTCATACAGTGTAACCCAAAGTGCTTCACAAGCAAAAAAACAGTGTATATGCATATAAAATATTGTAATAAAAAGTTAAAAGTTACGAACATTTAAAAAAATAAATACTTCAGATTAGTCATATGCATACCTGAATAAGACAGTTTTCAGCCTGGACTTAAACATTGCCAGGGTCGAGGCCTGTCTCACAAGCTCAGGGAGACTGTTCCAAATTCTGGCTGCATAAATTTGAAATGCCGCCTCCCCATGTCCAGTCCTGACCCTAGGCACCAGCAGGAGGCCAGTCCCTGTGCTCCGCAGTGTCCTAGCCGGCTCATATGGCGCTAACATTTCTCGAATATACTGTGGTGCGAGGCCATGAAGAGACTTATACACAAGTAGAGCTGCTTTAAAATCAACTCTCTGAGCCACAGGAAGCCAGTGCAGAGACTTAAGAACTGGACTAATGTGGTCGTACTTCCTGGTTCCAGTCAGGACTCGAGCCGCTGCATTTTGGATGTACTGCAGCTGCTTTACAGCCTGTTTGGAGAGACCTGTGAGCAGGCCATTACAGTAGTCTAACCTACTGGAGACAAAAGCATGGATAAGTCTTTCTAAGTCAGGTTTAGACACAATACCTTTGATTCTGGAAATGTTTTTTAAATGATAAAAAGCCACTGATGTTATTGAATTTATGTGCCGCTGAAAATTCAGCTCTGTGTCCAGGACTACCCCAAGATTTCTAACCTGATTTACAGGTTTCAGGGAGAGAGACTGCAGGTAACTGGTGACAGTTTCTCTTTGTTTCTGAGGTCCAAAGACAATTGTTTCTGTTTTATCCGAATTAAGTTGCAGAAAATTGCTTTGCATCCACACACCGATTTGCTGGATACAATGGCAGAGTGAGTCCAATGGTCCATATTCTCCTGAAGTTAGTGAGACGTAGAGCTGAGTATCATCAGCATAATTGTGATAAGAAACATTTTCATTGTGAATTAACTCGCCAAGTGGTAACATGTAAAGATTAAATAACAGAGGTCCTAGGATTGACCCCTGTGGTACTCCACAAGTCAAGGCAATGTGGTCTGAAACACAATTTCCAATCTCAACATAGTACATTCTATCCTCTAGATAGGACCTACACCACTCTAGAGCCATGCCAGAGATCCCCACCCAGTTCTCCAGTCTCTGTAAAAGGATTTCATGATCCACAGTATCAAATGCTGCACTTAAATCTAATAAAACTAGCACTGAGACTTTGCCAGCGTCCGTGTTCAAACGTATGTCATTTACCACTTTAATTAGGGCAGTCTCTGTGCTATGGTTTGGTCTAAAACCAGATTGGAACACATCAAATGAGTTGTTTGATAATAAAAATCTCATCAGTTGTTGATAGACAACTTTTTCCAGAACCCTACTCACAAAAGGAAGATTTGAGATGGGCCGATAATTATTTAATACTGCGGCATCAAGGTTACTTTTTTTAAGGAGGGGCTTGATGACCGCAGTTTTAAGGCTCTTCGGGAATGTTCCGGACTCTAGTGACGAATTTACAATTCTGGTGATTGATGGTAACAAGCTGCTTACAACAGATTTTAAAAATGTTGTGGGTAAAAAGTCAACGCTGCAGGTAGATGAACTCAGTTTAAAATTATATCATGGATCATGTTTTCATTAACGGGTGAAAAGCAGGACAGCTCCAAATGCTTAGGTGGCTGTGGATTCACTGTATGTGATGTGAACTGAATTGAGTTTTTAATACCTTGAACCTTTTCTTTGAAAAATATTGCCAACTCATTGCATTTCAGTGTTGTGTTTAATTCTAATGGCAAATGAGCTGGAGGATTGACTAAATTGTTCACTGTTTTAAACAGGACACGGGAGTTATTATCAGACTTTCCAATAAGCTGAGAGAAAAAACTCTCTCTTGTTAAGCGTAAGGTTTGATTGTACTCATGTAATTTTACTTTGTACATTTTCTGATGTGCCTCAACCCTTGACTTGCGCCATTTGCGTTCAGCTTTACGGCATTCCATTTTCTTTGCCCTGACAGCAGGTTCACTCCTCCATGGCGCTTTTTTCTTATTTCTAACCATTTTAACTTTAAGAGGGGCAATGGTGTCTAATAGAGTCACAGAATTATGAGTGACAGACTCTAAAATGTCATCAACAGTGAGACAAGAGGCATGGTCAAATTGAATATGATCAATAAAAAGTGCACTAGTCTTTTCATTAATGTGTCTTCTACGGATAACTGCAGACCCATTGAGTGGCTTGGGCGTAATAGATAGGTCGAAGAAGACACAGAAGTGATCAGATATTGCAACATCAACAACATTTAAATTTGGAATGTTAACACCCTTGGTGATCACTAGATCTAAAGTGTGTCCTTTCCTGTGAGTGGGGCCACTAACATGCTGTGTGAGACCAAAGTTTTTAAGAACAGTATTGAGCTCTTTTGTATTTCTATTAGAAACATCGTCCACATGCACATTAAAATCACCTGTAATGATCAGGGCATCAAAATCTACACATACAACTGTAAGCATTTGGATAAAATCATCAATAAAATCTGAGTGTGCTGGGGGGGTTTGTAAATAACCACATAGAGTATGGAAGGAGATCTTTTCTGTTCCATTTTGAACGACACATATTCAAATGATGAAAAATCCCCAAATGACATTCGCCGGGTAACCATACTATTCCTAAACAAAGCGCATACACCTCCACCTTTTTTACTTGCACGCGCTTCAAATTCAAATGTGTAATTGGGGGAAGCAGATTCTATTAGGACTGTGTTTCCTGTGTCTATGTCAAGCCACGCTTCAGTTAAAAACATAAAATCAAGATTATAAAAAGATATGAAGTCATTGATTAAGAATGATTTGTTACAAAGTGATCTAACATTAAGAACAGCAAGCTTCAGATCACTTTCTGTGGAACGTGACAATGCATGTGTACAGGGGATATTAATCAGGTTCCTTTGATTTGACGTTCTAACAGTTTTCCTGGTATTCAATCTTGGTACAGTCTTTACACAGGGAATGTGACTTTCCACTGGTCGAGATGCGATGCCTTGCAATGGTATATCACCATTGAGAAGATAGGGGTCACTGTTCGTGTTGTTGTACTCACCCGGTGAAGAGGAAGTAGAGAGGGGCGGTGAAGGTGGAGGCTGTGATGTAAACAGTCAGTTGTTTCTCGTGGCCCACTGTACAACGTATCGCAAGTAGTCCACAAATAATCTGGTACCAAATTTGTTTGGATGCAGACCATCAGTGCGGTATGCGTTGTAGCGTCTCCAGAAAAGGCCAAAATTATCCACGAATACAAAGTTAAAAGAGCTGCACACTGTTTGCAGCCATACATTTAGTGCCACAGTTCTGCTGAAGAAGCAGTCCCCTCGATTGAAAGCAGGGATTGGACCAGAGACAAAAACATGCAATCCAGTTGAACGAAGGAAGCAAAATAAATCCAGGAAATGTTTTTTTGTTATCTCTGACTGCTGCAATTTTATGTCATTAATTCCCACGTGCACAATCAACGTGGATATTGTGTCGGGAAAAGTTTTCATCAGAGAGGGGAGTCGTATCAGTAGATCTGGGACAGTGGCACCAGGGATGCAGTGAGTGACTGCATTGAAGAACCGAACGTGTCTAATGATAGAGTCTCCTATAATTAAAGTTGTCGGGGGGAAGAGTGGACGTATACGGGGCGATGGAGGCCGGACAGAGCCAGCGGACTGATTCCCTACTGGACCCACAGAAGAGCGCGCACGCTCAGCCGCTGCTCCGGGCTGACAGCTCTGTGCACCCGGTGGAAGAGCGAGAGCTGGAAGTTTAGGACCGGGTTGTTGCTGCTGCTCGCTGGAGGGACTGCAGACACGTGAACTGGCTGTAGCGTGTGACCTGTGTTGTGTTCCCGGAGAGGCTGGAGCAGCTCGAGGAGTTGGATCCGAGCGCCGCTTTTGACGCTCTGCTCCACGTTCGGGCTGCTGTGACCGGTCCGGTGGGGGGAGCGTGACAACCAGTGGACCACTATGTCGTCTTATAACAGCTTCCTTTAAGAGCCTTTTCCTCACTGATGACTTCTCAGATTGGCGTGAGGTTGACTGAGAGGATTTACTTGGCTGAACGGTCTTAACCGGGGACAAAACTGGGCGCGCCACACTGAGGGGTCCCGAGCCCAGGTCTTGGGACACCTGCGCTGCTGGACAATGCGCTGAAGGAGCCGGGATGTCCGCGGAGAGGGCTGCATACCGATTTGAGAGACTCAGTGTATGGACCACAGCGTGAGGAGGTTCCTCACTGCCTATGATCCCGTTCTTCGGAACCGGAGGTTTTGGTGTTGAACACGAAGATGGTCCAGGGCAGCTAGACCCGTCCCAAATCACAGTGTCATGATACGCTGCGCTCATGGACAGGATTTGCGTATGTTGACTCCCAGCGACGTCCAGGAGTTTGGATATCAGAGCCTGCTTTTCCTGTAACTCAGCCGTGAGACGCAGGACTTCTTTTCTGAGACTTTCCATAGATGTTTTTTCTTTCTCCCGAAGTTCTTTGGTGAGTCGACTAATTTCTTCCTTGGAGTTCTTCACAGTAATTGCATCGTCATTTTCCATTGTATTTTTTAGTACGAATGGTCTTGTGGTAGCTTCGTATTAGCCTCCCCAGAGCTAATCGTGTATCAAATGTTTGGTTTTGGTGAAGCACATGGGTATAACCTTGATTATAGATCAGACAATCAAACAGTTAGAAGACAGGACAATAATAACAAACACATAGGAGTCATTGGTCTAAAGGGGCGGGATCACCAATGTCCATGAGTGTTAATAAATGTCCTTAAATGTCCAGGATCCAGGCCACTCTGAAAAAGCCATGTTCCAGCTTCTTCCCTCTGGCAGAAGATATCGTTCGCTGAGATGCAGGACGTCTCGATATGCTTACAGCTTCTTTCCACAAACTGTTATCATTAAAGTACTCTGTTTAGATTAAGATTAGGATTAAGAGAATAAAGGATCCCTTAATCTTAATCTTAATCTAAACAGAGTACTTTAATGATCTTGCCTTTGTATTGAATTATCATTAAAGTACTCTGTTTAGATTAAGATTAGGATTAAGAGAATACAGGATCCCTTAATGTTAATCTAAACAGAGTACTTTAATGATCTTGCCTTTGAATTGAAACTGTTTTAGTCGATCACAGTGTCAATTCTTTCCTGTTTCTGTACTTGGGTTGTGCACACTGGGGACTTTGCGGATGTATTCCAATGTGGTTTTACTGCAAGACCTTAGACCTCGCTGCACTGGCAAAGAACAACAAGAAAGTCATTTGAAAATCCCCAGAAACCTTTTTCCAGAACTAAAGTTGAGTAAACATAGACATACTATTCCTCAGGTAACTTATCATGGATTCCGTTCCCTCTCACAGCTGGTGTTTTGTTGCAGTGGATGTTTTGACAGGCTGCACACATATAACTGCTGCTGCATCTCTCCTCACGCTTTAGTTTTACCGTCTGTGTGGGCCACTGTCACCTGTCCTCCATCAGGCCCTCGCCCTCCAGTCTCTTTCCCTTCCCTCCCTGGTACCGATATCTCTCCGCTGTTTCATGTCGTTCATTAATGGATGCCTCAGGGCCAACAATAGCTCACAGCAGCCTTTTATTACTGTCACTTCACTCGCCAACGTCAAGGTCAAAATCTGCCTCGCCGTCGCTCACCTGTCACGCGCAGCCTTCTGACATTTGTGTTACAGGGAACGACCAAGAAATGCTGAAAAACAAGAAAGTATACACGTAAGAAAAGGCGCCGTGCGAGCAGATGTCGTCTTATGTCTGTCCTCGATAAAGCAGGTGTCCTTAGGGAACGCCATATCTGTTTGAAATATATAAAAGCAATCTGTTTCAAAGAGACATTTACAACGTAATTATTAGCTTTTGAAAAACAAGGTCTAAAAGTAAATCAATGACACTGTGAAGAAGTTGGCTCAGCAAGCAGACTCGGTTTCTCAAGCGGTTTCTCGACCATTGGATGAAATAAATGCATAATTGTTCATTTAGCTTCAACAATGTCAAGAGAATGTGTTTGTTGTTTCAGTTTTGGTGTGAGATAATTTCTTAATGGCACAAATGAGGTCAAAAACCATATTTTGTAATGAGTTTTTATGTTTCTCAGTAAACTTATCTGATTCACTTCCTAGACAGTAGTTCATAGAAAGAGAATTATCAATACAATCGCGCTTATTGTAGGTTAAGGCTGATTGCGCCACAAGACCGATAGACTTTATTTACCTCTTCATATATAGGGTACTCACAATATCACAATAATTTTTTACTTGTATGTAAGGCGACCTTGAGTGTCAAGAAAGGCACCTAAGAAATAAAATGTATTATTATTATTATTATTATATCTAATCTCTGGTTTATGCTTTAACAACACATTATCATGTCCTCGGACGAACCCTGTTGGGGTCAATTCTAATGAGACGACTCAAGAAAGGCTTTGTTCAGTTTTGTAACGTCTTCTACAGACCATTCGCTTTGCATCACTGATTATCAAAGCTATCTTAATGCTCCCATGACAACCCCTTCCTACAAAGAGCTTTTTTAGACCAATTTCAAGCTCCTGAACCACAGAAAACGTCTTAAGAGAAGTTTTGGCTATTAAGCAATCACTAAAATGACGTCCCACTTGCTTTTTTTCCATCTGAAAAGGCGTGTTTTATTGTTGCTTCCGAGAATATAGCTCGTATGGGCCGCGGGTATCTGAGAGCAGTATAAGAGGAAATATGGGACCCCCAATGAGGACATAAGCAGGAACAGCATGTGAGAGAAACAGAGCTAACTCAAGAGAACAGAAACTACTTCTGTAGCGTTTAAGACAGCCAGACAGCCAATTACTAGCTTCTTTTCTACACTAAAAGTCTGTTTTATACATCCAGAGTTGTTTTTGTACTTTTAAAAGAAGACGGCTATTTTTCCGGATTGTGATTTTCAGCAATATCTCTGTGTCTCCTTTGTCGATGTGTTGTTTATAACAGGTTCACCCATGGGGCTCCTACACTCTTGCAAGACTCGCAGCCCATGGATTGCAGCTGAGGAAGAATGCAGAGCGCAGGGTTACAACAGGAGACATTGGGTGGACCATTGTTGTGACATTTGCTGCCAGCTGAATGTGTATGTGTGTACCTGTGTATGCTCTGGAGACTGCAACTACACCTTTTGGACTCATTGCTTCGGCCTGGTACAAAACTGTATCGCAATTTTCTCCAGACAAAAAGCAGCAATGCCTGTACCGGGTGAGTACAGAGTTCACTATTTATAGCATACAAACAAGTCCGATGTCCAACTCGTGGTGTTCTGTGTGTTGAAAGGAATGGATCCAGAGGAGTGTGTGTAGAGGAATCCCACCACTACAGAGCAGTGATGTGAGACCCCTCATCAGCCCAAGGTAATTAAACAGTCGCTGCTCTTTCTGCTCTGGCATATGGTGAGGGATTTTGGTGTAACATTGTGTTTTGTATTCATTTCCTCCGCAGACTTGGAGTTGACCCATTTTCCATGCTGGTCACAAGAAGCCTTTGCAATCAATGACAAAGCAGTTCTGAAAACCTTGGAGGCTTCATTCTTTTATGGACAGGAGTGACTTTAAGCAGGATATTTGTCGGGCAATAGTTTGTTTCTCAAAGGCACTTTCTTGGATACTTCCAGATGGGCATTCATAGTTTGACAATTGGACCGTGAGCTAAAAATGGAATAAAACATGTCACGAAAACCACCAAACAAGACTCACCTTCATGGACCCGGTGGCATGTGATGGTCGTAAAAGTTGCAGGATGGTACTCACAGTATTCCAGAAGGTGCCGCTGGCGCCACCAGATTGATTATTGTTGCATTACTCTGTATTGGGATTCTCAATCTAGCAGCAAATAACTGCACAGACTGCACAGACTATAAAGGTGTTTTCAAGCCAGGCCCAGTGTTGAATTGTTGCGGCGTGTGAATAGAAGATACTTTACTGTTTCTCAATAGAAATGAATGGAGTTCTGTATTGACCCGGATGCTCCAACACACCAGCGGGTCTGTTGTCATGTGGTCAGGCGATCTGGTGGCTCTGTGATTTGTGTTTGTGCTTCACAGGATGTGCATGTTCTCCCAGTGGCTGTGTTGCTCTCCTCTATAGGTGCTCCAGTTTCCCCTACCCCTACATATACAATAGTCCCCCATAAACCCCTCCCTGCACCCACTCTTGCCCTTCTCTCTGGGATCAAGAACTTCAGATTCAAACTCAGTGGGACCATCCTGGTTAGATGTTCAATAAATAAAATAAAAAATTACTCCATGCGACTTGTGCTCCATAGAATGGGCAGCCCACTTATAATGACTGAAATCATTTTATAAAGAAATTATTGGCTAAACTATATGGCACAAATGTGTACATGTCATGGTGTGGATTTGTGTTATTTGAAACGTTGCTTTGTTTTTGTAATTTCAGTTTTCTTGTGAAGTTTTACTTCCTGTTCTGTTCAGTTGATGGTCTGTCCTGCCTGGATCTGAGCCTCCCAGTGAAATGCCCTGTACTCTGTCCCTCTCGTTGTCAACTCATGTATTATTTTCCTTTATGTTCAGTTTGTATTTTTTGAGCTTGTTTTTTTTGCCTTGGTTTTATTATTAAATTGTATTATTTTTGCAGTCCTTCATTTTGGGTCCTCCTTTATGTTCCCTTATGACAGCACATTTGTGTATATATATTTTTTTTGTAACAATGTGTTTTATAAATATCTATCTAACAAAATTACATGCATTTTTGAGCTCTCCCAGGGATATAGATTTAATTTCACAAAGGGACATTCCCCAGTATAAATCACTATACATCAGTTGGAATAGTTTGCTATCTTAACAGTTTAAACAGCACAAAAACTTAATTATTGTAATGTATATTTATCATGCAATCTATATATTTCATGATGCAGGGAATACAAATGAAATGGTGTACACATTTAAGAAATGCAAGTTGGAGTCAATGCAAAGGTCCTGGCCAGAGCGACTAGCAAAATGGGCATCTGCCACATTTCTGAAATGGATGGGCCTTAAAAGAGAAGAATTTAATCATGCATTTTTGACAGGATGGTAGGATGATGACAGAATAGGGCAGCGAAGTGCAGTGGATTACAGCAGGACCAAATGGCAGAGAGAAAAATGTTTAATTCTTGCCTTGTATTAACTATGTCCCTAACCTAAAGAGAGCCTGCACTTGTTCAGATAAATGTGTTTTAAAGAGAAATGGATAAAAGTACCACAGTCTAGAAAGTTCTTTAAGTATAGAACATGAAAGGGAAAGTTATGTGCCTCTCATTTTAATAATTAATAATATATTATACAAGCCTTCTAGTAGAGTGTTTCCTGAATCTGAAGGTTCTGACCCCACAATAAGGCCATATTGATAGTGCAGACGTATCTGTACAGTAAGAGAACATGTCTAGGTTATAATGTTACTGTCATGGGCTAATTAAAGCCTAATCAGAATATTGCCTGTGTATGCACTAGAAACTATACTTTTATGTGATGTCCGATGTTATTTTGCATAGTTTCCCTCCAGGTGCTCCGGTTCCCTCCAGGTGTTCCGGTTCCTCTACCACTAAAGACATGTACAAATGTGTGAGTGTGAGACTACAAACTGACAAGTCTACAATTTAGTGTAATACCAGCATTGCTGTTCATGAATACACACTGTCAAAGCGATAACATATTTTCTGCAATAAACAATTGAAATCTGTATATGATGAAAACAGTCCCAAAAGTGTTTCTTGGCAACTCACAACAACACTAATAGTGATTTTGAATTGTTATGAGATACCTTCAGACTTAACAAGATAACATGGACTTGGGTCAGACCTGGAGCCAAAGTCTGAAGACTTACATAATACACGCTTACATCTGTTAATTACAGATTGTGCTTTTGACCGTAAGTGACTCTTGGTGCCGTCACTTTGGAGACTGTGACATCACTCAGAGTTCTGTTGTCCAACCCATTATACACTTGTTTTTATGATGTATTTTTATCCAGGTGTAACATTGATGAGTTTCATCCTCTGCAGTGGTGGAAAGAGTACAGTACTTGGGAAATGTGTTTAATTACATTAGTATTAAATTCCTACATTAAAATGTATTTTGTAACATATACCGTCACATGGTCCAATCAGAGTACCCTGAATACTCACCTTCTTGTTCATTTGCATAATTTGGACGTACTAGTATTGAGTTGAGATGATTGATTAGGCGCTTAGGCCTCAGGGCTTCGACTTGTGGCGGTGGAGACTGCTGCTGAGGAGGAGGGTTGCATATCTGTAGAGAGGGCTTCTGCTGGGAATATTCTCCTTTTCAACTGGCTGATGATTGTCTGTGACTGATGCAGTTGGAGAGTTGTGATCGGTCGGATTGGCAGGTGACAGAGCAGGTGGTTAAATTGCAGGAAAGGTGAGGGTACCTGAACATTATAAATACACTTACTGTATCATTGATCCGCGAGCTGTTTGTCCGTTTGCCAGGATTTGGACTGTCTGGATGTGGCAGTTAAGGAAGAGTAGGAAAATAAAAAATAAAAATGCTTCCTTTATGATCTTGAGTGTAGCATAAGACCCTCAGGACGTCATCTTGAAACAAAAACAGCCAATCAGAAGAATGACTGTAGTCTACCTGATGTCATTATAAAGTGTTTAACGTGTTGCGAACAAAAGGTGAACTCTGCATGTCTCATTTACATAAATACATTGGCTGCAGCGGCGGTGAGGCAGTGACGGCTGCATCACTGCTGTTGGACCAAAGAACAGGATTTAGTGGGACATTATGTTCTTCACGTGACATTAATCTCTGCCCTGTTCTGTTATATAAGGTTTAAACTTTTCACACGGTGCAGCTTTAGTGCAGCTCTTTATTAATCAGCATCATTTACTCTTGTCGTGTGAGCTTGAGTTGTGAGTCGTGTTTACAACAGTGACAGTAACGTCTGAAACATCTCTCATATGAATCCGCGCAGAGGATTTTCCTGTTTGTGGGAGGTGTAGCTTTTTTTTCCCTGAGCCGCTACTGTTTTGGTAAGATTTTTTAGCCGAATCTGGATTCATGGACGACTCCCTTTCCTGCTCCCTTCTCCTCTCTGCTCCCTCAACAGAAGGATAAGGATCAGAATGAAGGAGGAAGGTCAAGGAAGGCAGTTGTTTTTGATGTTTTTTCCCCCCATTTTTGGATGGCGCCTTTTGGAGACTGGACAAGGGTCTGTTTTTTCCAGTGTTCCCTAAAGCTCTATCATGCGTGGACAGAGTGGTACGGTGGGTAGTACTTCTGCGTCATAGCGTGAAGGTCTTGGATTTGATTCCACCTCCATATAGGGCATTTCTGTGTAGAATTGTTCTCCCCGTTGTCTGTGTAGGTTTTCCTCTGGGTGCTCCGGTTAACCCTACCACTAAAAGCAGGGTGAATGAGTGTTTGTGGGTGTGACTGTGGATCAGTGGATGCCAGTTCGTCCAAGGCTACTGTCAATGGAGTATGTTATTGTGTTATTATAATATTAATAAATGTAACGTTTAGTCTAGGATCTAAAAACTAGTAGTAAGCAGAGTGAAGAATGTGTGAAACCATTCCCCAGCCATTAAACACAGGAAGTTAAATTAAGGCAAGAACGCAGAGAACATCTGTTTAGAGTAGCCTCAGGCTTATTTACACAGGGGCTATTTGTGTGTCCTGAACAGAAAAGAGGTATTGTCTTCACCTAAGGATGTTGGGACATATGTCTTCAATTATCATGTCATGTGACTGTGTGCTTATCATCGATAGCCTGTTCCTGAAGCGCGGTCTTTTGCTTTTGGCTTTCCAGGGAGCAGGGCCCAGACTGGAGCAACTAGTCTGCCATTTGTCTGTATCCTGTATCCTGTATTCTGTCTTTTATATATTAAACCTTTTTATATATATCTAAGCAGAATTTGTAGTGTACATTTATCATCGAAGGAGAAACCGTGGCTGAACCAGCGTTAACAGCTACTATCCGGAGAGGTGTGCTCATTAACATGCACGGCCCCAACCAAATAAACAATAAATATATGCAGCATCTGATCAAAGCAATTTTTTTTTGACCATTTTTAATCTTATTTGATATCATTATTAGAAAATTATATATATAAATTGTTCCGATGTTTGTAAAGTAAACATAATCTGATTACAGTTATCTAAATGTAATATCCTGAATACACATTTTGTAGGGTACCTCCTTGATGAGTTTCATTCATCAACAAATAACAAATATGTAGATGACGACTCTTGACACATGTGATGGTGAAGTAATCCATTCTGGTTTGGCTCCAAATATCAAGAAAATAAAGCTGGAGAAAAAGGCAAGTTTCATTGCTGGCAAATATGTTGTGGCTCTACTCCCCATGGGCTCTGTTAGCGACAAAGGAGATGGCTAGGCTAAATGCTAAGTGCTAGTGGCTCATTCAGGCGCATTACATACGTGACGGTAAACTCAGATCCAATCATTTGAATCTGCGTAAACCCCTCCCACCTGTTAATGAAGCTCAATGGAGCAATCCCAGACCTTAGTACGAAATGAAATGTGTACAATGGTGTAGTAAGACCAGGCAAATTACCTATTGTATTTTTTTGTAGTAGGGGAAACCGGGCACCCAGAGGAAACCTAAGCAGGCACAGGGAGAACATGCAAACTCCACTAAGAAAGGCCCTGTCCCGACTGGGATTCGAACCCAGGATCTTCTTGCTGAGAACAGAGTGTGCAATCCACTTAGCCACTGTGTCACCAGGGTGTATAGCTCTCTCATTGTGTGCTAGACTGTACCGATGATCAAGTGTAAGTCCAATCTAAAAGGATATTAAAATGAACTGTTTTATTAGCCTACAATGCATGTATTTCTGCTCTTTTTAGGCATTGCTTAGCCTACATTGGAATACAGCAGTGCAGGGGAATGTTTCATAAAAGTCATTGTGAACAACAGGATTTATAGCGGGACAGTGGAATTAGATTGCATTGGAGTGTGCAGGTGTGCCTCATAAATAGTTGTCAGCGGAGGCGGCGCTAGCATGAATCTTTGGAGTCATTTAGGCGCTTTAACATCTCATGTTATATGATCAGGGTGTTCTTGAACTGGTGTGTACATTAATTATACTGGGACTCTCCATATGCTGCCATTCTGCTAACAAATGGCATACACACACTTGACCACGGTGAAATATCAATTCACACAATAAAAAGCCCCTGGCATGAATTTCCAGAGTTAATTTTAGCCCGAGCAGACCTGCAGATAGGAGACTGCACTGAAGCGTTGATATGAAATCTTTACATCGCATACTGATGGAGCGGCGGCTGTCAGAAGAGGAGGAAATGAAGAAGCTCAGACAGTTTGACAGCAGTTGTAAGAAAAGGCAATGTCTGGACCATAGCTTTGGATGTATGTCGGCATAAACCTCACCTGTCAAGAACGCTGAATGTGTTGGTAATTATTCTTACACATATATTATTTATAATGAAATATATAATTTTTTTTAACTACAAATGCTCCTCTCTATTGCATGTTTTCCCTGTGTTTGCGTAAGTTTCCTCCAGGTGCTCCGGTTTCCTCCAGGTGATCCAGTTTCCCCTATGAAAACATGCACAATAGGTCCAAACTGTAAAAAATTTAAAAAATATTTGGTAAAAAATTGCTTGAATTGAGTCATTTTTATCTTAATTTGACTACATTCTTGCCAATGCGGGACAAAGCCATTAAGTCTCATTTCAAGAACTATTGCTGTATTTTCTCATATATTTTTAAAACAATATCCTGTTGCTTGTTCCATTGTCAAATATTTTGTTTTAAGGCAGTCAAATTGTGCACAAATTAAGATACATTTTGCCAAATTTTAGCATGTTATAACTATTTTGTATTACTTTTTGCAGTGCAGAGCAGCATGTTCCAGCTGTATGGTGACCCTGCTTCCCTCACTGTGTGGAGTGAGAGGAAAATTGCCCACAACAATAAATCTGTCTGTGAAAGCCGATATATAAATAAATATTACACGAGAAGCATATAATTGCCCAAAAGTACACAAACAGTGGATTCAACAATAGAAAATTATACGATTACTATTGTCTGTATCTCTCAAAGTTCAAGATGAGCCAGATATACTCATATTCATGTGAAAAATAGGCTATATAGGCTAATTACAGCTCGCATTTAAAGATACCTAATCTCTGGCATAATTATCATTCATTATCATTTTCCACCTCTGCAGTTTTTGATGATTGCACCATTCAGTGTTGCACAAAATGTAAAACAGATTTGAAGTTTTCCACAAGAGCTAGACGGATATTTACAGGAGCAGTAGTTTATCATGCGCTTAATAGTTTGCAAAACAGCTTTACACTTGAATGCTGAGAGAAAGATAATTTGCTTGAACGGCTGGTACAATGATGCTGGTGTCTCACGAGGTCGCCCGGGGACACCGAGCACCTTTGAATTAGACTCTTTTATGATTCTCTGTAAATCTGCCAGTTTATGGAAAAGTTTAACGACGGAATAAGCTGCATCTCCTGTAGAAAAAAAACAGCTCACAATGCAGCGTTATGACTTTAAACATCAGGGTATAAGCAGAGCACGGCCACAGACTGGATGTTCCCTGTGGAGAGTGGCATTCAAGCTCATATTTAAAACAGTCTCTGTGGCGAAGCACTATGGCCTGTCTGCACCTGTTTAAGATCGCCATGGTTTATCGTGTTGCTTATAGGCATGAAACTTGACAAGAGTGATGTATGGGCCCGGTGATTCTGGCCAGACATTTCATTCACTTTATGAAAGAACGCCCATGCTCCCTGCTGTATGCCAGCAGGTTTGTCTGAACAGAATACCATACTATGCTCTAACATTTCTGGACATTTATCAACACTTATGGACCTTATAATGTGTGTGTTTTCAAAGCTACAGTACAAACAGACTAGATTTTATATTTTAGCTTCACATTGAAAAGCGCAAGGAAATCCATACAACACAATGTTTTACTTTTACAAAATTGATAAAGATTTACATTTTTTTCTTTGGTTAATTTCTAACCCAGGGTCTGGACTAGTTCTTGTCCATAACTCAACTCCTAATAACCAATGTACTATGACCCAAGACATAGTGTGATATGTTAAATAATCTTTTTGAATGTGATCTTACCGTTGTTCCATGTCCTTCGATTGAATCATTGGACTGTAAGTACACTCACACATCAGTATATTATACAGTAACAGCACACCTGCATGGAGATCTATCAAATATGAATTGAATTCAACATGTGCCTACGACCTCTTCCCCATAAGCTGTTGCATGTCTGGCTGTTCAAGTTTTCTCCAAACCTTGAACACATTTTCAAAGCTTCCCCTCTCATGGGCACAACACCGAGCACATTCTCGCTCTCTCCTTTGTAACACATCGATGCAAAATGTTCAACACAATGCAGCAAAAGTCACACTGTTGGTGCTAACAAAAAGAGGGGGAAATGGTTGAGGTGTCACATTTGAGTACGTGTAAATATATTTGCAGTTTTATGAAAAAGAACATGACATAAGAGCGTGGATAATTGTGTGCATTGTTGTGTTGTTCTTTGGCTGCCTTTAACCTTTTAATGGTTTCCTCAACCATTTGCTAGATCACCTTTGGAGTCAATGGGCCTCATGTATGAAAGTTGCGTAGAAAAGGGTGTATATTTTGGGTGTAGATCCCAGATACGCAAGATCCGACGTGGCATTTATGAACGTGTGAGATACGCACAGATCTGAGCGTACGCTCAAAACCAGCATATTTATGAAAGTCACGCCTAGAAATATTCAGAAACTGCCTGTTCCACGCCCTGTTTTTGCGACAGGTCAGCAGGAAGTCGGCTAAGAAGACTGTTTGGAAGCCCCAAAAAACACACACTTCTGAGATTATTCACGTTTAAAAAAATATATGAATACGCTCTATTATATATACGCGTCTAGACCCACTGCAGCACTCATCTCTCCTGAAATTTAGAAGTAAATAAATAAATAATAAATGAATGAATGAACCAGTTCCCACATGCGCGTTGCATCCTACGTATCTCTGCTCTGCGGAGAATAGGACAGTGGATGAGCAGTTTTGAGCAAGATCAGGTGCGTTTATAGGGCTTTATGCACAAGTCTAAGGAAAACCCACATTGCTTTGCCAGAGGTGAATGAGGCAAAACATATGCGTAATTACGTATACGGCGCAGGGTCTGGTTAGTGAGTAAACGGCTAAGGAAAAATAACTTCACGGAGCAGGAGATTGAGACCATTATGAACGAAGTGGGAAAAAGAATAAAGTCTTACTATTTGGAATTCTCAAAAGTGGCATCAAGGGGCTCAAAAAACAATATATGGAAAGAAATGACAGCACCTGTAAACAGCGTGGGGCCTGCAACACGCACTTCTGAAGAGGTGAGTTTATTCATG
Source organism: Knipowitschia caucasica (assembly GCA_964034765.1). Classification (NCBI taxonomy): domain Eukaryota; kingdom Metazoa; phylum Chordata; class Actinopteri; order Gobiiformes; family Gobiidae; genus Knipowitschia; species Knipowitschia caucasica. The sequence goes on from OZ035840.1 coordinate 16,351,888, forward strand.
TTCGAAGAAAAATACGCTCTATTATATCAAACAGTTGATATATTGGGCCAATAGCAAGAATTTATTAATTTATGCTACAAGTGAAAAAAAGGTGTTTAGCAGCTCATAGAAGAAGTGCTCAGCAGCGAAGGGGGAGGACCGCCAGACCAAAGCATCCAAAAGAAAATATAAAGAAAAAAAATTATCTTCAAATTATGTATGTGATTATTATTTTAAAATGGTTGAATGAGAGCCTGTATGAGCTGTACAGGCCGAAGGCGGTGCTGGCCATGGTCTCTCATCCATGGGCTGCTCCACCAATGGCACACCGTGGTCCTGTGCCTGTTGTGGAGAACCGAGCCAGGACCATGTGGCACACTTGTACCGGGAGGTACCAGAGCGTACCCCCTACAATGAGCGTACACATTTACACCACACTCAGACCTGGCGTATATTTTTTGCGTATCGTACGCTCACGTCCAGATTGATAAATGCGGAAAAGTGTACATATTTTGCGTACGCATCATTTACACCCTGATTTGGCCGTACGCAAGTTTCATACATGAGGCCCAATACATCTACTTGAAGTTTGGAACTGAAATATACAGTACAGACCAAAAGTTTGGACACACCTTCTCATTCAAAGAGTTTTATATTTTCATGATTATGAAAATTGTAGATTCACACTAAAGGCATCAGAACTATGAATTCACTCATGTGGAATTATGATTATGCTAAAAAAAAAGTACGAAGCAACTGAAAATATGTCTAATATTCTCGGTTCTTCAAAGTAGAACCTTTTGCTCTGATTACTGCTTCACACACTCTTGGCATTCTCTTGATGAGCTTCAAGAGGTAGTGACCTGAAATTGTCTTCAAACAGTCTTGAAAGAGTTCCCAGAGATGCTTAGCACTTGTTGGTCCTTTCACGTTCATTCTGTGGTCCAGCTCACCCCAAAACCATCTGGATCCTTCACTCTCCTTATTGGTCAAACAGCCCTTACACAGCATGGGTGTGAATCTACAGTCAATAGTTATGAAAAGAAATAAAACTCATTGAATAAGAAACTGTTTCCAAACTTTTGGTCTGTACTGAACCTTTTTGGGGCATCTCACTTTGTTTTAAGCACGTTTACTTATAGGCACTGTGTTTTTGTTTACTGTGTGTGTATTTATTAATTTGTAGCTATTTTTGCTTGTATGTATTTTGTTGTTGTTTTTTTTGTACAGCACTTTGGAAACTGCTTGTTCATGAAATGAGCTATATAAATAAAGTGGATTGGATTAACTGCAAACTGCATCTCAACCATTTTGGTAAAGGCCGATAAAAAACTAGGGATATGTGTTATTAGTGTCCTACATCTTAGAAAATCCAAAAAGGGAAAAATGACATTGCTTTCTTCAAAGGTTAACAGTAGTCTAAATATTTACCTCACCCTCATGTTTACCAGATGTTCAAAATATAATTCCATTGGGTTGTAACAAGAATAATTTCCACAATAACTTTTGACAACTTTTGCTTTGCCGTCAAAGAATTGTACACAGCAGTACCCCTCTTTTTCAGACAATAAAATAATCTTTGCATGAAATAGTGCAGTGCATTAAAATCAAGAGCCGATTTTACAACATCCAGCCGCGTGAAGCAAAACAAAGTGAATTCAACTGTTCAGTATTTATGAACATTGGTCACCTGCCCCTCATGGACCAGTGGCTCCTACATGTTTGTTATTATTACTCACTGTTATTTATTCATTCATTTTACACACCCCTCAGTGATCCTATTTAGCGTGTTCATTTCTCCATTGTGAGATCAATAAAGTTTGATTTCCTGTGTTTGGACAGTTTGATTCTCTGATCTGTGTTGGTGAACAACTTCCTCCGAGATGACTACTGTAGGTCGTGGGTTCGAGCCCACCACGAGACCTTCTCCACCGACTTCCACTGATGTCTGCTGTTGTTGTGTCCTTGGGTAAGACACTAAACACACTTTGCCTATAAGGAGCACGGAAGTGATATTCGCTGCTTGCCTTGATGTGTATGTGTAGTATGCATCAAACTGAAATTTCCCTATTGTGGATTGAATAAAGCACCTTCTTCTTCTTCTTCTAAACTTGGAAACCGATGTCATAAAGGGCTGCTTTCTACCACTTGACCATCTCGTACACCGAGTTTATCAGAAATAAGTAAATCAACAAGATCTCCCCTTTCACCTCACCACAAGGCTGTTTTATCCCATCTTCCCTTTTCTCTTTTGGCTCAGGGCTATTTTCTCACCTGCTTCTGCTCGCCTGCTCCTTCTGTTCTATTCTCATCTTTTATCCAACATCTTCTGGTTAAATGTTGAGAAACCCATTGTGTTCTGCTGTCACTCAAGTAGATTACAACTCAGCCTTCAAAAATAAGGAGACACCTTTGTTGGTCACACATTTCTGTACAAACTCCACTCTACTTTGGTGAAAAGAAGTAAAAGAGTGAGTGGAGGATCAAAGTAGCTAGTTCCACATGGAGTTATATTTGTCACGGTATTGTTGATAAAATCTATCATGCCAGAACTTGTGTCTGCTCTGCTGTTGCCATAGCGAATAATCATTTAAATATTTTACACTGCAGCCTTTCTGCGATGGGTCCGTCTATAAAATATAGCCCCTGTAAGGACATAAAACTGATTGATAAGAACGTTTTTGACTGGCGTGAAATAATTGTGAAAGGGATTCAGTCCATTGATACGTAAATCAGAGGCAGACAAGGTTATTTTGAGCATTAATAACATTGAACCGTAAATTAATACATTTATAGATTGGGTGGCGCAGTTAGCGATGTACTTCACAGGATTAACCAAGTCCTGAGTCTAATTATTTGCAAAAAGATATCAATAATAATAATATGTGTGTGTGTGTGTGTGTGTGTGTGTGTATGTGTGTGTATTGTACCATATCCTATTGTATTGTGTTACTTGTCTACTGTTTTTTTTAATTGTTTTTTTTAACAATATTGTTCCATATTGTTGAATGATTTTTGATTTTGTTCTTGACTGTGTTGAACAAGTGTGATGGGTCAGAAGCTAATACGCATCTGCTTCAAAACACATAGTTTATTCAAATGTGTCCTTGATTGATGCATTGCCCTTAAAGCCACACACAAAATACACATTCAAACTACTTGTCATGCCATACTTTAACGTGACTCTACAGTTAGTGCAATGCCAGGACTGGATCCAATGTTCCAGCAAAGTCTAAGAATGACAAATTATGAGGAAAAAAAATGAGAATTGTGTCCCATAGCTTTTCTGAAACCCTCAATGCAGACATATAAGTCCGCATTCTTTGCCCTCTGTAATAATAAGTCTCTTGCTGTTATCGAAGGTGCCAACAACAATGACAAAATAAACGCCGTAATTGTGCGCGACCGTTCCCCCCAAATTGGAGGACAGCACCCCTTCCATCTGGGCCCATGTATTATGCATCTCTCTAGTCCCCATAATTTACATCACCCTTTCTCACCTCACCTGTACACAGCCACATAACAGATGTCAGAGCACAAATAGATCTTGACATATTCACGGCATTGGGCTGAGCTGTTGCCACCTATCATTACATTTACATATTGCTACTATGACTTTTGAAATTCAAATATTGTCTGCACACTCTGCTTTCCAAACTCTGCTATAATGGTTATATATAGGGTGTTATAGAGCGCTCCAAAAGTCATCTTTTTTAACCACAGGGAAAATTGATTGCGAGCTTATAGCAGCACATCTGACTGGCAGAGTCCAATAAAATCATGTGGGCAAAACAGTTTCTAGTTTTTTTTACATTTGGAAGTGCTTAGAAGCCTGACCAGAGCATCTTAGACTATGGCAACTTCATCCAGAACATAATCTATTATAGTTTGAGGCAAGTGGTATCTTTAAAAAGTACAAGGAATGGCGTGCATCCAATACCGCAGAGAAAGATGGAGTTTTTTTGCTCTGGTTTTAGAGCTCATGCGGTGTGTCACTTGTAGAGATTGGGGAGATAAGCAGGTGAGTGCGAGTTGGAGATGGTTGCAGGGTGGGTAACCATCGGGAGCACCAGGCTGCAGTCTGAGATGGGCGCCAATAAGGTTTTGTGTTGAAATTGGATTTTATTTTTTGTCCGCTGCCAGACCTCCATCTTATTTTGTGGCCCAGTCCTCCCACTCAATTTCCATCTTACCGTGTGAAAAATTGGAGTGATATGAAGATGTGAGCAAAAGATAGGAGAGAGGCGGCCGGTGATGGTGGGAGAAAAAGCAGGCCAAGGGAAAAGCAGAAGATTCAGACAGGCCGATAGACAGCGAGATTGAAGGTGGACACGCTTGTTCACATCGGCAGAGTGTGGTGGCAAATGTCCCAGACAGATTCGAGAAGATAGCTTTTATAAATTTGAACAAACTGTGTCACTAAAATATTTGTGTTTTTTGAAATGTTTATGACCTATTTTCTTACCCATCACACATACATTCAAGAAAAACAGCAACATTCTTTTCCCATTAGGCTTTAATGCAAATACGTAAGATGAATGATGATTGTTTTTCAAAAAGTAAGGAACGTTTATTTAAAAGATAAATTTAACAGTAGGTTCCAGAAGTGAAGATGGGGTAAAAATAGCGAAAAGAGAAAAAGTAAATACTTTTGAATCGAAATTGACATTCTCCAAGACAAGAACAGAAGTTATTTGAATCTATGATGAATGTTTGAAAACATAATTTATAGGTTGAACAATCTTTTTTTGATGGTGATAATGTACTGAACAACACACTGAACAAACGAAATATGCTAAACAACACAACTTTGTCACCTTCAATACTTTTCTAACCTTCTTAGCTGGAATGCCACATTTAGATCCGAGAGTATTTTGACGTGATAAACAACAAATTCTGAATATTTTCGGTTTGGTTTTCCCAGAAACTAACTGTCACAATACCAAAATAACAAAACAAGATGAAATCTGTCATGAATAACAATTCACACTTGAAAATCAGTTTTAAATATTCACAAACTATGGAGTAATAATGTTGCTTTTTTGTGTGGAGCCTGTGCTTTGCATGAATACACATGAGTCGCTACACAGACATGGCTCATCTCAAATGCATTACACATGGTTACTTGAGAAAAATCTAATAAAATCTCATGGTTCAAATGCATTCCAGAGGCTCTTTCTTCCTGTGTCCACAACAGAAAGTATTTAAAAGATCCCTCCGCATGCATAAAAGAAGAAATCATTAGCCACAAGTAAAGATAGAAATCAATGAATGGAAAATAGTGTTAAGAGCGAGGTGCCACAGGTTGAGTGAGCTTGCTCTGCATTCATAATGTATGGGGTGACAGCCTGTTAGACAGAATTAGAAGAAAATCTGTTTTAGGGCTTATTCCGCGGCCATTAGCACCTGGGGTCAGCACCAGACAAGCAGGTAATTGTCCAATAGATCCAGGTAAACAGCAGGTCAATAGGAAGAGCCTATGAGGAACAATTGTTGGGTAATGGCATTTTTACCATTAAGTCAGTGTTTGTCTGTTCAATATAATCATAGCACAGCAGCAGCAGCAGCCTTAAAGCAGCTGTGTCATTATTGGTCTCTCAAACATTGGAATTCTGTGGTATAGACGTCTTGCTGTTGATTTTGTTGCCATGACCAGGGCTGCCTCGAGGACCACTAGCCTGTCACCATGGAGACGACTTTGTTTTATGTCATATGGTTATACATTATATTAGTCCTGTTTAGAGATAAAGAATTCAATGAAACATAAAACAACAACAAAATATGAATATGCTCTTATATAAACAAAAATGTGTGTGTACCTATTGCCTTTTGCCGGTTTACGAGACATTCAAATACATAAAATAAATATTATGATAATGTAGGCAGCAATTGAAGGCAAATGATTACGGCTGATGTTGGCTGCTAATTATGAGTATTTCCATTCTCAACTTCATGATGCAAAATGTAATTCTCAAAAAACAAAGGGTAAGGAGTGCTAGGGTGCTAGGCTAAACTTAGTGACACAAAAGGGAGTTTTGTCTTTCCAGGTGAACGCAAATTGTGAAGATCTTAGAAAAAAAGAAAGAAAGAAATCCATGGCACTCGTGGTCAATAGTTTGGAGAGTTCGAAAAGCCTTTATTTTCTCATGGCTGTAATTTAAAATACGCACCAAAATGTTTCAGCCTAGCTTGGCCTTCTTTGGATGCAAAAAGAGGTTTATTTGATGTTCTAAGATCTTCACAATTTGCCTTTACCTGGAAAGTCAAAACTCAATTTTTTTTTACCATGCAAAATGTAACTCTGTACACAAACCCCATGTCTAGGTGAGGAAAAAGTAAATAGGAAAAATATGGAAACCTCAAATAGACAAAAGAATATTCGTCAATTGCAAATATCCAGTGCAATGTTATAGGTACATTTATCCTATACAGAAAAAAGTGAAATGTATGCTTCAGATATGTAAATCTTATGTAGTTTTGAGCCAAATTAAACACATTCTTACATTGATTTTCGTACAGCCATGCTTTTTAAAAAACATATGAAAGCACCCACGGATTTGATTTGAAATACATACAAAAGTTGTCTAAATGAATCGCATGAATAAAGGGTCAAATGTGAGGCCCTCAGCGGAATACTAATGTGTGTCTGTCACTCACACTAATAGACACGAGAGCGAGGGCAGAGCGTTTCTTTGGCCTTGTGGCTAGTTGAGAGGGTCATGTTAGTGAATTATTTATTGAATATTTATCGGCCACAATAATATCATTTATTAAAAGTTTGTTTGAAGTCGTTCTTTATAATTTGGAAATGTGCTTTAGATCATAGGTTTTCAAATCTTCCCCGACAATGTACCTGTCAAAGTCAAAACATTGCTTTTTGCCAAATCCCTTGTAGTGATATATTGAGACATGTTTTTTCTTTTTCCTTAGTAATACTTTATGTTTGTCCCAACAGAAAGAGTCTTGTAAAAGTAAAAACAAAATCAGACCACATGCCTGAGCTTGCATTCTTACTCTTGCAAACAAATACAATTAGTGCCTCTCTTTTTCACTATTCCGTCTGAAAACGAAGATCTAAATATAGAAAAATGCATGTGAAAACTGTTTTGAAATCGAGAAACATGAATTTTATTATATCCTTTGTTTTCTTTTTGTATTTTTTCAAGTTAGGTACCCACAGTTATTTCAATTATCCTATTTGGGCGGCACGGTGGCTGAGTGGATAGCACTCTTGCCTTTCAGCAAGAAGGTCCTGGGTTCGAATCCCGGTCGGACCAGGGCCTTTCTGAGTGGAGTTTGCATGTTCTCCCCGTGTCGTAGGTTTCCTCCGGGTACTCCGGTTTCCCCTACCACTAAAAATATGTCCAATAGTTCTAGCATGCGCCTCCTGTACCGGCGACCTCGCTCCCATCTCTGTGTGGAGTGAGAGATAAATGCCCATAATTAACAATTGTAAACCGCTTTGAGACTCAGATCTGCAGTGAAAAGGCGGTATATAAATAAAGATTACTACTACTTACTTACTATTTCAGGTCAAAATGTGTGAAATACTGTATCACGTTTTATCATTATTATTATTATTATTCACCCTGAAATCATCTTGAGCCTTCTCAGCGTCTCATGCTCCTCTGAGGGTCCTGCCCCACACTTTGAGAACCACTGCTGATACCAACACTTCTGCTGCTAATACAAAGTCGCCATTGAGGCACTTTGACAGTGTCAGCCAACCAACTTCAGCTCCACCGATACAGTCATGCTATCCCTTGTTGTAAATCTCAGACCCTCTGGAATCCAGTTGTTGACTCTTTTGTTGTCAGTGACTTGTGTTTTATGATTGTGTCACAACATTCTAAATAAGCTGTTTTTGTGAATCAATAAGGACTTATCATTGCCCATTTTAAATTCCAGAGTCCAGTCAATCCAGCTTCAATCCAGGTTTTAAATGCAGGTTGTCAGCCCATGGTCAAGTCTGATGAACAAAAGTGGCCCTCTTGCTAAAATGTTTGGACACCCCTGATATAGAGGATACACAAAAAAACAAAAAGCAAAGACACTGAAGACGCTGTGGTTGAGTTCAAACAAGGTAAATTCACAGTGCAGCCTTGTGTGAAAGTGAAAGTCCTGTTTTAAACTTGTACCTTATTTCACTTGTGAACCTTACTTTTTTGTGAAAACATATAACTTTCTAAATCAATATGACTGAGAAAAGGCAGACTAACCTGGGTGCCCCATATCTAAGCGAAGATAAAGATGCACAGAACTGAACACAGACTCAAAGAGATTTTTCAGTTCAACACTTTTGCTTGTCCTGGTTTGAACTATTCATATTGCTATAGTTCATATTAAAAACAATAATTTAGTGAATAATAATTGATATTCTATGACAGATTTTTTACACAAATTACTTTATTAAGGGCCAGATTTTTGTCAGATAATTAATTTTAATTGTATGTTTGTGTATAAGTGTTGTCTTAGTCATTAAAAAACAGGCTTTTCTCTTATATATCAAGGTCGACTATACTTTCTTTACGAGGGCTTTGTCTATAACTAATATTTTCAGAACATTTAATTTATTTTTCTTCAACCCGTTTTTTTTTCTTCCTCATACTGTACTTGTGTCATGGGTTAATGTTTGGAATAGAATAAATGTGGCAGTTTTCTTGAGGAAAAAGGGCTTTACAATGATGTATAACATGCCATAGTAGCCCATAGAAACGTCTTACTTTCAATCTTTTAAAATAAAATGGAAAGTAAGAGGTAAAAAGTTAAAAAATAAATAAAAAAATAAAAGTCCCCAAACTGCAGTTATAGAACATGGGCAAACAAATATGCTATTTAGCCCTGGTTGGGAGAGACTAAATCACAATTGACAAACAGCCGATGGGAAATATATAAACACATTCTGGTGGAGTTTGTTTATGGTCTGCTTCAGGGCTTTGGGAAGTGAAACATGAACATTGTCGACACTTATTTGTTGACCAAAAACATCTGCACTTTAGTTGAGTTTTGTCGAGTAAAAAGTTATTTCAGTCAGTCTGAACAGTCACATTTTTCGTCAGCAAAAAGAGGGTACTGACAAAAATTATGACAAAAATATGTAAGTTAGAAAAATGAACATGTCCAACCAGTTGTTCCCAAAGTGGGGGTCACAAGACAATTTATTTGTTATAATTTCATATAAGATAAAATAGCACAATAGACAATATATAACCCGGCATTAAAATTCATGTGGTGTCGCACTCTTGAATAACCAAACCAGTACAAAATAGTTTGTTTGCAACATTTATTGTCCACGGTTCAGATACAGATACTTTAGAGGCACGCACAGAGAACAATAGGACGCACCTGTCTACACTCACCAGTCGCAGGTGGGCGTGGTTGACCTACATTTGTAGTTTAGCCCATCCATCCATTCATCGATTTTCTACCCCTTAATCAATTTCTGGGTTGGGGGGGTGACAATTAGAGAAGCCACACAGCACCAGCCCCTCACTGATCCTCCTGCAGGTGGTGATTCCTTGATCTTTCAGTGGGTGCTTCAGGCAAAGTGGGGTTAAGTGTCTTGCCCAAGGCCACAACAACAGCAGACCTCAGTGGGAGTCTTTGGAGAAGGTCTCGTGGTGGGCTCGAACCCACAACCTTCTGGCTTTGGCCACTGTCGCCCCCATTAAAAAATACATACATTTAATATTGCAACTATTAATAATGGTGCAAATGAGTTACATGATTGGAAAACATTTTCCAACTTTCCAACCAAATTGCACAACTTCATACATTTGACTGGAATTATTAAAATACAAAACAAGATTATTTGTCAAGCCTGCTTCACACGAGATGATTTTAAAATTGTCGGCTGATTTTCCAAACCTGAGAGACCCCACACACGGAGATAAAAATCAACGGTCTAACCACTTTGGTCGTACAGTGTGTAGTGCGCAGCCACACGGCAAAATCACGCAAACCACACACCAACCGATATCCCCCCGAGCATTCCCAGGTCAAACAGAAATCTCACAAAATCTCTCGAGATCAAGCGTGGCTTCAGAGTAAACAATCATGGAGGACGAAGAGGATGCAGTGGCGATAGTTTGCAGTTTGTTTTTAACAGAGAAAAAGTGTTATCAAAGGAAAAGGCGATGATCAAAGAAATGGAGACAACCCGAGCATGGTCTATATATATTTATTCCAGTGACTGTTATGATTTTTTTACGGTGTTTCCTCACTGCCTTGTCACCTCGTTCTCTGATTGGCTACTCGCCGCAGTCCACTGGCAGCGTGCTCGTCTGTCCCCGGAGGACACCACACACGAAGAGAAATCGGGCCAAAACAATACAACATGTTGGATATCCCCGGTTTGAGATCAGAGCGGTCCCGAAGTCCTTCTGAGCGACGAGTGCAGTCTTATGGCAGGAAAATTTAACAAAAATCGGAGCATTCGTAAGATTTTCGTTAGGGGTTAATCGGGTCTTAAATCGGCCTAATCCTGCCGCGTGAACCAGGCTTTAGATGGGCTACAGTTGCATATTTTGACAATTCACATTATTATGATGATTCGGGGTCTTGTTCACGAGTGAGGGAAGGATGGAGCGTGAGATTGACAGGCGGATCGGTGCAGCGTTCACAGTGATGCGGTCTCTGTATCGGACCGTCGTGGTAAAGAGGGAGCTGAGCCGAAAGGCAAAGCTCTCGATTTACCGGTCAATCTTCGTTCCCTCCCTCACCTATGGTCATGAGCTTTGGGTAATGACCGAAAGAACGAGATCGCGGATACAAGCGGTCGAAATGAGCTTCCTCCGCAGAGTGGCTGGGCGCTCCCTTAGAGATAGGGTGAGGAGCTCGGTCACACGGGAGGAGCTCGGAGTAGAGCCGCTGCTTCTTCACATTGAGAGAACCAGTTGAGGTGGCTCGGGCATCTGTTCCGGATGCCTCCTGGACGCCTCCCTGGGGAGGTGTTCCGGGCACGTCCCACCGGGAGGAGGCCCCGGGGAAGACCCAGGACACGCTGGAGAGACTATGTCTCTCAGCTGGCCTGGGAACGCCTTGGGGTCCCCCCTGACGAGCTGGAGGAGGTGTGTGTGGATAGGGAAGTCTGGCCGTCTCTGCTTAGACTGCTGCCCCCGCGACCCGGCAACGGATGAAGCGGAAGAAGATGGAATGGAATGGAACATTATTATGATATTAAATTGTCTACAAATGGGGGTCTGTTCTATGCCATGCAAAAGTTTGGGAACCTACATGTATGCTTGGTTTTGCCCGTTTAGTCTGAATTTCCTTATGGCGTGATGTGTAATTTTGTGTGTTGTGAATCTCTGAGGCAAACTGAGATTCAAAGTGAGTTAAAAGTTATAACAAAACTTATAAAACAATTTTAATTATGCCCATATAAAACGCTTTTAGCCAAGAGAACGTATCTATGGGGTCAGGAATGTTTAAGAATTTGAAGAAAAATATGAAAAAACACACTTTCTCACTAACATAATACAAACGCCCAAACACTTTTATATATGCCTGATACAAAATAATACTAAGGTGGAAAAAGTCCTTGAGTGTTTCTGTTTCCTCAACACTAGAAAGAAAACTATTGTGCAACTTTTGTGCACTGTGAGATTTGCAGTGCAGGAGCGTGTGGACTTGTTAGACTCTGCTGTTCCTGTTAATATTCTGCTCACACGTGCTGTATATAACACAACACACAGGAATCCACACTGGTCATGGTATGGTGTGGAAGAACCAGGCACTCATTTGAAACTTAACCCCAAAGTATCGCTCTGAATTCTGAAAACTTGGGACAAAACTACAGGTAAAGACAAATGTATAACTTTATTTTGTGAGCGGCTCAGTCTTGTTGCAAATCACTCCTGTGCAAAGTATTGATAATCTTGTTTTAAAATTGAAATTAATTCATTTTTTTGAGCAAGTATCAATGCTTAAAGATGATGTCAGCTACTTTTAAATAGTTTTTCAGTATAAAAAGATGCATGATTAGGACCAGTGATATTAGTTTGAGGAGAATATTTTAAAACCAATGTCGAGGGGCCCCCAGGATTTGAAGGTCCAATCTCCACAGCTTCAAAAATGATTTTCAGCGGAGGTATCTTACTGTCAAACCACACAAAAAATGAACAATGCAGTAAAAATATCTCTCTAGATCTCAAACAAGTTTTCACATGCATATGATTTTGGCCTCTGTCACAACTTTGGCTTCAGCTTTTGCAGACAGAAAAGTGAAAAAGAAACACACTACAGAGGGGACACGGCAAACAATGTATAATGCATTTGAATCGCAACAACACAATTAGACTTGTATCCGGCTTATTTCCCTATGTTTGACCATTATGTGAACACTAAACTTCCTCTGTTCCAGCCGTCCTAGTAGGTTCCCATATATAGCACCCATATATAGGTTCATATATTGTTGGACCCCATTTACAAGCTTTGCCGAACTTTTCTGGGAGCCTAGTGTCACAAAAATAGGCACAAAAAATGTAATGTGTTTGATATCCGTGGTGATTTTTTTCTTACAAATTAAAACAAATATATGAAAAAATATATCTAAAACAGACTAATTACATCAAATAACAACAATATTTGACAAGACGACTACAGATGACAGCCCAAGTTTATGGTATGTTATTTACTCTTTAATTCAGATACGTAAAGAGTCTATGTAACACAAAAACAGACAAAAAACACACAAACACACAATGCATGTTATGATATGTATGTATTTGAACAGGGACAGAGTACAAAGTTGTATTGACCCAGAAAGAAAGAATGCCTTATACCAGGTGAGACCATCCATAACTGCTCATTTCCACCTGTAGTCCCTGCAGCATGTGAGAACAGACTAACAGCTTAAGTTGAAGGGTTCTTGACCACAATATTGTGTATATTTCATTTCACACACACTCCACACCGGCCTCCATCCCTCTCCACTCACTTCTAATTCATGACGTTATTCCACGTACAGTATGCCAGAAACCTTCCATCCTCCGAGGAATCAAAATTGGTATCGAACCGACTCTTCAGAAAACCGAAGCATTGGGACGTGCCAGGTATGACTGCGACTGCGGAGGAGACCTGTTTCTCCGCTACAGTGATGAACGACTTTGCCTACCCTCTGATAATTGCTCACTCAGGGGCAGAGTAAGGTCCATTAATCAAAACGAGCCAGAGCGAACTGCAGGACTGCCCGGACTTAGCCGATGGCACGCGCCTCCACAGCCCCGGGGCCAAACCTGGGGGCGTTTGATTCAAAAGAAAAGTGGCTGGTCCGGACACTGTCAGGTGGTAGCGTGACAGGTCTGGGCGCTTTTTGCCTGATCACAGCGTTGATGTTGAGGGGTGAGGCGAAGCAGACAGCAGCAGCGATGGGGGGAAGCAGGGGATGCCCATTAAACACACACACGTCCTCTCAGCTTAAGCCACAAACCAAAGCCATGCACCTATATACAGGGGACTGCGGTATAAGCTGAGCCAGAGAGATAGAGTGCGTGTTGCAGGGAGGGGGGGAAAGGTCTCTATAGCGTTATGACAAAATGATGAAACGCCCAGAGAGTAGGAATTGATTCTACAATAATGTATCAGCACACGGTGTCAATTTGTGAGCTAGGACAGGGGTTTTCGATAAACAAAAAAAATGGAGCGGATCGCCGAGTCCCCCAGAGTCCTGCTCAAGTATAGATCTATCTGAGGGCTCTCATTAAAGAAGCTCGCTGTGATTTTGACATCGGACTATTAGCAGTAATCAATGGACAGCATGAGTGTAAATTACGGAAAGTATTCTTCAAGAAGGCTCCATCGCTCATGTGGAAAAAGAGGAAACAGACGCTGCAACCAACAAAAAAGCAGCACGGAAGGGGACGTACAGTTTTTACCATGATGCAACATTGATTGATCGATACAAACAGAGCTGGAGCAACTTCTGTCCATCTAAATGCTTTAAATGTCTTATTTTTAAAAGGTTCTGTCTGCAACTTCAATTGTATTTTGCTGCCTCTCCTCAGGCTCAGGCTTCTTTCAGATTCATGCAGCTAAGATCCAGAACAGTCTTCCTGAAGATGTGAGACAGGCTTCTTCTCTGACAGCCTTCAAATCCAGCCTTCAAAAACTGTTATTATTAGCTGTGCGCACAACAGAGGGATTTTATCTTTACTCTTTTAAATGTACCGTGATTATTTATTTATTTATTTGAAGGCCTTGTGTCATATTGTCCAGCACTTTAAGTTGCCTTGTGTATGAATTGTGCTATATTAATAAACTTGCCTTGCCTAATTCATTTCAACGCATATTTTTGACCATAATTATGACCCTGTGGTATAATGTAAAGCAGGGGTCTAAAACTCATCTGGGGGTAGCATGGGATCGAGTCTGGGTGAAGCCGGGTCGCATTGAGGGGTATATTTATCACGTGTTTGTGTTTGTGCAAAATATAAAAACATCAGAGAGAAGATAAAAAAGATGAACACGCAGAGAAAGAATCAAAGCAAACTCAGTATTTTACTTTGCAAACACATTTTAGCTCCCGGATAAACAAAGTTTACTGCTACATTTCAAACATATGTGCATCTTTTCACGCTTTTACAACAGCTTGATGCTCCGTCCACTGCTGTCGTGGTCCTTGGAGGTGCAAACTTGTTGAACATTGCCTTTATACAATTTTTTTCATTAACTGTAAGGAAAATTTAAATAGAATATTAAAAAGTGAGTGACAATCCTCAAGCTTGGGTTACTCATTTTGAAACCGTGAAAGAAGGAAGTAGTGATATTTGCCGACATTTAGAGCAACCTTAAAAGTTAATATTTGGAACAACCTGAGCGGATGATTGACAATGTTCAAATATCATTCAGTTCAAAAAACTTTTCAAACAGGAAGTACGGAAGAAGTACAGAAGGGAAGGAGAGAGAGGGATGGCCTCAGCAGAGAGCAAGCCTGTGTCTAGTCTGAAGTGTGTCTGTGTGTGTGTCTGTGTGGGTGTGTGTTGTGTAAGTGAGAGGGTTTGGGGTCATATAAGATCAAACACTTTTCACACTGTGCTTTTTTCTGATTATTTGGTATATACAGTAATAAACAAACATTGGAAATACTTACTTTCTTACTTTTAGCATACCAACCTGCATCTATATGTTTTATTTTTATTTTATTTTTTTATGAAAGCTTTAGATCAGTGGTGCCAGCGAAAGCCAGATCCCGTCAGACCTTTGAAGCTTTGAAGGGCAGCCCCTGGTTAGTGCTGTGATGGGAGACCTCTGAGAACACCAGGTGCCACAGTGGGGCTGCTGCTGCTGATAAAGTGCAAGATGCCGTTGTGTCCTTAGGCAAGACACTTCACCCACAATGCCTACAGTGAGTCTGCTGTGAGCATGCATTGTAGGTGGTGGTAACAGGAGCAGATGGCACATATGGGTTGCCTCGCTTCTGTCAGTGTGCCCCAGGGCAGCCGTGTCTCCAGTAATAGTTTATCACCACTGTGTTTGGAGTGAATGAATGATGGCATGTAAAGCATCTGTGAGTGTCCAAAAAAATTAAATCCAATGCCTCACATGGCTCTTTTTTGCCAGTTTAATATAATTCAAATGTTTTCTATTTTGGTGTAGGCAATGTAGAGCGGTAAGACGTCTCAGAGTTATTGTTCATGGACAAACAGATTTAGCCAATTTCTATAAATAAAGTTGTGTACCCCAGGACTTAAGCCTTCGGTGTACTTTGCGAACATACATCTCCAAATTGGAAGACGGAATGGCAATGACGGCAATAATTGTTGCTATGGCGAAGCTCGGAACATTGTATAAAATCTATTCAGACATTTGCAAAGATGTATTTTTTTTATGAATGCAGTTAATTATGACCCAACCTTGAGCAGTGGTTGTAAAGAAGACCTGCAACGACTTGATGTTGTTCATTTTCTGTTTCAGGTAAGATTAATCCAATAAATGATTTAAATTTGTGCACCTGCTATGGGTTGTAACTGGAAAAAGTAAATGGAAAAAAAAAACATCTTGGGAAGGTCGTATTCTTAATGAGACAAAGATAAAAAAGCTAAGTATATTTTAATGATGTCAAAAGTGCTATAACTCTTGGGTTTTGACCACTGGGAACCTGTGCATTCCACACTTTTCTATATTTTTTTATTTTTTCCCCTGAATTTTGTCTTGTCTTGACACCATTACCGTTTATTAATGAGGCCGACTCGGACAGGCAAAGCACTGTTTCGAGGTTTGCCGAAATGTAAATTCTAAGCGATGGATGAACGCGGCCTTGGACCTTTTCCCCAGATTTTCAGCCAAGGTCCAAATGGAAGTTTGTTCAATGGGAAAAACACAACATTTCTCCCCCACCGTTTTATACTTTTCATATTGGAATTGTCAAACTGTAAACTTTGAGAACAAACATTTTGAAGATTAATGGTGACAGCAGAAATAAACATCTCCCGCCTGACCCATTATACACAAAAATACCTATTGACGGCTTTAAATATTGTTAAAAGCAGTTCACGTTTGACGTTTGCTTTTTGGAACAAACAAAAGCTGGTGTTTCTAAACTTGTCACAATCATTAACCAGACACTTTGAACTGTTAAATCTTGAACGTGAGCAACACATAGAGCTAGAATATGAGTTATCTGCTTTTACTTTCAGGTTTGATTTGAGCCAGCTGGAAAACGTACATATATATACTGTATATTCTTTGATTTGGTTTATTTTTTAACAGAAGCAAACAGGAACACAACCACACACACTTACACACACACACACACACACACACACACACACTAACCAAATAAAATTAAAAATGTAAACGCATTTTTACAAAAATAAAAAACATTTCTAAGCTATAACTTGATGGTCACCTTGTGTTTTGGCCAGATTCAGGATCAGATTAATTTATTACGTTGTCTCCCGAGAGAGAAATGTGTCTTGGAGCAGATAGTTTTAGTTAAATGTATGAAGATTTTAGTTAATTTTGCTGAATTTAATGCATGGTGGGAACAATATTTAATGAAGGAATGGTTTGATATAGGCGCAGTGTGGAGGATTGAGATATAGCATTAATTTATCAGTATTCATTCTTTCTCCTTTCTAACCTCATTAATCATTGTTTTAGTGTCTATATCTCTGTGACAAAACCCCATTAGAGCAGAAAACCGACCCAGTAAAAAGAAGTGGCACAGACTGACAGCAGCCTAATGTACCTGGTCCTCCAGCCGCACTGTCCAGCCTCCACGTGTCAGCACTCTCTACTGTAATGAGAGATCCTTGGCTCCAGGGACACGAGACTGCTTATTGTCCTTGCACCAGAGCTCTGCCCATGACATTAGCTGGACTTAGAGCTGACTGATTGAGACCAGAATGTCAATGAGGGGAAATAAACGGCACTTATACAGCGCCGGGAGATAGATCACACATTTACTTTGTAGCATACGCCGCATTCATTTGTCAGGTCTAAGCACGGCAGCACAGGAAGAATGGGCGAACAGTGCTGTAACTGCAAGCACAGCCCATCTCCAAGACAGTGGTATGAATTAATAGCAGACCGCAGGCTCACTGCCACCTCTGTCCTCAGTCAAAGTGCAGACAGGAACACCAGCACTGCCAGCACAAGTCCAAACTCTGTCTATATTGTACGGAAAACTTCAGCCGCTTGAACGTTACCACCGCTCAAAATCAGAGCAAGTATTTTTACATTGAAAGCTTGTAAGTCAAACTCACCAAGAGTAAATGTTAACTTGGGAAGCACAATGTATCAACAGTGACATTTGAGTGGGTGCAAATATCACGTATGAATGTCCGCTGTGAATATCCTAATCCCTAATCTTTACATTTGGAATACACAATAGCTGTATTACGCAATTCTCCAGGGTCGGCTTTTATCTCGGGTCTAGATCTAAATCAGTCTCTTTAACCAGTGTTTCTGTGGGACGTTACTGTGCCTTTGGAAATGATCCAATCAATCCTCTTTGGACAAAATAATGTGAACAAAAATTAGGGTGAGATTATAAAGATTTAACAAGATTCAAGATTGTATTTGCCATTTGCAGTAAAACCACATTGGAAAAACTGTGCAAGACTACCCAAGTGTGCAGCATACACAGAAGATCGTACACATCAGAGCTCTCGCCAATTGTTTTCATGAGGATGAGTTTGCATTGTTGAGCAGAGTTTTGTTTTTGTATCACCTTTGGATGAAAAAGGTGGCACACCATGTTTTACTTGGAATATTCCACAGCGTGACAATAAATGTGCCATCCACACTGGAGACAAGCAAGAGACTTGAAAGGGTTCAGATTATTTTTAGTTTATTATTTGTTTTGTTTATCAGCCTAAACTATTGTACATGTTTTTAGTGGTGAGGTAAACTGGAGCACCCAGAGGAAACCTATACAGACACAGAATATGCAAACTCCCGACAGAAAGGCCATGTCTGAATGTGGAATCAAACCCAGGACCGTCTTGCTGTGAAGCACTGTGACTTTACGAGTCATATCTGTGGAGAGGCAAGCCGGCCCAACGCAGGAACCTACTGTGGAGCATTCAAGACAATAATTAACATCACCACAACAAAAAAGTAGCAGGCCCTGATCAGAAAAGATGTTCATCTTCTAAATTTAGATTTGTTTGTAAAATTCTGTGTTTGAAAGATGAATGTTTTTTTTTGCTTGAATATTAACATTCACTGACAGTTATTTAGAACCATTGACATCACGGTGGAAAAATGGACAACAAATGCATTTCTATGGTACTTAAATGGTTCTCTAAATGGAAGCATTATTATTCTTATATTGTATTTACAAAATATATCTTTGTTTACTAAACCTTAGAGCTTTTAGAGATTTGAACTAATGCATAGCATGCTTCCTGGTGATTCTTGTCTGTACAAGCCAAGCTGAGATGGGGAGGTGAAATTTAGCAAAAAGTGGCATTTGAAAAATATGTGAAAGGCCACTCTTTGCCCATGTGTTTTTTCCTCTTTTCAAGTCAAATTACTTCTTTACTTGAGCAAATCTCATCAAAATATATTATATTACCATCACAAGAATATATTTCACATTGTTGTTAGAGAGACTAAAGTCCAACACTTAATGCTTCAACAGGTCCAATTCTTGTTTAGACAGATGCAATGATCATTCCTGTTGGAGGAATCCGCCATCAGTCGCGCACAGCTTGACATGTGTTTGATGCTCGGCAGGATGTAGAAATTAATTTATTTACTGATTGATCTTTCAAGTTTTGTCAGGCCTGATTAATGTGACAGGATGTGACAACCAAAAACATTGTGCAAGGTGTGTGAAATGTAAGAACAGGAGGAATATTTATGTCCATGGATTAAGACTTTGTTTCAGCATAAGCACATAACGTCAGAAGTGAGCTGAGAAGTCGCCATGGATACAAAACCCAGTGGTCAGTGAAAACAAATGGCCCTTTTCTAATGGATGTATACAATCTAAAAATTACAACTGTGATGCCTTTGTCTTAGCAAACAAATAACTTTATATAGAATAAAACCAGGGCGACAGTGGCTCAGATGGTAGAGCAATGGTCTTTGGACCTAATGGTTGTGGGTTCGATCCCCTGGGCAAGACACTTAACCCCACTTTGCCTGAAGTGACGAAGAAGCCATCTTCCCGTGGACCCACCACCTGCAGGAGGATCAGCGAGGGACTGGTGCTTTGGGAATTGGGTGGCAGCTCTGATCCAGAAATGGATAAATAAAGGGATGAGAATGAATGAATGAAAGAAATAAACCAGGTGAAAGGAAGTCTTAAATAAAAGCTACTTTCAGTTGAAAGAGCCAAATCAACTTTTTGACCCACAAATCGTCTGCATGCGATTTAATCTTTGGGGATTGAATAAATAATTTTTGACATATTAACACACAATACACAAGGTTGACAACCAAAAAATGGTCAGGGGTTTCTCAACTGATTTAGACTAATTTTGGTGTTCTGAGTCCGAATATCACATGCATTTTGCTCTATCAGGTCAACTTTTTGAGATACAGCCATAGTGTTACGGATTATGTACGAATACGTTATTATGAATTCTGCTTATCAAATTTGATGGAGGAAATAAAAACTGAATGACTTTGGATATGTTGATTTTTATTTTATTGAGGAAAACGGAAAAAACGTTAAGGGTTTCTCAGCTGATGATCCTCAGAAATTGGTTTTTTTACGCAAAATCGATTTAAAAAAATATTTCTGTAGCAAAAAATCCTGACCTGATTGAGCAAAACCAAGATCATTTTCGGACTCAGAGCATCAAAATTAGTCTAATTCAGCTGGAAAACCCTGGACTATTTTCCAAAAATATTTTTTTGTTACCCAGTGTTATACTGTACATTGATGGAACCAAGTAGATGTTGA
Organism: Knipowitschia caucasica; assembly: GCA_964034765.1. Classification (NCBI taxonomy): domain Eukaryota; kingdom Metazoa; phylum Chordata; class Actinopteri; order Gobiiformes; family Gobiidae; genus Knipowitschia; species Knipowitschia caucasica. The sequence goes on from OZ035840.1 coordinate 16,372,229, forward strand.
TGGGTCTCTGCCATAAATTGTGGGATCAAATTATCAAGTGTGGAATCAAATTATCGTAAATTTTAGTAATTACCGATATGTACATTAATATCAAGAGACACCAATCATAGAGCGAAAGAGAGTTTTAAAGAAAGATCTGAGCCAGAGGTAGAGAATGAGTTTCTATACCTCTCATTATTCACTTTTCACAATGTTTTCCTTAAATATGCGCATTTCAATTGAAGTGGCTGGACGCTCCCTCAGAGATATAGGGTAAAGAGCTCGGAGTAGATCTGCTGCTTCTCCACAACAAGAGGATGCGTTCGAGGTGGTTTCAGTATCTATTTTGATCCCACTGGGAGGAGGCCCCTCGGGAAAGACCCAGGAACACCCCAGCATTAACCCGAACAAGCTGGAGGAGGAGTGTGTGTCGAGAGGGAAGTCTCAGGCCCTTCGACTTGGCAACAGATAAAGCAGAAGAAAATAGATGGATGGATAATGTATAACCCAGATCAATCAATATGAGAAAAAGTAAAAGCAGGATTCCTTTTTTTACTCAGATTTGCAGTCCTAGATGTAGATGTCTATGTTAGAGCATAGTAGGGTCGTTTCACAATCGTTTCAGCAGAGTAAGGTCCCAAAAGACAAATCCAATGCTTACACACAATTTGAATTAGTAGTTATTATAATATCTGTCCAATTCATTTCTGTATTTTCTTTTTCCCCCACCTCCCCAGTCCTGCTAAAAGCCCAGATAATGCATCATTCCCACTCCGCCAATCAAGTCCCTCTTTATTCTGACAGTCTTCCCGTGGCGTGAGGCGTGTTTATTACACGTTTAAGCAGGTTTGCATTAGCAGGTGGAGATGCTTTATGAGATGATTTAGATGTGACTAATGCGGCTGATGTGTGTAAAGAGAGGCATGTGATTAAGAGAGTGACCGCTGTGTCGGCGAGGGGACTGCACTGCATTCATTTGAGCTTCTCATTTGCCTCCAGCCCTGGGTTGCTCCTCTGCAGCTGCTCACACAGGCATCACACATAGCCTTACACACACACATACACACACAACACACACACACGCACTCACAACACACACTAACATACACACACCACAAGAAAATTGATTACTACCTCTCCCTGATTGCGGACCCTCTGTCTTCTAAATCTAAATTGCAACTCCAGACACAAAGGAGGACCATGTTGCTTGAGCACACTAAATCAATCTTTCCCACTCGGTAGCACTCCAAAAAAAAAAAAAAAAAAAAAGAAAAGAAAGAAAAGGGGGGAAAAAATCAGAGTAGCACACCACCCTTTGCAAAGAGAGGCAAAGGCAGCTAGAATGTAAAGCATGCTCTTTAGGACGCTGGCTCTGCTACCTTTCTTTGGAAGAGTAAAGCTTCTATAATATGCGTGTCCAAAGAAAATGAAGACAGCGATGCCACGAAAGCTCTATAATAGAAATAAAGCTCTTTTGTTTCTGCCTTTTGAAAAACAGGTGGCCATTATTCCACCGGGATATGTCTAATTACGCTGCGCTTTACACTTCAATGGTTTGAATTGTTTGCAACTCACCTAATATAATGCATTGAATTTTAAACACTGATAAAAACGGCTTGATTAAAACCACTGGAGTCCATCAGAATGTTTGCAGTTTGAATTAAGACACACCGGCGTGGAGTAATATTCATGAGATTTATCAGGCATCATTATCATTAGAAGGAATAGCAATTTTACTGCTTGCACCAATGTTGCTACTGGTTATTATTACTTCATATTATTGAAATGGAGTCATGCCCGTTCCTAACACTAAGAACTGCCTGTTCCTAATACTAGCTTGGTAAGCTAGTCATATATATAATATTAAAGAGACAAAAGGCTATTTCTACATATTAAAGATATTAATTACAGACACATGTGGAGTGGATTGATTGACGAACTTGAGGCAATACAGGTGAAACTGGGAACACGTTTTTTTTCTGCGATTCACCTCATTTACAATAGTTTATTACATGCAACCTTTGTTTGTTATATTTTTTATGACTATAACTTAAAGTATAGCTCTGACTGCCACCCCCGACCCAGAAATGGATTAAGGGGAAGAGAATGGACTGATGGATGGCTTATTCATTTTCAGAGTATATCTTTTTTTTATTTTTCAAGCAGTCAGCAAAATATTTTATTTACTCATTTGAGAGGATAAGCGCCTTGAGATGCATCATCTCGTTTTCAAGAGGGTCCTCAAATGAATAACAAGAAAGCAAAAACACAAGACAGAAACAGCAGTACAGGCTCAGAACAGAAAGAAACAAACAAAAAATATTATAACTAAACATAAACCTTGTCACACTTACTTTCAAACAAGTGACAACATACACTCACACAGCTCTACAGTAAACAAAATCAGTTACAGTAGGATATTGTAGAACCAGTGTTGGGCACGTTACTTTGAAAAAGTAATTAGTTATAGTTACTAGTTACTTCTCCCAAAAAGTTACTGAGTTACTAACGGAGTTACTCCACTATAAAAGTGACTAGTTACCAGTAAAAGTTACTATTGCGTTACTTTTTCGTTCTGTTCTGGAACATAATGTGCACTCGACGTGCGCAGTTTTACCTTTAACCTCAGTGAGTCTGAAATAGAGCCAATATTTCCATCTAGAAAAGGCTGTTTTGCTGCTGAAGTCCTGTTCACTCTTCATCTCTCTCTGTGCTGTAAGCACTAAACACCAACACGCTCCACTGTGAATGTGGAAACACCGGTGAAGCACTGACTTCAGACCAATCAGATGAACATATATATCATATAAATCAAGTGGACAATTTGTTTGGCTACAGCAAAATATGTTTCATGGCCGCATTGTTTGTTCATACAAAACGCAAAACTATGAGTTATGGGTCTTACCTTATAAATGACCTGCACAGACCACTTCAGTTCAGACCAGTTTTGTGTTTAAGTCCAGATAATAGTTTGAGCGTAGATATGTAATCCTCCATTTGGAAATGAGTTTTAAAAAGTAAAACAAAACGCGTGTCTCATCCATAAACTCCTCTGTTTTGCTAGGTGCAGCCGGGTGCATCCAATTTCTAAAATCAACTGTCTTACACTTCACCTCTCTTTCTTATCATTCCTATAGTAATTGAAAAATTACCGTAAGTGCATTTTAAATTATCTCAAAATGTGTTATATCTATGTTAGCCAAACTTGTTGCAGCCCTTAGCAGATAAACCAGGAAGAGAAAGGAGCTTTCAGATGGAATTGTATGCAGCCGACTTCTGCGCTCACATGCGCTCCTCTGAGGCTGACCTCACGGTGATACAAGCTGTGGTTGAGCGCGACTAAGACCCATATTTGTTTCAAAAACACAATTTATGACCATCCTCTCAACTGTAGACATGCAGATTGTAAAGGAAATATGTTTTACATCAGCCAATAATTGCTGAGAGGTTTTCTCATCCTCCCTTCTCTCATGACAACACGCGCACGAGTCCTATCACGAAGTAAAAAGAGAAGTTAATTGTGCGTCTTGAGTAACGCGCAGTAACGGTATGTCGGAAATGATAACGGCGTTATAGTTACAGTCAAAGTAATTAGTTAGATTACTCGTTACTGAAAAAAGTAACGGTGTTAGTAACGCCGTTACTAGTAACGCCGTTATTCCCATCACTGTGTAGAACACATCAAAATATCAACATTGATAATATCTCACTTATGCAGTAAATCATTAAATAAGTCTGTCATATGCGTGAGTAAATGGACTTTTGCACGATATTCTAATTTGGCCAGGTTCTCCCTGTACTTCTTTGAGTTATAGTCTTATCTAAAGCGTGCATTTTTTTCTTCTTGTTTGAATTTTGTTTTACTTTTTTGTATTGTTTTTTGTTTAGTGTGTTTTCTGTTGCTTTAAAATTAAATAAATACATACAGTAGATAGTAATGCTCCAGTTTCCACATTTGGATGTACAAACCTTAGTTATGATTTTGACAACTGTCTTTCTTAACCAATCACAGTGAAAGTCTGAGAAGAAATGAAACATTTCATTGGACTTCACATTTCTTCACATCCAGTAATGTTAGAAACGCGCCACAGCCAGTGATAGTGAAATCAGTTATCCCTGCAATGAGTAGTGTCTGCTTGTGTGATTCAATCAAAAATAAAAAAGTCCCCCTCGTGAATTGGCTCTGCCTTTTTTATCAAACCTGTGAGTATGGAACATCCGAGGTGTCATTGACAGGATATTCTCATCCACGATGGCAGCGACACTCCAGCTACAAATCTGTCTGAAGAGAACTCCTCGTGATTGTACACAAGGACACAGCTCCTCCACAATCTCCCAGCACTACTTGCACCTATAACAAGTATCAATTTGGCTCCTTTTTCCATTAACAGATCCTTCTATTTGGCACATCTGTACAAGCTGTGTGAATTCTCTGACAAAAGCTTTAAGAACATTGATAAGATATAAGATTATGATTTGATTGTTTCAAGTTTATACTCAAGTTTTGGTGCTTTTAATCAATATAGTTGTGTTGGTGATCATGTGTCTGACTGGTCTTTTGGTTAAAATGATCATCTATAAATGTAAATGTGATGTACAGTATTTTTATGTCTACGGCCCCAAGTTTTGTATAATGCTTCTTGTTCTGTCCCTATCAAATTAACATATAATAATCATAATCATAATAATGGTCATCACCAGAAATTATTGTGACCAAAAATGACGGTCGGGTGAAGTGTCTTGCTTAAGGACACATCAACCGTTTGGCACTTTACAGCCGCAGACGCCCCACTGTGGCACCTGGTGTTCACGGAGGTCTCCCATCACAGTACTAACCTGACGGGATCAGACTTTCTCATGCAGTTGGCGCCACAGAAGACATAAATTCCACTTGCTTACTGCTGGTACTACCATTGTGTTTTCAACCAATCTATAGCACCAACCGATGCAAATTGTTCTTTCTGACCAACAAATCAATCCCAGCAATCCCAGCTCAACCAATTGGATCGGTATATTTTTATAACCAGTATGTTTTACGCAATTAGCTTTTCTCCAGTGTGGGTCCAGGTCTGAGTTTGGCATTGATCTTATTCATTTGTATTGGAGACAAGCAAGTGACATCAGGCTACATTACAGGTAGTTTTTGAGGAGTGGGAACTCTGCATTTCCGACTCTATCGAAAGCTTTGGTTGTTGACATTTAATCTATAAACGATAGCTGTGCAGTTCAGTCATAATTGTGACTGTGTGGACATTGTGTTTCAACCGTACTGACAGGTTCTTGCTTATGATTAACCACTATTGTTTGTAACCGGAAATGTTTATTGATGAATGTGTGTCTATCTCTCTATCTGTCTATCTATCTTAATACACCATGTTTTTAACTGTTTAATATTTAAAGGTGCATTGTGAAACTTCCATGTGGGGTCTGCTATACCCACTTGTTGCCATGGAGATGTTACTTTGAATTTGAATTTGCCTCAGCCTGATATATAACAAGTTTTTAATTACGAACACTTTTAAGCTAAAAAAACCCTCAATTCTTACATTGATTGATGCCAAAAGTTAATGCCATGCTGGGAATTGCCTTGTGCATGAACCGTGTTATACAAATAAACTTGCCTTGAATCGATTCTGGCAAAACAAGATTTAGATAAACCCAAGAAAAAGAGAAGTGATCATGTTGACAGTATAACACCATGATGACGTCCATTAAAATGTGGTTTCACTAAAATATGTTTGAACTTTATGCTTCTACTCCTTGGAGTATAGTTATGTTTAGTCATTCAGATGAAATACAGTGTTGGCTACGACTTGCTGTTTAATATGCGCAGATAATTATTAAAATTAAGCTTATTAAACCCATTCAATCCATGGACTTGAGGAGATAATGTCATCTTATATGGCTCTTTGTTGCGTTGATTAACTACAAATGACCATCCGATCTGGAGCGGTTCCACTGGGAGAGTCTGTGCCATCAGGAACCACACAATGGAGGCTCCGCAGTTTAGATCTAATTATGATAGTCGAAGTAGAGTTAAGCTGTAACTTATCAGTATGAACGTGAATATTCCAGCGGAGAATGTGTGAAATCCACATCATCAACGCAGAGACAGTTCGAGTCAATGCCGACCATAACAACACGCTCGCTCTGGACACTTACAAAGCTCAAAATGCCTGAAAAGTGTTTTTTTAAAAGTCTGAATATGAACAGAGAACAATGTGAAGTGAACTATCTAATGAGCTGCTCTAGCCATAACAATTATCCAAAGAAAATGAGACCTAAAAATCACAGTACTTTTCAGAAGTGAACCACTGACACAACAAGCAATAATTCGCTCCTCCTTCATTTGTAAACATTGTATTTAAGTTAATGCTTTAATATTTGACTAAGTCGACAGTCAACACCGAGAGCAGAGTCCTCTTTTCTTCAGCTCCTTTGTTTGTGCTCACTTCATGGAGCCACAAGATCAATGCAGCTGCAATTACTACCATCAGCCACTATTTGGAATGACTGGCTTTGTTCCAAAGGCTAGAAAATAGACTAAAGCTATATCATATGGGTTGGCTTTGCCCTGCAGTAAATTTGCAATTGGATAAACTGCAGGGCAAAGAAAGGCATTTCCCTGCAGGGGTATAAAAAATGGACAAATGTGCCAATGTCAGAATATTTTCTCTCCTTGTGAAAATCATTACTGCATGAAATAGACCTTACAGCCCTGGACAGCTGTGTAAAGTATTGGTATAATCATAAAATCAAAGCTTTTTACCAAGAAAGAGCTTATTATTTCAAAAGCATCAGCACAAACAGAATAGAACACAATTATGGGCCAAACTCCAGACGAGAAAGGGGTCAAGCCACAGTCAAGCCACAAACACGTGGACATTTAACTTTTATGGCAGCATTCTCCCAGAATGTCAGTTTCTTCAGTCTGCAGCGTGAGTCCTGTGTTGTATATCTACTGCAGTGTTGTCCGGCTGTATGGGCACTTCTTCTTTATTCTTATTGACATGTTTTATTTATTTATTTATTTATGAGGGACAGTGTGCATTAATGAACATATCTGTAAGTGCACCAGATTTAGCCACAAGGACAGCAGACAAACATCGGACTTCTCTTTTCATGCACACACATTTGATCAGAGCTCAGTGTAAGCAGTGCTGGTCATCACCATGGATCTATTATAACAACTGGATAGGGTATTTCTAGCTTGGAGCTGAAGAACCCATGTGCTCGGGGGATTCTCGCGGTACTGCAGACTAGACCAGACTAAATTCACGTGGGCTACCCAGAAATTTTCCCCATAGAACTCAATGTAAACTGAAACAGCTCAACCTCAGCTGACAGAGAACCTACAGCTTTCATAAAGGTCGGATTTTGTGGGGATTTTAGTGTCCCTTGTCATCCTGAACTTTTTTTCTTCTTAAATCCTTCGGTTTTGTTTAAATCCACACTTTAGTGCCACAAACTCTGCCCATCTGGCTCTCGCTCTAACTCCCGCTCTGATGAACTGCTCTGATTGGTCAGAGCGCGGCTGAGCCCCTCTGTGCACGTGCGTGAGACCCGGTGTGAGACCCACACACGCGTGTTTGACGCAACGCATTATGGGAGATCATCCACTGCGCAGAACCGGGAGGACCAGACGATGCCCAAATACAGGCGAGTTTCCCATAGATCTTTGCGAGTTCCAGGCGACTTCCGCTAATCTTTCAGCCCCCATGCCGCATGGATCTATTATATTAACTGGATAGGGTATTACAGCTTGTAGCTGAATAACCCATGTGCTCAGGGGATACTCGCGGTACTGCAGACTCCAGACTAAATTCACGTGGGCTACCCAAAAATGTTCCCTATAGAACTCAATGCAAATTAAAACAGCTCGACCTCAGCTGACAGGGAACCTACAGCTTTAATAAAGGTCGGATTTTGTGGGGATTTTAGTGTCCCTTGTCATCCTGAACTTTTTTTCTTCTTAAATCCTTCGGTTTTGTTTAAATCCACACTTTAGTGCCACAAACTCTGCTCGTCTGGCTCTCGCTCTAACTCCCGCTCTGATGAACTGCTCTGATTGGTCAGAGCGCGGCCGAGCCCCTCTGTGCACGTGCGTGAGACCCGGTGTGAGACCCACACACGCGTGTTTGGCGCAACGCATTATGGGAGATCATCCACTGCGCAGAACCGGGAGGACCAGACGATGCCCAAATACAGGAGAGTTTCCCATAGATCTTTGCGAGTTTCAGGCAACTTCCGCTAATCTTTCAGCCCCCATGCCGTCACAAAGCGCCACTGAGCACAACCATTCATTTGAATAGGGCGCCATCTTGGATCGCCGGGGCTTGGTCTTCACTCAGACAATGTTTGTAAATGTGCTTTTAGGAAGACAATCTCAACATCTGTCCATTGCCTCCGATGGCAACAGTTCTGGTATGTTTACAGAACTGTAATTTACACCAGGTAAAAAATAATAAAAAACAAAAAGATATAAGGTATTTTTTTTATTTTAATCTATTTTAAGTACAATCGATCTGTCTTAACACCAGATTAACCAATGGGGCAAAGCCATTTAGTCTTATTTCAACAACTGTTTCTTTATTTTCTCATTCCTATAGGAGACATTTCTTGTATCTTTGTCTCATTAATCTCAATATAAGGCAGTCAAAACGTGCTTAAATTTATAGGTAGATACATTTTGCAAAACTTGAGCAATATTTGACTTCTTTTTCATAACTTTTTTTTGCAGTGCATTTGTTATGGCTAAAAAGTATGTCTTTTTGTATATAGCGCTAAATCGCAACAGTATCCCGGAGGACCAACACAGATCAGAGAATCAAACAACTAATACAGAAGAGTTCGATTATTTCAGTGATTCGTCCCAGGGAGAGTTCCTTCTCAGATCTTCGATTAATCCCACAATTCACTGGGGCAGATTGTGAGAGCAGCTCATAGGCCATCTCCAAATGTTGAGTCTGGTCAGGCCTGAGCGGGCTTCTCTCTCATTTTTTTAAATCGAGCAAACAAATATTCAAACCTATATTGAGGAAAAGCAACAACAAAACACAAGTTAAAAGCATTCTCTCACGTATTATTATTTTTATTTCACTTATTGATAAACCCTAACCCAGGCTACACTGAAATGAGGATAGATTTAAACTTCTGTCGTGAAGTGAAAGAAAACCCAGCTCTCCTTCCAATACAGAGGAAAACAAGACAAACAAGTTAAATTAAATTACAAATGCAACACGGTGGAGTCTTTAGAAGATTAGATTTAATTTGGAAATGAAAACAGATTTTATCCACAGCACTTTCATTTGCTTATTGTTTTTCTCTCTCACACTTATTGAGATAATAAACTAAATGTGGCGCCGCGATTTTTTTTCATTTATACACACAACAAAATCAGAAACTAAACTATGAAGTCTGAAGGTGTCCCCCCGTTTCCCCAAAAAGGCAATTTGAGTTGATATTGCACTGCTTTGATATAACACTTTAATGTAATCTGGGTGTCCACTGAGAAGTCCTGTTTGATTGGATAACACCGGCACATTGAGCTCCACGACATCAATCAGTCAAACGCAGAGCAAAGGGATTTCAGTCACAAATCCTAAAAGAAAATGCAATAACCGCGAAAAAGGGAAAGTCTAATACAAGCCATTTCCTTATTCTACTGAGGGAGTGGGAGGCTGCGTAATATATAGAAAGCGTGAGAGGGTGGATGAGGCTCTTCAGAACACTTTTAAAGCAACCAATCATTCCGGTGATTGTTATGGAGACAGTCAATCAGGAAGTAAATCCAACGCCGGAGGAGGACTCTTCAGCCACGGTGATGAGGAGGCAACTACAAGGCAGGGCTGTTTCAAGTGTTGTCTTTTTTCCCCTCCTCCGCGTGCAGAAGCATTAACAAACCATCCAGCATGTGTCTGCCTGTGTCCGGGCATCTCATACATTTCTTATTTTAAATATGCCTTTGCAGAGATGTATTTTAAAAAGTCAATTTACTGGAAGTCAAAAAGTGCAAGGTTTTTTCTTCAAACGCCAGTCCTGGATGTGCTGGTTTTTTTATGAATCCGCCTGGGCCCGCTCCAGGTGAAGTGTGCTTGCCCAATAAAGAAAGTCAAGGCCGGAATTTTATCAGCTTCTCAAGGAAAATTTGTGATTCAAAAGTGACAATGTTATTTCTTGTCGTGACCTTGAGTTTTGTCGCTCTCCGGGTGAGCTGTCGTGGGCTCTTTTGACTCAGCATGGTGATTTCAAAGTGCTTTTTGATGTGCGTTTCCCATACCGTCAGTAAAGCCAAGGGATGGACCCTGGAGATTTACTGTAGGTTTGATGAAAGACTCTGACATGTTCTATGAAATAAACTTCATTAAGATTATGTTTCACTTTGCTCTGCTCTGGAATAGTGAGCTTGTGTTTTGTTTCCTGCATGCGGCACCTGAGAAGACAGTGGACTGAGAAGTGGATAAGGTGAGCTGTGGAGAAGCACTGGGCTGCCACCTAATGGTTTGACCTCATTGCTAGTGAGTCTTGCGCAAAAAAAAAAAGAAGAAAAAGACACATTCAACGTCCCTTCCCATTTCAGACACACATTCAGCTCCTCTGGCCACAGGGCACCATAAATAAATAATAATAAAATGATTAAAACAATAATAAGTGGTCTGAAATTCATTAACATTTTTAGACCATATTCAGACAGCGAGAAACAACAGGAATATTTCATATTTGAGCAGTTTGTTTTCTGCGGACTTGCTACATAATGGGGTTTTAATGCAAACAAAAAAGAACACATATTTTGCGTTTTACAGTGATTTGAGCTGAAATGAACCGAAGCAAATATGACATTTTACATAGATATAGAACACATGATGATTACGTATGAGATGATAGATACAATATGCATGAAGTGGGAAATATGTAATTTGAGGACATTTAGTCACTTTTATCGACATTGGTGATTGAATGTTGTGCACTTGCTTATAACTGACCAGTTTTGTCCAGTGAAGTCACAATTACTTTGGGCTATAGTTAAAAAACCTTTAATTCTACTGAAAAAAACGCATTAAATATAAGAACATTTTTGCAATAAAACAATATCATCCTAACAGAGTTTTGAGTCTGTTACACGCACACACACACACACACACTCTCTCTCACACATAAAAACACACACACACACACAGACAGAAACACACTCCTTTCAAAACCACAGCAGAGGTTAAGAGGTGATTGTCAGGAGAAAATTTGTGGCCCCCAAACTTGAACAAAGTGAATTGGCCGTGCATGCAGATTCATATTCATGTGCTGTAAACTGTATCAAGTGTCACCTGCTAAGTGCGGTCGGAGCTGTGTTCACGAAGGTGCATCAAAGCGGCCAAATAATCCTGCTCCAGTCGAATGACCGCAGCCACACCAGGCCAGCCTCACTCACTGTGCAGAGAATGTCAATCAGAAAAAAGTCCACACTGGGGATAAGGATACGGGGAGCTGGAGATAAGGATAGTGTGGATAATACTAAGAAGAATACTCATACTGTATGCTAGGCTCGTAAAATCATGGGGTTGAAAATAACTTTAGCAACATGTCTTCAGGTTAAGGCTATATCCACATGAAGACAAAACGCTTATAATTTCAGAAAATTTTTCTTTAAACACGGAGTTAGCTCAGTAAATGTGTGAGTCCATATGAATGTAGTCAATACGCCTGAAAACGCTGTGAAACTATGCCAGACCTGTTGGTGGCGCTGTGACGCAATGACGGGATCAAGCCCAAACTTCCGTGACGGGAACTGGGCATGCGCAGAATTTTGTAAACAGACAACATGGCGAGTGGGCGAGCTGGTACTACATTAGTATGGACGGACGATGAGGTTGAACTGTTGCTTCGGGTCACACTGGATTACAAAACCAACAAGCTACATTGTTGTTGTCATTATTTTCTGAGTGCGGCGCATGCGTGCTTTAACAAGAGGCGGGGCGATGACGCAAGCGTCTCAGATACATTGCGGAGAGGCAGTAACCACGGAGCGGCATATACGGAGTTTTGAAATCTTTCCACTCTTGGACCTACTTTCAAAAATGTTCGTTTACACCCCCCCAAAACGCCGGCCTCGTATGGACGATACACTGGATTGATAAAGTATTTTTGCGTTTAGGCCTGAGCTTGACTTCGTGTGGACAGGGCCTAAGACTGGACGAGCTTGGTGAAAGGGGTGGAGTCTGGTGTGCGCTCCGGCTTGAAAACATGCTGCCACTCTGGCCCTTTAAAGATGGGGTTGAAGATAACATCTTATATTGTTGGTGATGATGGCTGAATTTCTGCTATAATATACTTTTGTGTACTTTTTAGTGTACAGTATTCATCATCAATAATGGAATGAGTACGGTATAACTACAAACCTACCAAGACATGGAAATCTTCCTAAACTAACAGGACAAAGAACTCACATTTTGTGTTGAATTTGTGAAATAATTTAAGTGTTGTTTATTTGAGTTAAGTTATTGTGCTATTAAAAGAATATATACATTATGTTAATGTCAAGAATACACATTTAGACAAACTATAGACAAACTGTAAATTGTTTTTAAAAAGTTTCAGATTTAAGTTACATAAATACGGAACAGTCTTCCTGAAAATGTGAGACAGGCTGATAGGGAGGAGGAGGGTTACTGCACGACATTGTTTGAATGCACCCAGGTGCTGCAGCTGGGTGTGATTGGCTGCTGTGGGTGCAGTAGCAGTGGGAGGACTCTGTCCCAGTCTGAACTTCCGCTTTAGCTTCGTTTCTGTTTTGCTGAAAGATTATATCCACACAATGTACTGTGATTGTGTGTGTTGTATGTGTATGATTCGTATTGTGCTTTCAAAATAAACTAGTCTTGCCTTGAAACCTAAAAGCTTAGACTTCTCAGGGACAGTGGGAAAACACACACACATGTGATAAAATTGTTAGCAACTCTTAAATAATAGAGTGGTATTGTTCTCAGAACAGACTGAATGTAGTGAACCATGAAGCATCAATCGCGTTAGGCTCACCTCACTGCGCCTCCTTGTCCACAAGAGGTCAGCCATTAACAGCACAAGTCATAAATAGTGCATTGACCAGTATTAGCTTTGTTCAAAGTGTGGCAGCCACAAACACAGAGCAAAACTGACAGTCACAGAGAGTGAATACTTCTGAAAAGATGATCATAGCAAACAGGCTTACAAATGTTAGGGCTCGGGGTATTTGGCTTCTTGCTGTTTACAGAAATGATAAAGTGCTGTTAAAGAAAGCGCAATTAAAACTGGAATGCAGGTCCGACATATATTTCAGTCGAAATCAATTAATTCTGAAACGAAATTGCTTTACAAACCAGAGTGACCGCTCCAAAAGTGACCCAGGCTAAGTTTGGTCACGCCTTCTTTGCAGGATCGAGGCAGGTTCACATCCCCAGACAGACGCGTGTCAGGGATGAGCGGTCCGAGAGGAGGGAGGAGGAGGTTAACTGCCTCTGAGCCAACGTAACAGGAAACCTTTTATTGTGAATATTTACGCATCCATTTGAACCTTTCTTTTCCATTCAGCCCACCTTTGGCGAGTCGAATGTGTTTCTGTTGTCTTTCCACTGTGGGACAAACTGGAGACAAGTTCGTGTGAAGTGACAAGTGTCAGCGCTTGACTGGCAGCGGGGGAGCGTTTCTTTTGGAGCAGAAATGGCCACTGCGAGGCTCGATTACGTCGCTCCGTGGTGGACTTATTGGCTCCACAATTTCCCTCACCTTAACTTTGTCTTTGAGTCCGTGGACAACACTTTCAAACCGGAGGAGCCCAGCTACCAGCAGGTTGGTAAACGGACCTGTGCGTCAAGACGCACGATCTTCCATTTCCAAATTATGAGCGGCAGACTTTACAAATCGATTATGAGCATGAGGTAAATGCAAACAACACCAGCCACGAGGCTAATGTGGTGTTAACGTTTATTTAGAAAGTTTTCTTTCTGTTTTGTTTTGTGTGTGCATGTGCTTAACAGTAGCGCGCATCACTCACATGACGACACATGACCAGTATTATCGCCTTTAGGTCTGTCTCAGAACATAAACACTGCCTTTACAGGCGTTTTATTTCTTATGCCAACTTCAGGGGCCAATAGAAACAGACTAATGATGCTACTAAAACTATTCCACGTTGAAGCAATATGTTTGTTTATTTCCCAAAGAAAGTCACATGCCTTATGAGAAAAAACATATCCTATCCTACTCATACACTTAAGCCATGCACATTTCCTCTACTCTTACATATTCTTAAATATTGTTCCTATTTTCTTGAAACTTATGCCATTTCATGATAATGTACATTTTCAATATTAACAGTGATCTTTGGCATCTTCGGGCCTACATGCAATAGGGCGAATATCCTTTTCCTCAGCCACGTCTCTGGGACACTGACTCCTGCTGCTGTTCATAGAAGAGTGGTGTTCACCCTCTCAGCTGTCCATAACACTGACAAGGCCATTATAACCTGCCACACTACAAGTTGTTTATTTGGCGTGTGGTGTTTGAAGTCAGAACAGAACATTTGTCACACAGCTCTGTCCCGTGGTAATAACATTCAGAATGTGGACTTTCTCTCTTATTTATCTATACTCATTAGAGCGTAGCAGGGTGTGGAAATTGAAGTGTGCCATGTCTAATTACTAAACAAAAGTGCTGGTAGTGGAGGAGAGGAATCATCACAAACAAAGAAACTGAACTGCTGTTTAGTAGTACTTGGAAGTGATTAACAAAATGAAGTCAGATCACAGGTTTGGAGCCACTGCATGGTTTCGTTCTCGGCCTAGTGTAGCATTTTGTTGCTCTAGTCTATACTAACCGGTATATCCACATTTTCTGAAGGTGCTTTTGGTATCTTGTTGTATTAGGGTTTTTTCTACCTTCTTTACAAGAAATTTCTCCATTTTTACGTAAGAAGATTCTAACTCTGCATAAGTGATGTTTTTGGTCTTACAAAGATCAAAAACTCAAACCAAGAGCTGTCTAAGGGGAGATTCTTCAAGACTTACATTTGCATAATGAAGTATTTGTGGGACAGTACAATCCTTATGTCAGTGCTTTTTTACTTCCTTGAGGCTGGAATACTTAAACCATACTCAAACCATTAATCACAAGACTGAAGGAAAGCACTGCCGTCACATGACCTCCCTCCTTCCACTGCCTTAGAACATTTCTGTTTTCCTCCTGCTGCTGCTGTTGTCAAAATCCCCTATGTTACTTGGCGACAATGACTGAAAACATATTTTGTTCAGTTGAGTTTAGTGTAAGATTACAAACAAGCTTCTCTAATGTTTCTGCCATCTTTGTAATGGGCACAAAAACTGCTACAAGTTGACCTTTCAGACCCCTGGCTGGTAGTTTTCACACCAGCTGTTACCCTTTTCAGATTGTGGCCACCCCAATAAATCAATCACAAGCCCAGGATTGTCACTTTGTCACTCCTGATTATTACTCTTATCAGTATGGAGCAGTGGTTCTCACACTTGTCAGCGTTCTCTGTCCAACGTTAAAGCCTTTTTGCATTTCTCTCAGTCTTGTGTCTCTGCTTGTGTGCTGCCTGATAAGGAAATACTCTTATCATGATTATGGATCATAAATTAAATGATAGGTACTGTCCTGAAGATGGATAATGCATGTATTGTCAAGAATATTTTCATTCATCTTTAAGACAATCCATACCAATAGCCATATTTTAACTAATAATACCAAAATAGGAAGTTATATGAGTTGCTTATGAACAGAAAAATCTCTTCAGAGCTACTTCTATACTCATTATCTATTATTATCATCAGAAGTGCATCCTGTTGGTGTTTAATATCCCAAAATACAACATTACAGTTATTACCTCATCCATACTTACCCATGTTATTACATACAGTACAATGTGTCTAACCACTGAAGTGTTGGAGAATACTTAGAAAATGTATTTAGCTACTGAATACTGAATCTTTGCTTAAAAATGTGTTTTGTAATGTAATCTATTTTGTTATAATTAATTTTGTCCAATCAATGTTCTGTACTAATTATACTTATTAATTTACATGATATTTTAATGTGAAAATGCAAAGTATTAGAAAGTTGTGTATTCCCTCTGGTGAACCGCTAAATGGTGAAAACCTGTCCAGATGATTACTTTTTAAACTTACCTTAGCATTGCATTAACACAATACTATGATTTTTTGTTATTCTCAATTAGAAAAGGCCAAAATTGAACATGCATACGACTAAAAGAGGCCTTTTTTTATTTCTTTGTAACTGGTATGAGTAAAAAGTTGCCAAGTATTCTTTGTTTTTTGTATCCGCAGCTGAATACCACAAACACGGAAAAACGAATTGGTCATTGTGAGAAAAAATGTTGGTCTGATTCATTTGGCGTCTCAATTAATATTTTTATTTTTATTTTACACAAAAAATGCGATGTATCAGATTCCATGGGGATGTAAAATAGAGAAATGGACTATAATAAAAAATGAATTGACCAATGTAGATTGATTGAAAACACAACCCTTTTTAGATTAGAGACTGTTTTAACCAGACAACACACTTTTGTCATCTTTACTATTTGTGTCACCTTATCTCAACATAGTCATTGGCATATTTTTTGTTAGTTCTAATAGTCTTTATCCTTTTCTTGCTGTAATATTTTACTGTGTATTTATTGCAGACCAAGTTTTGGATGTAATCATGTACTAACTTAATGTTCAGGACAAATGGGAGATTTTGCCTCTACATACTATGTTTATATAATAATTTAAGTATTCTAGAATGTAACAGTGGTGCATGATGTGTGCCTGTTGCAGTCTGTCGTGGCGTTTGCGTTCCTGGGCGCCCTGGGCCTCTGCGTGAGCCTGCTGACCCTGGCCTCGTACCTGCTGTGGCTGTGTCTGTGTCGCCATGACGTCGACGAGGAAACCAAGAGGCCAGAAACCTGCTGCATCACATGGGGCGTGGTTTTATCTGGACTCATCATCTGGTGAGTGAATACAGTTGAATTAGAATTTGAAAGTAGTGCTGTCAGTGAAACGCGTTGTTGATGCCGTTAACGCAAATTCATTTTAGAGAAAATATGTGTGGGTCGTATTTTGGGCTAACAAGCACCACACATTTACAGCTCGTCAAATTACTTTTTTTGTATAACTATAACTATGACATTAATATCATTCATTGCAATTAAAGTGATATTCTGGAACTCTAAATGAATTACAAATTTTAAGAATTGTGTTAAATTGACCTCCTGGCCTTAAATGTTGATATAAAATAAGTCATTTTATTAATTCTAATATTACGGGTAAGTCCCGCCTTCCCTTCTCTTAGCTATAGCTCAATCAAGTGATGCCAAGGGCTGTCAATCATCAGCGCTGACGCTCGCAGCTGTGCGCATGCTCAGTTGTTTGTTTTCGCGGAGCCTTCGAATCAAGCCTCTATTAGGCTCTGAAACTACATGAAAACTGAACAAAGAATTCTAAACATCCGCGCTGAGGTACTTATGTATATACTGAACCTATATCCATAATCATTTATATACTGAACCTATATCCATAATAATTTATATACTGAACCTATATCCATAATCATTTATATACTGAACCTATATCCATAATCATTTATATACTGAACTTATATCCATAATCATTTATATACTGAACCTATATCCATAATCATTTATATACTGAACCTATATCCATAATCATTTATATACTGAACCTATATCCATAATCATTTATATACTGAACCTATATCCATAATCAGATCCTTTGCAGATGTGTCCTACAATGTTGAATTCATGATAGCTACTTCCGGGTTTACCGCAATCGCTTTGTTTTGTGCATTAAAACATTATTTTTGTCATTAAAGCGTTAACAAATAATTCTGAAAACCTCCGTGCATGTGTATTGATAATGTATATGTATAATGTGTTCTCTGATTAATATTGAAATGTTTTGATTGATTTTTACGGAAACGTAGGCATAGACCAATCAGAAAGAAATCCAACTCCAGACAATCACTTTAAGTATTTTAGTTGTTTGACAGCATTAGTTTGAAAATACTAGTTCCAAGTGGGAAGCTGTCAAGATCAAGATTCAATGTATTGCCATAGTCCCAGAGAAATGAAGTTTAGTGCTTCAACAACACTGCACAGTTTGATGTAAAGTGCATAACTCCCAGAATATAACTACAGCAGACGTATGAGCTCTGGGCTGCAGCGTCTTTTGGGGATATTGGTCGGTAAAATGTTCTATATAAATAAATATTACTTACTTACTTACATAAACATGAAGAATATAAAATGACAGAATGACTTAAAACCTCAGGGCGCACATCTACCTGTCTGCTTCATTTGGGACAAGGATCTAAACCTAGTGTTCAGTCCACATTTTGTCTCTTTTTACCCCAATAATGATCCAAATGCAATGTCTCTGTCGACTAAATAAATTGTAAGACTAAATAAATTGTAAGACTAAATAAAAAATAGACCCTGTGCATTCATTATTACTGTGACAAGACACTGGACTAGTTTTGCATAACTGTAAAAAAGTGCTCATAAGTGAAAGTAAATAATACACTGTCCGTGGTCACTCCCAATAACACAGCTCCTCTCCTCGTATTTCCTGACGTACAAACAGTATAAATCTGTGCCATACAAATAAAACACGCTACAAATGACTCCATCCTTGAAGAAGCCACTAATTCACTCACTTCTTTATTTAATCAAAGGAAATCATTTTGCATTCATAAAGGTCCTGAACAGCCAGAACTTTTGCGCGATCCTAAAACTTGGCCACAGGCAAGTACCAATAAATATATAACTTTCTTTTAAAATGCATTGTAGTGAATGAAATCATATCTGAATAAAACTCCTCGATTTTATTTTTCATGTGTTATTTCATATGAATTGAAAGCGATACAGAGAAAAAAAGCGGCTGAAAAGTCCTGATTGAATTTGTGTGTAAACCTGCTTAAACTTGTGATGCGTTACCGGTGTTTGTGGTAACATTGTTGGCGTTCACACAGGGCTTGTTGTGATGCTAAGTGAGGGGGCATGACGCCGCTTAGTGTGGACTCCTTCTCCCATCTGAGACCCGTACTGGCCGTTCATATTTATAACGGGAGCTCATATTTTAACATACTGAGGAAAATGTGATTACGAGAAGTGGAAAAACATCAAAATTGCGCTGGGCTTTTATCTCACATTATCTTTCATGTGAAACTTTCCCATTTTATACAGTTTATGTGGTGGTATTCATTCAATCCTCAGAGAGTTGATATGATATGAGGCGTCACTAGAATGAGTCTGGTTCTGGAATAGATTTGTAAATAAAAAATAAAGTTGTATTTTAGTGAATATGGATGGGACAAGGTAGAATTTATTAGACAAAACTAAAGCTGAAACATTATTAATTGATTTAATTCATTGATTTGAGCATTAAAAAAGTTACATTTATAACATTTTCGCCACATTTGTAAATATAGCAAATACATACACATGCATAGATATCTCCTTACACAGACACAAGCAATATTTAACATTTTCACCATAATATGTATAAGAATATCTACAACTGGGAAGAAGAAACACGTATTACTCCACCCCATGTACATATTTTACTTTTTGTGGATACAGTTATTGAACGTTGAAGATCCATCTATCCATTTTCTTCCACTTTATCTGTTGCTGGATCGAGGGGGGCTGCAGTCTAAGCAGAGACTTACTGAATGATCATAGTTTCAATAATTTACAACATTTCAATGAAGTCTGCAACAATGGTCCATGTGCCCAAGCTCAAACCAGTCCCAGACCACAGCTCAGACCAGTCCCAGACCACAAGAGTAGAGCAGCCAAGCAGAGGACAGTCAGACCAGAACACAGCAGGCTCCAACAGAACCTTGGGGCAAAAGCAGATTTGATTTAAAAATGGATCAATTTCTTTCTGAATTATAGACAGCTGTAAAAAGGTTCTATGACTCGATCAGATAATCATTGCAGAATTAATGTTAATAGTTAATTAACTCAGAAAAGTACACAATATACCCTTTACCAAATAGTAAAAAAAAAAAAAACGTAATAGTATGACACTATTTCAGTGCCATACAAATAGTGTTATCCCTTCTTGAGAAAATTCCAACACTAAAACATGTTGGAGATTGCAACTAGAAAAATACATCCAACCATCCATTTTATTTTCTTCCCCAAAATCCATTTCTGGGTCGGGGGTATGGCAGTCAGAGCTGCACCCAGTACACAGAGCACCAGATGCAAATGAACTCATCATTTGTAATCAAACTATTGTGTTAAAAAAAACTTATTTCCATGGAGCTGTTCTTGGCAACATTACTAGAATATACTTATTTTGATCTCTAAACAACTCTGGTA